>JBBBDQ010032672.1:10250000-10467500 GCA_037127315.1 Ascarosepion bandense
AACTTTGTCAATGTAACGCTAGTGATTTTAGAGAGATATGAAAAACATGAAATGGAACCATAACGACACACCACAACCTGCCTTAGGTCTTCTTGCAGACTTGGTAGGTAGTGCGACCATAGCAGAAACAGATTTATAATAAAAACAATTACACTTTAATTAGACTTTAAACAAAACGTTTTCGATTCCTCGCATTCATCTTATATATATATATATATATATATATATATATATATATATATATCCTTTAAGATTTCACTCACCCGATCAACTCAGTCGAGTAAAAACTTAATTGGGCGATTAAAGTTTATTGCTTTACTCGCTCGCGCTCGATTATTCGCAAATCCGCAATGAAATGTATCCCTTCAAATATAGAAAAAGGAGATCTGATTCCTTTTAAAACCCAAAAGTAAGCCATTGATTATAATTCACAATTTAATTAGAATGACATCCAATGACATTATTGAACACTTTAGTCTTATGCATGGTGCCTGGATTATGTCGAAATGTGTTGTTAAACAAAAGACAGTGGCATCTTGCAATCATGAAAGCAAGATCTGGCTAATTAAATTTCGTATGACAATGTCATATCTCGATTTTATCGTCGTGGTCAGTGTAAACATTCGTTTAATTAACACTTCCACAGTGGAATCGAAATATTTCTGTCCCGCAGATTAAAGCCGCTCACAGATATTTTGAAGTTCATTTTTTTTAATTGTGTCACCCCAAGCAAGCCACTATAACGCATGGGGTTACACAAAGCGATTGGGTATAGGAACTGTCAGAAGGAGGGTGATAGACGACTTAGGATGTACATAGGGAGAGAGGTGGAGAGAGTTAGTGTGTTAGGAGGTGTCTATTGACCATACATTTAAACTCCTAGAGGTTGTAGCCGTCGGGGAAGCAAGCATGCGGTAGAGAATTCCACAGGCGGGAAGTGCGAGGAAAGAAGCTGTTGGAGTAGAAATTGCGGTTACATTTCATCGGTTTCACTGTAAAAGGGTGGAACCTAGTTGCCAATAGGGGGCACCAGTGATTTAAGTGGAAGAGTAGGAAGGTAAATTCCAAGAACCTGATCCTAATCAATATTAAAATTTTTAACATTAAAAATGTGATGCAGGCAGAGAGCTCAATGTATTAAGAATACAGAGCCAATATAAATTAAAGAAAATTTTCAGAATTCAAAGGTGCCGGATGTACATTTCGACATAGGATCTCTAATAGAGACTCTACATCACGTCAGCGACATTGTTTTTCCAAATGGCGAAGGCCCTGAGTTAGTGAGCAGGGGTGTTTGGTTAACAGCGGTAACAAAGTGGAAAAGGACAGAGCTAGTATAATTTCATCGCTTAAAAAACGCCAATAAATTAGTCGCTTCAATATACAGAACATTCCTTGAAGACTAATGAAGGAATATTAAAAAGTACCTGCCCAAAATAATATAAATAAAATTTGATATTTGGGAAAAAGTTATAAATATTTATTCGACAAATCTTGACAATACTGTATAAAAAAAAATGTTTCCAAGAATTATGTTTTTTCGAAACACACCTTATATATATAATTTTTTTTTGTGTCATTAAGTCGAGATAAACATAGACATGTCCAAATATGCTGAATGCTTGAAAATCCTGTAAACATATTGAAACAGCGCAAATCTAACACTGGTATTTCTTCTAACATGAATATTGCAAATGAGGAAGCATAAAGAAAATAGCTTTGTTTGATAGAAGCGACTAAAAGAGATATTGCAAAATATATAACAGCTTTTATGAAATACTATCAAAAACTAGTAGTAATGCGGTTATAAACATTTCTTAACTTCTTTTGACAGCACTAGTATGATATTTTAAAGCAGTAAAGCCATTTAACTGCAAGCCGTGACTGTTTTTTAAAAGAATATGAGAAATAGAAAAACATATACATCTATATATAGTTATTAAATTAAATTACATGTAAGGAGATTGTGCATATGTATAGTATTATTATGCAGGTGTTAATAAAAGAGTGCTCAATGTATCAACAGAACTGTTTATATATATATATATATATATATATATATATATATATATGTATTAGTCATCCACATACAAGCCTGTTTCGCTGTATCACAGCTCATCAGTGTGTCTAGACATATCCAATTTCTTCTGGCCGGAATATATATATATATATATATATATATATATATATATATGTGTGTGTGTGTGTGTGTGTGTGTGTGTGTGTGTGTGTGTGTGTGTGTGTGTGTGTGTGTGTGTGTGTGCTACGTCTGCGTCACGACTCGGAGTTTCTTGCGTTATGCAATAATCAGGTGCATATTTCAAACTGAGAGTTTAATAGTTTAGAAAGTTAAATGAAATCCTTCACCACTTTTCTCCCAACTCTGAATGACATTAAAATTTCGCTCTGTTATTTTCATTGAAAAGACATCCAAAGTTCCATTTTTTCCTATTCGGCACCGAATATGATCATGAAGGGCCCAGTAAGTTTATTAGGAATATTCATGATCGCACAGGCGCCAGTGTCTCTGCATTTGTGCGTGGGTATGTTTGCGAGCGTTTTTACATGGTACATTATGACAAAAGATTGAAGGAATTAATTTTACAGTGACATGTACTGCAAGATGTTTTTGATAAACGTAATAAAACTGTCAGCTGTAAAGGGATCAGCTGAAAAGTTCATAGTCGGACCAAGATATCCTTTGAATAAGAAAAATGAAGTTCATTTATCAAAGTGTTTTTCACTCTTGGTGGATAACACACGTCTTCCATCTGTGTTGCAATGCTTTAAACTCATTCAGGAAGACGCATTCAGCCTGTTATTCAAAGGAAGTCGTCAACAACAAATGTATTTTTAATCATTGCGATACTGGTTCCCAGTCAAAATATTTTCTCTTGTTGCTACTCAGATCAGGTCAAATCAAAAGATTAGAAATGGTGTTCATGTAGTGCAAAGCCATAGTTACCCACTGCATACAATTAAACAAAAATAATTCCTCAGTTTTCCTGGGCATTTGTTATTGGTAGCCTTTCATACCTACGTCAGTAAGTTGTACTAGGATTTTTCATTCATGGTTTGGCTATTTTAAAGTTAATCTATGAACATAAAGTTTTCTTTAATCCCCAAAATATAGCCTTGCTTGCATATGAAACTATCGTTTTCTTTTAGCAGCAGGAAGGGAGGAGTGTTCCACTACATGGATTGTCTTTTTGTCTCTGACTCAAAGTAATGAATACAACACTTACTATGGTTTATAAACCCTCAAAGAAACAACTTAATCTGCTTCAAATGTCACAATTCTTTTTTATGGGATGAGCTTAGAATACTTTTGATCAGGTGTCTGAATACGTAACAACCATTGAGCAGAAGCCACTGCTATGCCAGGTACATTGCGCAGAGAATTTTGACAAAATATGCTCATAACATTGACTATCATTTTTGGCCGATCAGTCGGTGGTGAATCCGATTAATATATTTCATAGTTGTGGCAGGTGTAGGATGCCGAGATTCTAGATAATTCTCAAGACTCTCCGTTTCACTTCGAAATTCAGCTCCTCACAGTTTCACTGTTGATAAACCTGAGGTCTCATCAGCTAATTCAACAACTATGTAAGCATGAATGTCTTTATGTGTTAAATACTATTTCTGATAGTATGTAATAACACCGCGATGCTAAATTTGCCAGTTTTGAAGAGAAATCCCAACTAGTTCTATTGGATTTTTAATTTTTGTTTGTTTTTAAGAGTCAGCTTACAATATACTAGGAAAGAATCAATGAAGTCATTAAAAATAAGGATTGCAATCAATGCCTGAGCTCTTTAGTCCACGTTCATATAGGAAAGGTTTCAAAAATCCATCTTTAAAAATAGAGCCTGTAGCTTTTAATAAGAAACGTACTTATAACCTTGTAGATTCAAAAACTAAGACAAACAAGTAGGACATGTATTAGTTTAGAAAACCCACATCCCTTGAAGAATTCAAAAGTTGCAACAAATACAACAAGTAGATTGCATAACAAATAAAACGGAGAAATATTATATTGATGTAATTAAGACGTTCCACACCGTCTGAAGCAAAAAAATTAAAAATTGAAAAGCTTATGACAAATATCGTATAACGCTTATGTAAATTTTATTACATTTTAATCGTTATTGAGTTGATAATTAGTATCTTCATTCAAACTTTTTCAAATTAATTTGTATTGTTTTGTTGGAGTAACTGAAACATTAAAAGGTAAACACTTTGATTGGGTCATATCTTGCAGCGTTTCTTATGGAAAATCCAGTAAACATTGAAATAATAATCAACAAGCTTCTCCAATCTGTCAATTAGGTAGATGTAGAGTCTCCCAACATTCACCTCCCTTGGTATTTCTAAAGAAATTTAGTCAGTCTGTCAGATAGGTCACACGAACTTGCTCTGATTTATTAAATACTAGAACTGTTTTTGCAACAGCTGTTGAAATCCAGTATTAAGTTTTGTTGGAATTATGGAACATTTTGTTGAGATTTACAAACTATGTTTTGTTCAATTTAGCAAATTAATCGCTGAAATTTGAATTAGCTGAATATACTTTGAGGAAAACCCTACTTTGCGGTTTAATAAATTCGTTTTTTTAATTTAATTTGATTTTATAGAAACCCCTCGTGAGGAAACATATTTTTAACAAGTTTTTTTTCCCTTTTAAGAGCAAAGAATAAATTGTTGGAATGTATTAGCTTTGAGCATGCAACTTACACCTAGTCATGCGTTAATATTTCTTCCCAAGCCCAATTTCGACTTTCTGAAGCATTTAGCCATGTGATTTTCCCAGAGTGAAATCGACAATGGATTCTCATATAGAAAAGCTTAAAATAAATTTTTAAAAATCATTTTAAATAAATATGAAAATAAATACTTGAATAATTAAATTGCTTGTCTCAAGTGAAGTAATATTATTTTTCCCTAAAATATAATACAAAACAATTACGGTAATAAGCTATATGCCCTAGACATATAAACTGTACTTTGTACTCCATAACATTTCTGAAAATCTCTTAAAAACTTGGATTCGATTAGTCAATAAAAGTTTATTTTAGAAGATTTGTGGAACAGACTAACAGTTGTCACAGAATTATATGTATATATATTATTACCGAGATAGTTATTTTTTTTTTTATAAGCGTTTCACCCCGAGCAAGGCATGTCATTGCCACTACTGTGCAGGGGGCTACGTAGAGTGGAGAAAGGCTGATTAAATATAGGAAATGACAGAGGGTAGGTGATAGGCGGGTGTGGATACCGAGAATGAGGGTTGGGTAGATGAGAGTGTTGTGAGAATAGTTGGGAGTTAGTGTGATAGGAGGTGTCTATTGACCCTACATTTAAACACCTGGAGATTGTAACTGTCGGGAAAGCAGACTTGTGGAAGGGAGTTCCACAGGCGGGAAGCGCGAGAAAAGAAGCTGTTGGAGTAGAATTTACGGTTACATCTTATTTGTTTAACTGTAAAAGGGTGAGACCTAGTTGCTAATCTAGTATCTCGTGTAAATTCCTGCTTAGGCGGCACCAGTGATCTAAATTGTTTGCTAGTTTGAAGATTACAGTTAATTTTTAAAAATATATGTTTAGTTCTACAGTTATTAATTATTAATTATATATATGTATATATAAATATATATAATATACAATATAATATAACATATATATAATATATATATATATAAAATATAATATATATAATATATATAATATAATATATATAATATATAATATATAATATATATAATATATATAATATAATATATATAATATATAATATATATAATATAATATATATAATATATATATATAATATAATAATAATATATAATATATAATATATATAATATAATATATATAATATATATATATAATATAATAATAATATATAATATATAATATATATATATAATAATAATATATATATATATATATATATATATAATAAGTTTTCATGCAAATATTTGTCAGTTTAACTGAGCAGGGTCATACCGACTTCGAAGTTTCTTGAATACACAGTTACGGAGCTTTCATTTATTGGGGCTGAGTTTCTTACTGCTGAGTCCCAGTTTTCTTTCATATTTACATGGGCTCGGTGTGATTTGATTCTTTGTTTGACTAGTCTTGTTTGCGATTTCTTGGTTTTCATTTTCTTATTGTTTACTTTATTTTTATTGTGCAGATGTTTTATTTGTTTTTAACACTTTTTATAGCGTATCTAATGTACACTTAGTGGGTGTCTTCCTATTTAGTTTCATTGAATACGCGTCTACTTAATTGAGTTTGTTGTGTTGGTTCATTTTGGTATAATTAGAAGACAACACAAACTTGAATTAATGATGTTTATTTTTGGTATAAAACTTTAGGTTTTTACATCAAGTTACAACCTTTAAATTTTGCGTGGATACAGAAGCAGACTAGCTAAATTCTCTTCACGGTGGGATGCTAGTAGTAAACGGACTCTAGTGGACTGTAGTGGTTAACTCACTAGCGTCTTCCCCTTTTCAAATCTCCTACACAAAACTACTGACTAACTCCTACTTCTTACTCCTTCTCTTACTCCTACCAAAAGAAACGGTTCCTTATTTTGCCGCCCAATTTTGAATTCTTGGCCTCAGTGTGTCTATCTTTTTCTATTTTTAGAACACTCGCCATTTTATAAACCATAACAAATTAATTCAAATTAGTCTAAATTTCTGTGTTTATCATGCGGTTCCCAAGTTTTCTGTTGCAACGCATTTGGAAGGCATAACGTTGATTAATGTGCCGTCAGTGCAAGAGTACAAAGTGTGTTGATGTCTGTAGCACTGATTTGTACGCATCAACTTTCACAAGTATTCCAAGGAATACTTTTAACGATTTCTGAGGAAAAAATAGCAATCGATTAAACCCTGTCACTTCAGTGGGTTTAAAACAGACCGTATGATGGAATAAATGAAACTAAAGCAGCTGTTGAAACTATTGTTCACAGGCACATGTGTATATGACCTGGAAAAAATAAACCATTAGAAGGCGAACATACCAACACAGTAAAAAAATGCCAAAACACTAAGAACACGTCAATGCAACAAAAGAGCCTAAGATGTCCTACCATAACTGTTGGTTTGTTCTTGTCATTTATATTGAAACCTTTTTGTTTTATTAGCCTCTTTTATTGTTTTTTTTTTCTTTCTTACTGTGCTGTTGTGTTTGCCTGCTTAAGTGTTTCTTTTCAGGTGTTTGTTGTCATTTATATATATATATATATATATATATATATATATATATATATATGACCTAAAAAAATAAACCAGCAAAACATACCAACAGAGTAACATAAATGCCAAACGCATGCATTAAAATATATATAAATTAGATTAACCAATGGTCATAAAAAAAGAATAACCGACCTATCACATTCTGCCAAAAAATCACACCATAAGAGGAAAAACAAGATCTAACAGCATAGAACTCTGACAAGTGAGAAAATCATAACCGTGTCCTCACGAAACTTTTAAGTCGATATGAATCTGCTCTGTTAAAGAAACAAATACGAGTCTCTATATAGTCATCTGGAGACATTCCTGGTTTGCTGTGTTACAGCTCATCAGTACGGCTAGACAGCCGATTGCATTCAGCCAGGATTAAAATCCCACCGATTTGACATCACTAGGCGATTCACTTTTTAAGCTAAGGGATCTCATTAGAGGAAGGCAGATTTTATATTTTGTGTTATATACACGCTCGTAGTTGAAAATGTTTAAATTCTTTGCTGAATAAACGTTGCTCAAGTATTGGTGAGTAGCTACTTTTACAAAGTCTACCATTTTTCCAGAGTGCTCTATTGACGGGCGAGAGTATAAATGAGTAAAAGACAGAATAATAATCTCTTGATAAGTGGAATCGGCTGTCACAATGTAGTTTTGAGTTCTATGTTTTTGTTTTCCCTAAGGAATGGGTCTATTAAAATAAGTGTCTTTGGACACCCTCAATATTCTCTTCTGGCGTCTTGATTTAAAAAAAAAAACTGTCTCAATGAATAATGTAATTAATGAGTTATTGTGAGCAAGCACGGTTTCTGTATAAGAGAAGAGTGAATAAATTTTTGCATGTGAATAACTTTATGCACATGTTTTAAAACCAATTTCAGAAGGCTCAAATAATAGATAAGTGACGATGAAAAAACAGTAAAGAATAGGATTGATTTATGAGACTTGAAAAGTATATATTTTTTATATGACCCCCCCCCACATATATATATATATATATATATATATATATATATGAATTTATACATACAAACACACATAATATATATGTATGGGAAAATGATATATATTTGTGTGTATATTAGAAATGATTTCGACAAACATATTTTCTACGTTTTCAGATACCGATATCTCTCTCTCATATATATATATATATATATATATATATATATATATATATATATATAAAATGCAGATAGAAAGGCAAAGCACAAGTATCAATTAGGTATACAGGATGTAAAACAATAGAAAACGCCAAAGTAATTAATCAACCGAATAACCTTTTCACAGCTTTTTTTATTGTGCACTTACTCTTGCTTCTCCCTGTATAGCTGTTACGATATAAATTGCAGCCATAAATTGCAGCCGTATATATGTTATATGATTTTTATTATTAGAATCTGCGCATTCTGATAGTGTTGATTACGACGAAATACGAACATCAAAACTTCCGAATAATTAAGCAATTATTTTTAATCTATGCGTGTTTCGCCATACGCGCAATTTAATTTTAAAGTACAAACTACAATAAGACTTATCTTCTAGCAATTAAAATTAAAACCGGATATTTCGTAAATTGTTAAAAATAGTATGTTTTGTATTACTAAGTATTTAAATCTAACATGCATCTATATGTACCTTAAAACGAGATTATCAATATATAGAAAAAACAGACAAGAGTTTCTGACGATAGGGAAAATTATGATCAAACTATGTGAAACAACCATGTGTATACTCAATGCCATATAGTTAAAATATATTTTTTCCGGATGGTTTTGAAAGATTTATAATAATTCAATTCGATTGCATACGTTCTAAAGTGAGAAGCCATCAAAAGACGTTTGCAGCTGTTTAAGATAAGAATGATTATTTCAGCACCTATTTCTGTACTTTGTATAAAAATATTTATTGTCGACTGTTTGTTTTTGTGAATTTTGTTCAGATGTCTTTTTTTTTTTGTTTTTTTTTTTTTTTTGTTGTTGACGGCACAATATAGAAGGATTAGTTGGGAAACGTCTATTAGAAAAAGAGTACCATGGCGGTATACACTCAGTCAGAAATTTGGAAATGGCAGGTGGTATGGCATAGAATTCGAGCCAAATAATCTAATAATAACATTTGAGAGTGTCAATCTTAGAACAATACAAACGATTTGGAAAGAGTTGAATGAGTCTAATGATGATTACGAAGATGTTTATTGTGATCACTAGTATTGGCGGCATTGTGCCTCCATTCATTTTCCGACTCAACAGAGAAGCATGCATCAAGTACCTTGAGGAGTTAGTGTTGCCCTGGGTCAAGAGAGTGGCAGCTGAAAGTCTCTATGGCATCCAAAAGGACTCTGCATTATGCCATGAAACCAGAATAACACAAATTTTAGCCACCAGAGACAATTCGTATTGAATTAAATGTAAGCTGTATTGAACTGATATGTATTTTTGTTTAATATACAAAAAAGTGGCACAAGGCCAAAAATGGTGTGGGGAAAGCTGGTTTTCCGCTGTTTTAAAATAACTTAGCTAGCCACAATTGCTGATTTGATCACACTATGCAATAGTCCTTGCATCAGAACATTACATTCTTACTCACTATTTTTATTAAAAACACAATAATAGCGAAGAGGCTTTACGAAATCCTAAGTAGTCCTATATATAAATATTTTATGTGGGGAGTGGTAATAAAAAATTAAAATCATCAAAACCTTGATGAATATTCATACAATGTTCATTACTATTTGCAGATAGCTACCAAAATAAATTTAGTTTAACTCCCCATACAATCGCTAAATATGACTTAAGTATCAGTTGACTGAACGAAATTCATGCGGGATGTAAATAAATTAACCAGTTATTCAACAAAACATACACAACACAAATATGCACCCATCCAGACAACATCTAATTTATCTCAGCCCATCTCAATTGCGTCAAGCGCAAAAACTCTCACCCATCTTTAGCTGCATTTGCCTTTAAGCTGATACTACAAATGAGCACTGTTACGAAGATGAGAGCTTTTCCCCTCCATAACACGCCTTTTGTCTTGTCGTCCTCACCAATAGTTGCATAATGCCGAGCAGACAAAAAGGCAGATTTTGTTGATTCTTTCTCAACCTAGGTCTCACATTGGTACAAATAGAACTGGGTTGTGTGACATAGATCTTTGATTTTAAGACGTAGACCATGTAGCCTTCAATCAACTGCCACATCTGTCGAAAGATACTGCTGTGAATGAAGGCACTTATAATAGACTCACCTCAAACGCTCCAGCTAACGCAACCAGCCTTGCAGCGTACATCTTTACGACCCAGAAAACCCCTTTCAATACCAACCAGATGTGTGATGCCTCATTTTTATTGAAACGTTGTAACGGGAACAAAAAAGAAAAACAAATTTAAAGACGGTTCGTCAGATCATTTTTAGCAGACTAAAACTTGATATAATGTTCTTGAAGACAAGGCTGTGATGTTGGAAATGGAAACCCTCGTCACTAGGAGGTGACGTGGCACTTCCGATGAAAGAATCATTCGATTCGAAGACGTCGGAGAGGCCCCTTATCATCCGTAAGTACACTTCCCAGGCGTCCTTTTTCTAGAATTTGTCATTTCCATCTTGTGAAAACATTCGTTCTAGGAAATTAAGACGGAGCATTCTGATATCGCCTTCTACAGGACTCAAAAGACAGATCTTCCGACATACCATAAGAAAATTTGATTCCCAGAAAATTTAATTCCCAGAAGAAATCAGAAAATGTCGACCTAACTCCAGCAGTATACGACTGTGGAAGAACAGAAATCCAGTAATAGAGAATCGATCGGGTGGACCATGGTTTTCATGAAGCCTTCTGCCTTCTTCAACTAAAAATTCTCCTTCAAGGAAAGATTCTTTCGAGCATATACAAAAGCTGATGCTTTGATATTCTTCCGACTCTTCGAACACTTCTCCAGTAAGTTGGGATCGAACCAGAAACCAAGAATGTTGTCCGGTCTGTCCTTCTAACCGAAAAACCAAGGAAGAGAATCTCCTTCCACTCACAGAACCACAAGCCGACGGCTTATCGCAGTTGATTTTGGCACCTGCCACCTTCCCATACCTTCATATTTATTTGCTGACACATCTTCAGCATAGGTGCAATAACTGTCCGCTATGTTGCCACAGGGCAAGGTTGTTACATGAAGAACCGGATTCGCCTTCAACCTACGATGGAAAGATTCCAACACGAAGACGTAAAAGCGGTGAATTTTGGAATAAGAGCGAAACAAAGCATCTGATCGATGCTATTCACCTCTATCAATACTCCGGAAGCTCAAACAGGAGAGTGATCTAGGAGCAAAAACCGACAGAAACGAGAAACTTTTCGCATTGGTGTGATCTAAAAATATCAGCACGTCTTCGTAGACTTTTTCTATAATCAGGTGAACCATATGAAGGTTTTACTGAATAGTCCTGTCCGTCTGAGACCGAGTCTGCTCAGAAATAATCAAACTATTCAGGACAAGCAGCAAACTGTTAGCTATGAGCTTCGCTAAAATATTCACCTATGCTTTAAGAATTATTAAGGTGCAAAAATTACGTATCCCGTCCCTAACGTATTTGCTTTTACGTAACAACTTGATGCGGAACACTGTCTCAAGTTCACCTCATAGGGTAAAACAGCTTTCCCCGGAATCTTATCTTTACCTATATGCTTCAACACATTTCAGATTACCTCCGCCATGATGGCCATCTGGCATCTAGCACTTTCAGCCGCCTCAAGACGGGGAAAGTTAGCTAGATAAGATTCGAACTAAACAGGACTGAGTACCTGGTTAAAAAGATACTGAAAAAAGGAACGAAACGCCTCAAAAATACCACCGGCCCGACGTGGCTTCGCTGTGTCTCTTCTATAAATACTTCCATGGCTCCGATGAACTTAGATCACTGGTGCCCCCTAGGTCCGAATTTGCACGAGATACTAGATTAACAACTAGATCCCTTTTAAAGTGAAATCGATAAAATGCAACCGCAACTTTTACTCCAACATTTTCTTCTCTCGTACTTCCCGACTCTGGAATTCCCTTCCACATGACTGCTTCCCCGACGGCTACAATCTCCAGGAGTTTAAATGTAAGGTCAATAGACACCTCCTAACACAATAACTCGCTTCCATTCTTTCAAACACTCTTCCCATCCTCCCAACTACCTATCACCCCCCTTTCTGACATTTCCTATATCTAACTACTCTTTCTATTTACCTTCCCCTATATAACCCCAAGCGCAATAGTGGCAAATGAATGCCTTGCTTGGGGTGAAACGATTAAAAAATAAAACCTTATTGTCCTTCTGGCAACGTGAGGCTTGGGATGTGACAAACTGAAGCTCTACGCAATTCTTCCAGTCGCAATTCACCAGCCAAATTATTGTATTGAGATTAGTAAAATCTAGTCACAAAAATCCACCACATCGAACAACGCCGTGTTGAATTTCCAAAACCAGTCAATCTAAACTTAGGCTTAATTAACTTTACCTGAGTAAGAACAGTCTGTGGTATCTGTAAACTATCAAACAAAGTTTCGACCATCATAAATGTAAAAATTCGGCTTTCTTCACCAACACCCGCTTGATATAGCCCGTACGAACTAACGAATCTGTGCTGTCGCTACTTCTCCATGTCCACAACGACTCCGAAAGGAATTCATTTCTAACTTGTACAATAAGACCGATCTTCAAAATTACAAAATGGTTTCACATCGTCTATGTCAGTACCTGATCTTTCCTCACTACGATCTATATCGGGATCAATGGGATCAATGACGGTGATCGAATCACCCGCTAAATCTACTTGCCGAGACATCGTCAAAAACTGCTCGAACCGCCAATAAAAGTCTGATTGTTTTGCTCGGTTGTTGGGCGCATAAATTCCGATTAGACGAAAAGCCCTACGTTTAATGGTAACGTCCGAAACACAGTTCATACCCTCCGGTTTCGTGAGCACAAGTGCACATGACGTCATCAGTGACATACTGACCAGGCAAGAAACCCCTCTCGAGCGGGCTTTTATGATAAGACCAATAGAGACAAAACCTATTAATCATGCTATTTTTATAGTCACTGGGAATGAGATGAACATCCTGTAAACAATAAACATTTGCTCCGTGACGCTAAATAACATTATTAAAGTTATAAAAATAGAAAATTATGTTGTGCCATTATCGCTTAGATCCCAAAGGTACATGACAAATATTTATAATAGCAATCTTTAATATATCTTGCAAGATCATCAACAACTATCAGAATACAATAATCTTGATATGGAAATCTAAGAAATGTGGTATATGAAAACATCAATAATTCCAGTTGTAGTTGGAGCGCCTCAGATTTATTGGAAAATGTTCCGATAGTCTTAGCCCATATCTTAAATAAATAGAAAGACATGGCACACGCGAGAATGGCTACAACTTACTAAGGTGTTTATGTATGAGAAATGTCTATGGTGATAGGTTGGCGTTTTTATTTATTTATTTATTTTGTACAAAAATACCCCCTCCAGAAAATATCATGATGCCATTTCTGAACTTTGTACTCTGGCTGGATTCCGGAAAATGTGTATGAACATAATTTAAAGCAAGAAAAAACAACAACAATAATAATAATAATTATAATATTTGTGACAAAATATATAAGTATAGCAATCATCCCACAAACTGTTCTCCGACAGGCAATATGGATTCCGATTTGACAGGTCCACAGCCGACCTGCTAACTACTGTAACGGAGTACATGCTACAGGCCCTTGATGAGTCTGACGAGGCTCGCGCGGTTGCTCTGGATATCTCCAAGGCTTTCGACAGGGTTTGGCACCCTGGCCTCCTATGCAAACTACGCGGTTATGGTATTACCGGTCGCCTGCTTGACCTAATCCAATCTTTCTTAAATAACCGCAAAATGAAGGTCGTTCTGAATGGGCGTGCCTCTTCGTCCTACAGCACGAATGCTGGTGTCCCACAAGGCTCTATCCTGGGCCCAACGCTCTTCCTTATTTTCATCAACGACCTCCCAGATGAGATCAGGTCCCAAGTAGGCATCTACGCAGATGACACTACAATATACTCCCGCTCCAGTAAGAAACCTGTCGTGGCGGACAGACAAAATCTCGCTGCTGACCTTGAGCGGGATCTACACTCTGTGGTGAACTGGGGCAAGAAGTGGCTTGTCAACTTCAATTCCTCGAAGACCAAGCTGTTGTCTGTCAACCATTACAGGCAACCTCTTCTGCCTCCCATAAGCATGGACCAGATGATTCTCCCGGAGAGTAATACACTACGCCTCCTCGGACTTACCCTGTCCTCAGACCTCAAATGGAAGCACTATATTGAATCCATAGCAAAATCTACTGCTAAGAAGATTGGGTCACTATGTCGATCCAGGATGTTTTTTCCACCTGAATCCATCCTGCATATATACAAGTCAACCATCCGTCCGTGCATGGAGTACTGCTGCCATTTATGGTCAGGTGCCCCTGCCGTTCTCCTCAGTGTTCTCGACAAGCTCCAAAGGAGAGTCTGTAATGTGATAGGTTCTGATCTGGCGACTCGTCTGCAGCCACTTTCCCATCGTCGAAATGTGGCCTCCCTCTGTCTCTTCTATAAATACCTTCATGGCTTCTGCTCGGATGAGCTTAAGTCACTGATGCCTCCTCAACAGGTGTTTACCCGTTCAACCAGACTGGCAACTGGGTCCCACCCATTCACAGTCAGGTTAGCCAAACGCAGACGACAATTCTACTCCAGCAGCTTCCTCTCTCGCACTTCCCGCCTGTGGAACTCACTCCCGTATTCTTGCTTTCCTGACGGCTACGACCTCCAGAAATTTAAAAGCAAAGTTAATACTCACCTACTAACCACTGGCCTCTAGCTCTCTCCCCTCCCCTGTATAACCTTCCCTTTCTCTCCGCCCATGTACCTGTCATTGCACCTGCTTTCTCAGTTTTCTATTGTTCCTTTCTAACTAGCTTGTACTCCTCACTCTTTTCTAATTAATCTTTCTACATTTATGTAACCCCCTGCACATCAGTGGCGTTTCTGCCTTGCTCGGGGTGAAATGATTAAAAAAAAAAAAAAAAAAAAAAAAAAAAAACTTTCTGGATACCTTCTCCCCATTACTGTCATTTTTACAAGAATCTTGTCTGCATCATTTTATTCTTTAATATTTATATAAATTTAACGGACATCTTTGCCAAGAATGTAAGAGCTACTGATTTAATGGTGGTTGTTTATCATAGACTACACGTATTCTAACAAGTATAAGCATTAGAAGTAGTATGTCCCCATGTATTTTCTGGAATATTTCCTGTTGAAGCTAGACACCATATATATATATATATATATATATATGTGTGTGTGTGTGTGTGTGTGTGTGTGTGTGTGTGTGTGTGTGTGTGTGTGTGTGTGTGCCACACCAAAAGCAGAGCGTATTAACACCTTACAAACCTGAGTCTACACAGGAAAATAAAATTAATGCAACTTTAACAACCAATCATGGAAAAACACACAAACACAGATATTTGTTATTTCGAACGTCAACAGTTTAAGATCTGTCGATGAGAGAAGCATTTTATTTTTTAAATGAACGCCTTAAACGATTATTAAGATTATTTTTATTAACCTGGTCTTAGTCTTGATGGATAATCGTAGCTGTCCACAGCCCCCTCTTTTATCTTTCTAATTAATGTTTGAAAATGAATCATTTTCTCTGTATTTTGCTCTCTATATACATGTTATATTGATAATTTGCTTCATGCTTTGAACATATTACATTATCTTCGATATAGAATTCCGACAGATTGGGCATTATATTTCTTATAGCGTCTAGTATATTTAAAATTTCTTTATTGCTAGCGTGATATTTTTCTATATTTAAAAGAGTAATCTTTAATATTCAATACAAAATTGGTTTTATATATATATATATATATATATATATATATATATATATATATATATATTTGTTTAGCGGCATATCACTTCTTTGTGGGTCATTTAATGCCGAAATTTACTTTTCATTTCTAGCATAAGTAATTCCTATTAACAAAAATATATTGCAAGCATTTTTTGTTTCAGAGATGCGTTGCTAAATATATGATGTAATAAATCTGCATAAACCTTGGTTCCCTCTCACAGTAATATGATTGACTGGTGTCATCCATAAATACGGACTACGCCTATTGCATATGCCTACGCCTAAGAATAGCACATATGACTACGACGTATACCAGTCCTTTATTTACTAGGTTGTTCTATTCGGTTACATTGTTAAAACCACTTAGCTACTTCGAATAATATATATATATATATATATATATATATATATATATATATATATATATCCCTTTCTGGGTCATATCAGTTGGAGACAAAAATTCGAAACGACTTCATAAGACTAAATAATAATAATAATACAATTGTCAATTCTTAACAAACGAGGAACATTCAAAAGACTCGTCTCACACTTACAGTAAGTAAATAATTTTTCCCTCATTTTTGTTTTAATGCTTATTAACGAGGAAAAAAAGAAAAACTTGTGTAACGCTTATAGAGAGTAGCAAATTGCACCCCTCCTTGGTTTTAGGTGTTAGAAAATTTTGTTATCGACATAAAGTGAAGCAAAAATTATTGTGGATACGTTGGCGGAATGGAACGAATTGCGGAATTAACTGAGGTGATACAAGTCACTTTACAGCAACAATTCCAACAACAACAACAGTTTATCCAGCCATAAGAAAGGTTATTCAAACAACAGGCAAAAGGCAATAAATCACAATGCGAAGATTTATTTTCAAGGACAACAAAAGAACTAGGTTCTAGATGTTTTCTGATGAAAGAAATTCCAATTCATTATCTGAACTTAAATACCACCCTGACAGTGGTTCAACGTTACCAGTTTATTTTTGTAAGTTTGAAACGATATTTACAAAAAGATGTGAACAATATTCCGCCTAGAAAAAATCACTTTATTATTGCAGAAGTTGAGAACAAAAGAAAATACAAAATACGCGAATTTAATCCTTCAAAATAAGAAAAAGAAATTACATTTAGCGAAAGAGTAGAAATTCTGTCGCAAATTTTCGATGAAAGAGATAGTCTATTTCATACACTAAACAAATGTCTAAATATCGTGAAACAATAGGATGATGTGATTGTCACGTATGCAGGTATGGCCAATGCACAGTGTGAGGCGTTTAAATTAAAGGAATTGTAAAGCGACATGTTCAATGTCTAATTTTTTTGCAATGGCTAACGACGCCGAAATACAAAGAAATTACTTCAAGAATTCTCACTATCATTGAACAGGACCCGAAGATAACGCTACAAAATGTAACTGAAGAATGTCAGTAGTATATGAACATAAGGAAAATAATACTCAGATTTAGGAGAAGATCATTTCGCTGGTACAACTTGTAAGACAACAGAAGTGGATACAGAATAAAGAAAGAAAAATTATATGCAGTTAGTATGGAGGATAGCTTATAAAGAAGGATTGTTTTTTAGGGACAAAATTTAATTGTGGGCGTGTAGGCCATAGAAGTTCTCATTTTCGAGAATACCTGAGAAAAATAAAAGCAAAGTCGCATACAAGGATGAACGTAGTTTGGTCGAGAAACAAAATTGAGGATGGTAAAAGAAGAACATACCTCAATGTAAAAATAAGTTGACAGACCGTAAAATTATTGCAAGATTCTGGAAGTGATATCTCGGCATTAAGTGAGCAAATATGGAATAAATCGGTTACCCACCGTTGACAAAATTGCTATGGGAGTGTCAGGAAAAAGACGTAAATTTAAATGTGAATTAAAATGTAACATTTTGTTCATGGGGGAAAATCGAAAATGTATGTGTTTTTTGGTTCAGTAAACTTCTTTGGTTTAGACTGGATTGTATTGTTTAACTTATAGGTATTACCGGTAAATGCTTTTTGTAATACATTTAACGTCATAGAGAACGATGAGACGATAAAAAGGAAAGCTTTATTAATAATTTGAAAAGCGAATTGCCTCGGGTCTTTTCAGAAGGACGAAGTCTATGCACAAAAGCAGAAGTAATTTTCGAATTGAAAGAAAGCGTGAAAGCAATTATAAGACCAAAGAGAAAAGTACCATTTTTGGCACTAAACATACTCAATGCGGAATTAGAAAGGTTGGAGAAAAGTGACGTAATTTCAAAAGTTGATGACTTGGATTAGGCATCCACCAGTATATATAAAAAAGAAAAACGGAAAAATCAGAGTGTGTGCTAACTTATCATCAGGCTTAAATGAATGTTTGAAAGACACGCGTACTATCTACCGTTTCGTGGGGATATATTCACTCAATCACTGAGGCTATAAAAGTATGCCAGCACCTGATTAAGTGTCTAAACTCTAGAAGTTCTTGGGATTAGTAAGTTCCTATAGCATGTTAATCCTCACGGTAAATTGACTAGATCGTTGGGGTGTAATTCTATTGAATTATAATTTCAGAATAGAATATGTGCCTTCAAATAAGTTAGGTCACGCCGATGGGTTATGAAGAGTGATACCTGAATATACGGAAGCACTGGAAGAAATAGTAATAGCGACGCTAAATGACGAAAGTGAATTGTCGGTTCTGTTATGAAACACTATTAGAGACCTACTGACTATGTTAGAAGATGTGTAAAAACATCTGACAACAATGCTTTCATTAAAGCAAGTATGCTTGATTGAGAAAAGTTAAAAATAATTAGCGTGTCACCGTTTTCAGTCTGCGAAGACGTATTACTATACGCAGATAGAGTTGTAATGCCGGGTACTCTGCAAAAGAAACGTTTTGAAAGAATTTCACATTGGCCATCCAAGCATTTTGAGAATGAAATCTTCAATGAGAAGCTATACTTATTTCCCTAGGATGGACCGAGACATAGAAAACTGAGTGAAACAGCGCAGAGTATGTCAACTTGCAGCAAGAGATCCACCGGTAAAGATTCAACCATGGCCAAAGACAGATGTACCATGGACTTGATTGCATATCGACTGTGCAGGACCCATAAATGAACCTCATTACCTAATTATTGTGGAGAGTTTCAGTAAGTGGCCAGAAATTGTTAAATGCAGACATCCGACTGCAACAAATACAATAAACGCAATTAATGAAATTTTTAGTCGCTAAAGTAATAGTCAGCGAAAACGGAACGCTGTTTAAGGGACAAAATTCGAGGAATTCTGTCCATCATTGTCTATAGATCACGTGACAACGCCAGTATATCATCCAACATCGAATGGACATTCGGAAAAATTCCTGGACGACACATTTAAACGAGCGTGAAAAAAGCGAATTTGTGGACACCAATGAAAGAAATATTCAGAAAGTTTTGGCAGTATATAGAATCATGACAAACCCGAATACGACGTCAAGGTTATCGCCAGCAGACTTAATGTTTGCTAGAAAAATACGCTCTGTGTTCGACAGGCTGTTACCTAGTCCGGCGAAGAACATTGCTAAAAAAGAAAACCAGATGACTAAAGCGTATAAGCCAGGCGACAAAGTTTTTTCAATAGGTTTAGAGCTAGAAAATGTATTGGAAAGAAGGAATGATAACCCCCAAAATTGGACATAAAAGTTGAAAAATTTCGGTAAATAGGAATCAATTGAGACCCAGACACATGACAGAGATCACGTAAAATACCGAAAAGATTCCAAAGGAATTCCTGTATGAAGCATTTGAAATTCTTGTTCCATCAAGTCAACATTCGCCTATGGAGGTATTCCCGACCTCACTGCCAGAGGTACCAGTGTGTCAAATGCCATCAGGCAGGGACGATTGAGGTGAAAATGACTCAGGAATAGAATCAATTAATCCAGAACCTAAAAAGAAAATATCGAAGCTAAATTTCACGGAAATTTAGCTCAGTGGGAGATGATATAATAAATATGCATACACCTTGATTCCCCTTCACAGTAATATGATTAGCTGTTGTCAGTCATTACTACACCTATTATAACACCTATTGACTGGGTGATATGAATGAACTGCCGTCTACATTATGGAAGAACGAACGTAACACTGGCATTTCATTTTAACAGATATATTATCCATAATTGCACAAAATATCCTGAAATACGAAAGAATAAATCTCTTCTATATTATCGTCATTGACACTAACCACGACTTCTAGCCGGCTTTAGAATCTACTGCAGATCTTTTAGTCGTTCATCTTGTTTAAAATTTGTAAATTCTACTTTAAATTCATCTTAGGTGTTAGAAGTTTTCTTGGTCCTTCACTCAACTACGCCACACCCATATAAATCAAGTGTGTTGCAGTGTCTAGAATTAGCCATAAATAAATGGTTATGAGGTCGTAGAAACTCTCTGACGGTCATCATTGTGTTCTTGTCGCTTGGGATGTTACAGAGTGTTGATTACGGATATAGTAACTTCATCGTTCTTAAACCCGGATTGAATTACTTCCTCAAGGCAGTTGATGTTGGCCTCCGTGTTAAACTCCGTGTTAAATTTTATACCCTGTATTGAGTCGGGTGCCTCCAAACACCATGTTGTTAACTGGATATATCATTCAACTCTTTCAGTATATTCTGCACTGTTCTCAGATTGACACCCAAACACTCGAAAATGTTCATATATCAGTTTCCAGCCCGAATACCAAGCAGTTCAGCATGGCGTCTCTAAATCTCTGGCGGAGTGAATTGCGTCATGGTGCTCTTTTTTTATACTCATTTTCAACTATAGTGTGCAATCGACAAAATAAAATAAATCATGCGGGAATTTACCAATATAATATGACGATAATTTACCTATCGCACCATAAATGTTTTAAGTTCTGTTATGTTCTAGACAATGTGAGTATCAGTATTTGTTTTTCCGATATTCGATTAAATTATTATCTAGACAATATCCAGTTTCTTTTTTTTTTGCTATTCAATATTCAATAGCAGCCAAAAATTTTCATAACTGATGATCAGAATCTTTAATTGAATTTTATTTCTAGAAACTTTTGCTTCTCGTTGGTTGCATAGGGGCGGCATATTAACTGCCACTACTACTTCTACTACTACTACTATCATTATTATTATTATTATTATTATTATTATTATTATTTTTATTATTATTGCATTCTTACTATTGTTACTATTGTTATAATTATAATAGCAATGATCTTCTACGAGTAGGGTTTACTGAATTGCATGCATTTCAGTAGTTTTGCAATTAGAAAGGGGCCAGTAGAGTATATATTATCTTTTAATTTATTTTAAGTTGTGATGATATATCTAAAATCTAACAAAAAATTAAGAGCCCTCATTTCATATAATTTTTAGACACATTTAATCATGACTTATTGCATGTTCTCTTTACAACCATATCTGTGTCCTTTTGTTTGCAATCATTCGGCCTCTCTTCAATGAAGTCTCAGTTCATTTACATTATTTAACATTCTCTGATTTTTTGTTTGGGAATTTCTTGCTTTTTCTATCATTTTTATCAAAACATATTACTTTGTTCTGTTTGTTTGCTTTTTAGCAATCTTTTAATTATTCTTCACCCAGCAAGTAGCTAAATACAGACAGATGTTATGTTTTTTTTTGTTATTAGCCATTAAATAAGTTTTCAGTACTTTACTCTTTGTTTCTGACGCAATGTTCTTGTAGGTTACGTGAAGTATATTATCGGAAGAACACAATTTACATTGTCGAGTTATATTTTTTAACGCTCACATGTATTTGAGTAGAGAATTTGAAAAAGTTACCAAACAGTTCACAACGTTCATTTGATTACGGTTTTACAATCGATCGTATCTATGATTCTAGAAATTTGACACTGAATTATTCAACAACGAGACACTCTTACAGAAAACATATGCTAGTGAATTGCCAACAAACGTCGCCGTCAATGTTTTGAAATTTTCGCTATAATCTAATGCCATAACTTCACATAAATTACAAAAAATGCTAAGAAAAATTTACAACCCTAGAGAAAACATTTCTCGATCGCAGGAAAAGTGAAAACTTTTCTGTTTAGATAAAGTGTTAACATGTACCTACAAGTGAGGCCTGGATATTCTTCTGCATTGTCAAGTCTTTTACTTCGCAAAGGTATCCGTAAGAATTCATATTAAAATTAATTGCCATGTACACAAAAATTTAGTCTTGTCTCAAGTACTATTTATCGTGTTCTTGGTTTTAAAACACCGTCTAAATGATCTCCATCCTTCTCATATACTCAGTGTATCGAAGTTTTTTTTATGCAATTATGGAGTATCGTTCTCTTCGATTTCTTGCAAAACAGACGTCTGATTGTTAGACTATTGTTTCGTAAGTTGTAGATATTTGTCTAGCTTTTTCATTCTCAAGGATATACAGGAACCACAAAGTCTACTATTTTACATTTACACTATTTAAATTATTTCGAAAGAAGCTTTTATTACGATCACTGAGATATATCATTCTAACGTCTGTATCCACTGGGTCATGTGTCTTTAAAATACATGTCCCAGTGAAAATAAACGTTGGTTAGTACCAGTGACTTAATCCAAGGAGTTGTGAGTTCAATAACAGTCTATAGCATTGGTGAACAAGTAACTTAATGAGTCCGTTTAGAAGTAGATAATTCATGACTACTAAAAGAGGCTTCATACACGTAATCAAAATGATCTACCCCAGTGATCGTAATGAAGGGTTCGGTTCGAAATTCCTAGCAGTTGATGAAGGCTGGAGCGTATAACGACCGGATCCTCGTACATATGTAAAAAAAGATGAGGACAATAGTCTGAAAAATTTAAATAATGTAAATATTACTTCATCTCAGAAATATAGGCAAATATTTTACATTTTTTTTCAGTTTATACCATTATCGCCAACCGTCAATAAATGTTGTACATATATATATATCCCACATTAACTGGCAAGGCGTTAATTCTGATAGACACTTTCACGCTTTTATAATTTCATTGATAAACTTTGTTTTCTTCTCACTGGCAAGATATTGGTGTGATGGTTCTGTTTTACTCGTCAATCATACAACAATATTATACATGAATATACTTATGAGCACTAACACGCATATATATATATATATATATATATATATATATATATATAAGGACCTTGAATAATGTTTTACTGCTTTCTAACAGGTAGCGTTCCCAGAATTTTGTGCGTGTAGTTTCAGATGGCAAATCATCTAAAAGAAAACATTACAAGCTTGAAATTTAGTGCATGCCATTTCAGCGAAGTGTAAACGACTTTGTTTATCACAGCTTTAAACATGCCAGATTTCATGCCAAATTTCCGGAGAATATTTTATTGAAAAGAAATCTGTAATTGAAGCCCACAGAATTCCTGGAGAGGCTTACGGCTATCATACTTTATAAAAAACAACGTGCAGAGATTGGTTTAGAGGCATTGAAAATAATGATTAGGATGTTGAAAAAGCACACTCTGGCGAAACCAAAAAGTTTAAAGACAAAGATTTCGAAGCATTGCTTCTTGAAAACGCAAGTCACTTACAAGCTGAGCATGCAGTATCATTAAGAGTTGAGCACAATATTTTCAATAAGTTTGAAAACATTACGTTTGATTCAAAACCAATGCAATTCGGTGCCGTAAAATTTGAAGTCGAGAGATGTTGAACAGCGTCTATTCACGTGCGAACAGATGTTTAACGGCAGGAAAGGAAAGGTTTCTTTTGCATCGTATCGTAGCTGTCGATGAAAAGGACACAATAACCCTAAGCGTAGAAGATCAAAGGATAAGCCAACCCATGCATCAACATCAGAAGAAGCCAAATGATCTAAGGTTTGGATCTTATGTACTGTATTTGATTGGATTAGCTGGGGCAGTATATTATGAGCTGCTCAAAGCGGCTAAAACTATTACGGGAGTTATTTATCGACTATAATTGATCCGAGTAAGAATTAAAGAAACTGCGACCGCTCTATGATTTTGCAGCTTGACAACCCTAGTCCAGAATTGCAAAACGGGGAAAAACATTTTTGGAAATGCTTGAATGGGAAGTACTACTCAACCGTCAGTTTTCAACAGACATTGCGTCATTTAATTATCATTTGTTTCGATCGATGACAATCTCCTGGCTGATCGGCCCGTTTATGCTTATGAAGATGTCGAAACATGGGTCGAATCGTGGTTAGCCTCAAAAGAAGTGTCGTTTTTTGTAGAATTCAAATGCTGCCAAGCAGATGGGAAACAGTAGTGGCTAGCGATGGATAATGGCTTCAGTGACATGTTTCTAAATTTTGTAAATAAAACAATTTTCATCAGCGAGAATTTATTTAAGGCAATAATATATGTAATAATAATATATTTAATAATTTATTTAAGTAATAATAACATATGTTATAATTTATTTAAGGCAATTGTATTTATACTATATATATATATATATATATATATATATATATATATAATGTGTTAACATTTATATTTTGATTTTGCGCATGCGCGTTGTTTCGTTTTGATTTTGTTGACTCCACAGTGTAATAGTCAGTTGGTTCCCGTCTATGATAAAAAAAGCATCATGAAGCAGTTCACTCCGCCAAAAACCTGCACTGCCTCTATACATTTTCATATATATTTCACAAAAAGATTTTTATATTGCAAGGTATTATCAGTTTCAAGGTATTATCAGGTTAACGAGCACACCATGTTGAAACAAGAGATTCAAACTTGAACAGTACCTAAATGGGTGTAGCTTGAAAATATCAGGTGTTATAATCTTGTATCTACTGCCGGTTTTATAGATAATCGCGCTAATTTTTTTATGGGAGAGCAGAGTTCCAATACAAGAGGTGTTCGTTATAGTAACTTACGCGAAAACATTTTTAGAAAATGTATGAATATACTTCTTCTCTTTCAATCTATCGATTTATTTGTAAAATGTGTATCAACAAAAGATTCTTCTTCTTCTTCTATGTGCCTTGTCCCTTCAGGGCGTAGGCGATCATGGATCTCCACGTCTCCCTATCCCTTGTGGCTCTTAGTATGTTTGCTCCTGTTGCTCCTGGCAACCCCCGTTCCGTCATCCACCTGATCAGGCCCTGCAAATATGTTATCCGCTGCCTTCCTCTGTCTCTCCTTCCTTCTATCTGACCAGTCAGTATCAGGTTCTCCAGGCTTTCCTTCCTCATTGCATGTCCCAGGAACTTCAGTTGTCTCTTCCTGATGCTCAGCATCAATTTCCTTTTTGTTGCCATTCTTTCTAACACTTCGTCGTTGCTTGTATGCTCAGTCCACGATATCCGTAGCATCCTTCTGTAGAACCACATTTCGGCCGCTTCCAGTTTTGTCCTCATTTTCGATGATATTGTCCAGCATTCACAGCCGTACTGAAGAACTGACATCACGTAGCAGTCTAGCACTCTTTTCTTCGTTTCTATTGAGATCTTCCTGTGTGTTAGTATTTTGCTCATCTTCTGGAACGCGTCCTTTGCCATGCCAATTCGCCTTCGGATCTCCGTGTCGCACTTTCCATCTCCTGTTAGAACACTTCCTAGGTACTTAAATTCTTGGACTTGTTTGATTCTGTTATCCCCCACCTGTATTTGGCATTTTGGGTTGTATCTTTTGCTGATGACCATGCACTCAGTTTTCTTAAAGTTTATTTGTAGTCCCTTCTTGTCACTCTCCACTGCTACTTTCTGTATGAGATCTTGCAGTTTCCTTTCCGTGTCCGCAATCAGTACTGTATCGTCCGCGTATCTTATGTTGTTCAGGTTGTGGCCTCCAATAATAAATCCTGGTGTGTCATCTAGGGTCCTCAAAATATTCTCGCTGTATAGGTTGAACAAATCCGGTGAAAAGACACAGCCTTGTCTTACGCCTTTTTCTATCTTTGTGTATCTACTGAGGTCGTTACCTGTCCGTACGCAGGCCGTTTGCTGCCAGTAGAGATTCTTGATTATACTATCGCTATAAAAATGTTTACCGAAATGTTTAAAGCATTCAGTGTAAACGTAATATCATTTGTATTTGTGAATACGTTTAATTCTCTTTCTTTTTCGCTAATAATTTTATAATTTCTTCGTTAGGTAATAATAATCATTTATTTTGTTTACATTTCTGTAAATAATTTGTAATTTTCTTGATTTTAAATTCCATCCATTAAAACATCTTCCTTCCTCAAATGATCAATCCGTGGTACTCTCAGCAAACGCCTAAAGGATCACACCTTTGTTGTCTTAATCTATTTCATCTTTTGAAGATATTACTTTACGTTCACTGCCGGGTAAGATGTGCTATATTACATAATTAAATGAAATTTTTGTTTCTCTTAATATTTTATTTGTCTTTTACGAAAGAAAATCATGACTTCGGATCAGACTCTTGTCTAGCTTGGTCAATTATTACAATCATGAGTTCAGTACTCACATGTTGTTCCATATTTTTCCCCTTGTGTCACATCTGAACTACGCTTAGAAAACGATTACTACACTTTCTGATATCGGCATTGCATTTTTCCTGTTAAATCTCTAGTTCGTATCTTTCGCCGTTTTTTTTTTTTTGACAACCTTATTTTCTAGCTTTCTATGATAATCGTTTCGTTTTTTCTTTTCGTTACCCGTTATTCGATTATGTAAGAATACCTGTTTTACCCTTTCCCTGTCTTCTATTAACACTGAGTTATATTAGAATTGTACTTAGTTAAGATTGTGGCCGCCAATAAAAAGAAATTCCTGTAGGTTTGTGCTGCTCATCAATGTTGGTCAAATGGTAGTAAATGTGTAACCCTATTTCCCCGTCGATATATATTTTTTGTTTGGTTTAATACAATGGAGTGAGAGAAATTGATATTAGTGGTATTGTTAGTTGTGCTTTATTGTAATCCGCGATGTGAGCTTACATAAAAAAATATTTTAACTATTATGTACTTCTAAAATTCGTGGAATAGAGAAATTGGCTGATAATCGGAGAAAAAGAGAAAAATATATTTTCCTCTTTTTTCTCATACAAAACGAATTGTTTTGAACAAGTGGAAGTTTGAAAAATAACCGTAGCCATCTCAGGATTTCCTTGATGAGGTCAGGTGGGGTTAAATCCTCAAAGTTATTCCTGGGAAAAGGATTTGAAAATTGAAAACCTAAAAATGATGTAATTGAAAGGGACAAAAGACACAGACATTACGTCATGTGAGCTGCTGATATTTCATTCGTCGAGCCATTGCTCCTCGTAAATCGTGTGGAAAATAATCTCATTTATTATAGCTTTGAGTCGCGTAATCCCCCGAGATAATTTAGGACAGCTATAAAAATCCGAACTCAGTACTAAAAATCAGTTGTCTGGATAGTTTTTGAAATTGCAGTCGAAATGTGACGACGAAGGGAAAAGTGTAAAGAAACCTAGAAAAACCTGCCGCCGATTAACTTAAAGAGTTAATGTTGAATAATGCGCCTCCGATAAGAACGCTGAAAGAACTTTATTGTTTTAAAAGTTACTTGGAGAATTGAAAGTTCTGGTTATTCTTAAGGAAATGTTTGCACTACAACGAAAAGAATTTCAAAAAGTGTAGGAGATAAGATTTCAGGCGACAAGGACCAAACGACGCCCATCCACCGTCCGGCACAATGTCGCTCTGTTATTTGGCTGTTTGTGTAAAGATTGATAAAGGCTGAAGAGACTTTTTTCTGGAGAATTGACAGCGTGATTATTTTTAAAAAAATGAAAGAACTGATAATTTTAATGGAACTTTGAAAAGACTTATTTTTATTTGAAGATTGGAAGCTTTTCTCTCCCTTGTAAACTGGCATTCCGACAATTGTATTTTTTGCTTTTGTAATTAATAAGTTTCTTTTGTTCTCATCGTAATTTAAAATTAGTTAAAGTCCAATATAACGGAATGTTGTTCAGTTGTGAAAGTAGAGTGTAAGTGTAATTGTAGCAGTATTTAAATATTAACATTGTTTGGAATGTTGTCTTCATCGTTGTGTCATATTCACGATGTTTCAATCTCAGCATTCTTCCCGTGATTGGAATTTCTAACCAAGCTCTTTATGTTGATCACTGGCGTATATTTTTGTCGTTCAATGAGTCATATGTAATTCAAGTCACAGATTTTGATCAGTTCCATGTTAATGTTTGAGTAGGTACTGATCGCGATCTTACAAAAGTTGATATGAAATTAAGTGAATTTCTTGTTATTTTTTGTCAGGTAATGAGTAGTTTCAAACATCTTCTGATCAGTAGCTCTTTAATTGTTTTATGCCATCATCAAGTTCTTTAATCAGCAAAGTCAAAAGTGAAAGTAGTAATGCTCAATCAGTGGATGTCAGACATGGTGTGACTTTCTCCGTCTTTTCTGCAAGTATGTTCATGACAACTGTTCTGACGAGCATTTTTCCTGGTATCCCGACCACATGTGCTACTACATGGGACTCAAGTTCCCACCATTTTAAAGTTAAATGTAACCGCCTCTATTCTAACAGAATCTTTTCTCTCACTTCTCGTTGGTGGAACTCACTTCCATTTGCTTGCTTCCTTGACAGGTACAATCTTCAAAAGTTTTTATGCAAAAATTAATTATCATATTCTATCTACTTTATTCCCATCCATCTCTTATCTTTTCTTCGATTTCCCATGTATTTTGTTTTTTTCTCTCACTTTAACACACTACACCCCGTTGTCATTCCTGCCTTGCTTGAAGTGAATGATTATAAAAACAATTTGAGAGATAGTTGTTGTTCATTTAAAAACACAACCCGAATTTCTTAGCAGAAGCTTTGTTAGTTTCAATGTTATGTGGTTAAATTTTTACAATATCTTTCTACTGCAGTTTAATCGTATATTCCAGATTGTCGTTTTGTATACGTTATCATTCAGCGTTAGAAAAGAATATGGGTAGTGCCTCTAATGACGAAATGAATAAATTATGATCAACGTTGGATATAGATGTTAATCATCAATCAGAAAAATGCAATAAATAGCAGAAAATTATAAGAATACTATTTTGTCAAGAATTAATCATAATGTAATATAGTTTTATATAAATAGAAATATAATAAATTATATTTCAGTCAAAATTCTTTGACATCGTTCGTTAATTATTTTTCTGTTTTCGGCTGTAGAAAACCTACTGTTTTTAGAAAATAGTGTAATTATCCGATTCTTATCTTAGTCGACGCGACAGTATAAAATGAGGAGAAACATGTAAAGTTGAATATTTTATCATTTTTGCACACATATTAAGAATTAAACGGATTAATGAACTAATTCACATGGTAGTTGCAATTTACAATGAATGGGTTACTAATTAAAAAAATGGATTAAAATAGAAAAAGAAATATCTTTTTTACTGAAACCCAATTTTAATAAAGAAAAATCAATGATTTTCATATTAAAGAAAATTGGACGCTATTAATAAGGCAGAGAGGTGTAATAACATCTTTCAATCTGAATGAAGCTCTCTCCATTCTTTGGATATTTTAACGCCAGTTCGTTTCAACAAAATATCGGAAAATATATCTGATATTTATAAAGCACAAGGCCAAAGAGACTGAACAAATAAGAATAATTTTATAATCACGGTGCAATAGTAACGCACCTTTTAATAATAAAAGATTTTTTAAAAGTAGTTTTTTCTATTTTTTTAGGGGGATATAAATATTACTTTTTTTAGTGAGAGGAATATATATATATAGTATGAAGACATTTTTTAAGACTGAAAAAATTGTTCATGTATATTATCTATAATAAATATTGTTTTTGTGAAATAAAAGTTTGGTTATATTTGACGCGGCTACATGTCATCAAAGAAAATAATTTGCGTCTTTTAGTGTTTACTCAAGACATTGCAAAATATAGTCTTTTAGTGTTTACCCAAGACATTGCAAAATATTACAAAAGATGGATTACTTTAGCTCTCTATGAAATTGGCTATTTGTAGTGCCACACATGACAAACCAATCTATCCAGCGTTACTATTTCTTGTTCACGTAGTATGATATATTTCTCTGTGGACTTAATTTAATACTTGTAAAGGTAGTCTGAGCAATCTTGATTAAGAAGATATTTTTCTAACCGAGCCTCATCTAAAACATTGTGTGATATTGTGTTTAAAAACTGTTATTAGATAGCATACATTCAGACGGATTGCACATATTTGGGATTCTCTTGTAATTATGTTATATTCTGACATGAATATTGAGTTTCATATAATTACGTCCGTGTAGCTTCTTGCCATGCAAAATCATAACTCAATAATAATAATAATTAAAATGAATGACGGAAATATTTCAAACCTTTTAAGAACTTACAGAAGATTTGGATTTATGAAATGAAAAGGTAGTTTTAATAAATTTTAACAATATACCGACGCGATGTTTTTCCTCAGGTTACGTTTAAAATATGTACGAGTCTTTTCATCTGACATTAAAAACCAGTCGTACTGGTAATCAAAATAAATAAAATCGCTATCAGTGTGATAGGAATTCAACCTATAGTAACATGATGACGATCATGCTCATCCTAAATAATACTAACATTTCTATTATTAACACTACTAGGCAGACTACTTTTAAACCAGTAATTCACAAATTTTTTACCATATTCCACCTAACCATCACTGAAATTCAGATACCCACCTGCTCTATATTAAATTTGTTATTCAAAAAGTAAACTTCAATTCACGTGTGGAAACTTATAAGTTTTATACTAAACAAACTACCATGAATGAGAAAAGATAAGAGATTGAAATGACGGTTGAATTACGGAGGGAGAAATTACTGAATTAATATGCATACACACACACACAAATATATATATTCTTCATCCACTAACAAGCCTGTTTTGCTGTATTACAGCGCATCGGTGTGACTAGATATCCACTTACTTTTGGCCGAGATCAAAACGCGACCGATTTGGTGTCAGTCGGAGTCGCTAATCCCTAAACCATAAGCGTATAGAACCTGAGAGAGGAAATTTTAACGTGTTGTATTTAGAAGCGGGGTATACACACCCCAGTCACCTAAGAACTCAATTCATTGCTAAAACAATAGTGCATAAATTGCGGAAGAAGTAACTGTTTTTTCCTCTCTAGACAGCTCAATCTTAATATCATAATATATTAGTCATCCACATAAAATCCTGTTTCTCTGATGTAGCTAATCAGTGTGACTAGACATCCAATTACTCCTGGTAATATATATATATATATATATATATATATACACACACACACACACACACTAATGTACATTGAAAAAGAATAATATTTTTACGCATACAGCGTGTGCACTATATATATATATATATATATATATATATATATATATATATGTACTCGTATATAAACTAATACTAACAAAAACATTAGAAAGAATTGTTAACAACTTATTCATAACAAAAGAGAAAGCCGGCTACAGGCTAGGAATACATGAATTCACCTTAACTAGGTACAGAAAGAGAGCTACCATAACCAGGGAAGGGTTCCACAGGAATCCACCCCGATGTAACCAGCATATCTAAAAGAGAAAATCAAGACTATCCCCGTTCACGCGAACCAGGCTTGCCACATTTACCCATCTTTTGCTGAAGTCTGTCGAAGTCAAACGTTTCCAATCAGTTCTAATCCTTATTTTGAGCTGATGCTCAAAATATCGGCTCAGATCCTGATGTGAAAGACGCTGACCTCGCAAGACTTCCTCCGTTCGCGTCGTCCAAATCACCATTCGAGCCGTGGCTAGCAGCGACAGAAATACCATACGCTCCATCCCAGAAAACGGGGACGACACATTGTCGCAGTCAAATGTACGATCAATGAGCACAAGCTCCCGCGGCGCGATACGAGCAGTCAACTCTCCGACCCGGTCCCATAGAGAGCGAACCCGCGAACAATGGTAGAAGGCGTGCGAAGCCGTTTATTTCAAACCAAGGTTTGAGCGTTCACAATCTGCCAAATCCGCCAGGCCCCATATGAAGGCATTGTCATTGACAGACAACCGATTCCGAGGCAATTGCCAGGTGAGCGAAAACTCAGCGTTAATGAGATAATTGGTACCTTGCGCCCAAACCAGAACGAGCGAAACACATCCTCCGACAATCGGAGCACATCACGTAATGAATCCTTCGCGAGGCTCCCCAATAACCCACGACAGAAGACTCTCATAGGCCGCGAAAGGTCACTGAACCGTGGGATGTCCCACACGGCCTGCCAGATATTCGAGGAGAAAACTCGATCGCCCTCGAGGCTTACGTCACCGCCTCCATATGGGGGGAACGAGAGTAAGTCTAGGGAACATATCCATCATTATCCTACTCAGCAATGAGTCTTCCAAAATCGCTCGCCTGAGAAAAACCAACCTTGATGCAACCTTGTCGCCCATCAGGTACGGCATTCCCAGACCCCCATGACACGGACGTTGGTAACAGACGTTTGTCGACGTAGTGCTTGCGTCGTCACCATAGATTTGAGAATAGCAAACGCTCGATAGCCTTCCTACAAATTTATGTGGAAATTTATGTGGAAATACTGACAACCGGTAAAGGATAATGGGGAAAGTCGTATGTAGCACACGCCTCAGCCACACCCTTTATGAACAAATTCCTTAGACGCCAAGTCTTGGCCGACTCGCCGATCTTTGCCAGTTCTTCAGACCAATATTTTTCCAAATGTAGGTCGGGCGTGAATCACACTCCGTGAATGCGGACCGGGAACGTCCGTCCAGTCAAAGGTCCCCGGGAGGGTAACAACCTTCCAGGCACCTAACCGCAAGCCGGACGACTTGATGCGGTTAATCTTGGCTCTTGTCACCTGTTCATACCGTTCGAGCGCCTTGTGTACCACCCTGATGTCACTCCGGGAGGACACGAAAGTAGTGACCTCATCGGTGTACGCGGAAACCGTGGCTCGATCACCACCAGGGACAACGATTCCATGTAGGGCCGGACTGCACGCCCTGTCCCTTAGCCGGCGAAGGACGGGATCCAACGCCAAAGCATAAAGTAGGAGCGACAGTGAACAACCCAGTCGGAGCGACATAGACAGCCCCAGAACCCCCGACAAATTTCCGTTCACCTGTACCACAGCCGTGGAAGATTGATACAGGAGGCTAATCCAGCGGCGGAATTTGGTTTCGAATCCAGCGGCCTGCAGGACAGCCGCCAGGTAACGATGGTTAACCCTATCAAATGCGTTGGACTGATCTAAATTGATCATCGCGGCATCTTCGTCGTCTTTTATCCCCTATATGATCGTGCGTATCAGATGCAGGTTGCACTGAATTGTTTGGCCCTTCCCAGCACAAGTCTGCTCAGGTCCCTAGAATACTCGGCAACTAATTACAAAGGATTTTGCAAAATCTCGGCCAAAATCTTTAAGTCTGTGTTTAGCAGAGTTATTGGCCGGTAACCCTCTAACTCCTTCCCAACATCCTTGCCTTTTTCAACACCGTGGTCACACCCCTGGTGAACCGGTTGAGGAAGTACCCCTCCCGGAACCAGTTGTTGAACCCGACAGTCAATATCGGGACAAAAATGTGCAATCGGGACCCGGTCATTTGCCTCTGCCGACCTTCTTCAAAGTTGCATAGACTGCGCCCTCCCTAATCTCTCCCTCGCATCTAGGTGCATCAGCCAGGAAAACCGGGGAAAGTCAGCCAAATAGCTACGAAACTCTTCATCAAGGACACCAGGCTCTTTGGTAAACAGGATCTCGAAATGCCGCCGAAATACGTCGCACATTGCGTCAGTCGACGGAAGAGTATGTCCCTTCGGGTTGCGAACCTTTCCAATATACCAGTCACCGCTTCGGCGAATCTCTTCCATCCGTAGTTCTGTGCCCATGTTCACACCTTTGGAAGCCATCTTGCTTAACCTATGCCTAACTACCTGGCAATATAACGATCGCTATTTGACAGCTCCACGCCCTCCTTAGCTACGGCTATCTCTAGGGGATCCCCACTAGCCACCGCCCGGGAGTAATTAGCTCTAATTGTCTTCACCTTATCAGCCTTATCTAGTTTGAGCCGTTTGCTGAACTTAATGGTGAAAGACCTAATACTATTCTTAAGGTTCTCCCACCACTTAATCCCAATGACTCCCCCATTTAACACCCGCTGCACTCAGTTAATTAGCTGACACCGGAAGTCCCACCTGTCCAGTAAGGACAAGTTGAACTTCCAGTAACCAGCCATTCTAGGCCTGTTTTCTATCTTTTCCCGGGCACAACCAAGTTGTCCGAGAAATCTAACAACTGGAACGTGGGACAATCTAAAAGATCCATGTCGACTTCACGAACTAACAGCTACCTTGGTAGAAGGCCAACTATTAGCCGCTTCCACTTTCTCCCACCATTGTAATCGACCCGGTATCTATCGACGAGACCGAAATCCTCGATAAGATCAACCAAGCTACGATCACGTGCCTTCCCGCTAAGTCCCCGCCCTCTATCAAACTTGGGGTCCAGGATGGTATTCCAGTCCCCCACTAAGACGAGTCACGTTGAATCCACCAGGAAGGGTTCCAACCGTCAAAAAAAAAAAAAAAAAAAAAAAAAAAAAAAAAAAAAAAAAACGAGATGCCGTCCTCGCGCGCTCGTTCAGCGCATAACCCGCAACCAGTCGAAACACATTGCTTTTCACTGCAATATCGGCCACGATCAGCCGGCCCTCGTAACGGACATGGACAAGATCCACCTTCGCGTCCTGGATATGCTTAACCAGCAAAAAAACACCTCTGGCTAGCCGGTTCCTTTAGGCTGAATAGACGACAAATCACTTCGATCATTAAGGCCCTTCGCATTCAAGCTGGCTAACTTGACAGATTTAGACCTGAAAAAGAACGCAGAAGATTACTTTTGATCACATACGGAGCGAAAATCAATGGCAGTAACGTCCGTGGGAAATGTTAGTTTAATAGCCCTATATAAAGAAGGGTTGAGGATGACAGTGACCCTACCAAAACAAAAATATGAAAGTCTTTATAAATACTTTGACCCTACTTGGGCCATATTAACTTTAGGGTATGCTTGCACGGCTCCCTGGAGGAAATCCCACACTTTTAGGTTTCTCTTATTTCTGATAAGTGTTAAAACACCGGGGGATTTGGGGAAGTTTGCTGGATCTTCGACCGACTTTTTGTCGATCGAAATTAGTTTGAATAATGGCTTCAGGTGAGTCTTTTTTGTGTGGACAGGTCCTTCTCCAGATCTGGTCTATCTATCTTACAACAGTCTTTGTGGCAGGCAGGATTTTCCTCTTTTTGGGTTTAGGGGAAGTTTTCTCCGGCTGTGGGGACGAATGATCTACTTTAGGGGAGGTTGTTTTGGGTTGGGAGGGGGGCGTGAGATGTGTGGGGGAACGAGAAATTTTCTGTCCCACAGGGGAGGCAAACTGACTCCTCCCCTCGACGTTGACGGTTCGAATAGGGGATGCAGGGGTGGATTGGGTCTTGGGAGTAATCCTGACCTCTTCTGCTTTGCCACGTTCCTCTTTCTTCCCCTTTTTTGCCGCCGATTCAATCTCCTCCTCACGTCCCTTCTTGAATGATAATGAACGAGGCGGCGGCGTCTCGCAGTCCATTTCATGTTCTTGTTGCTGTGGTTGTTGGTTTTGTTGTGGTTTAACCCCTTTTTGAGGCTTTTTCTTCACAGGGAACGGAATCTTCCCTCTCCTAACCACTTCCGTCCACTCCTTTCATTCATCTTTCCCTCTGGATTCTTTTGTCTCCGGGACTGGCGTTCTTACCACCGGCGGTGTTTCCGGTGTTAGTTGTTCCGTATCATTTTTTCTTCCATTTCACGCTTTATACCTGTGCCCTGCCGTTCCACATGACCAACAGTGTAGCCTCCCTTCTACAACGACAAAGAGCTTATTGCCGATCTACCACAATTTGTACGCAGACCTCCTCCGTGGGAACACCGGCCTTACTTGCGACTCTCACCAACACTACTACCGATCCGAAGCTGGCGAAAAACGCTCCCAATTGGTCGCAGGTTATTTCGACTGGTACTCAGTGTATGAATACTCTTGTTTTTCGAGTACCAAGTTACTCCGTCTGTAGTCTCTTTGCCGTGAGTGTATTTCTGGCTAAATTCTTAGCATCTGCCTCGGTGTTTAGTAACACATCACAAATGGCGCGGGAACTTCTCGCTAATATGCAAGCTAGAATGTTTAAGCATTTTCAAAGCCTCCTCCATACTCTCTCTACTGACACCAATAAACTTTCGGGTTTTTACATCCGATGTCAGTAGAGATATTGTTCTTGTTGCTATCACATTCACCACTTCAGTTATAACTACCAGTTCATTATCAGTAATATATTCTTTATATTTCTCCTTCATTCACTGGTAATAAGGGGAGTCTTTTTTGGGGACTTCGCCCATACCGACGGTGAAGGTGTCACCGTTGGAACGACATTCGAAGTAGAAGGCTGGGGAGACGAAACCAACATATGATTTGCCCCCCCCCCCCCTCACGACACAAAACAGTTCAATAACAACACAGACGACCAACGGTGACAAAATAAAAAAAACTGGTAATGAAAATATCTTACTCACAGTTGACAAAAATCCAGGTAAAAAAAACCTACGAGTTCCACAATTTTGTTACAATATATATATATAGTTATGAACTAATTGTACATTGCGATACAGAAATTTATGTTTCGAGATGGATTCTCATCATCAGGCAAGTTGTTTTTGTTTGTTCAGATGATTTCCATTTAAAGAACAAAAACCTTTGGTTTTCTGTGTATGTATGTGGGAAGATATAAGATTTACATGTGTGTTTCTTGTGGCTAATCAAAGTGGAGAATCATTTTGGGATTTGGTCTAAAATAATACATACTAACCAACATTTTCCCTTTTTTCTTTTTCTCTCCCTCATTACTTTCGCCTCCTTAACGGTCAAGATATTAACCTGCCTTTAACCTGATATTATCCTTTTCGTTTTTTTTTCCTCTTCTGTCTTCAGTTTTATTACTTTTGATGTGATATCCTCATTCAGTACCAATTCTATATTTTTTCACTTATCAGTATTTATTTATTTGTTGGAAAATTTATAAAAAATAATTTTTGGTCAATATATTTGTCAGGTTTTTTTTATAAAAAGAAAGATTTATTTTAAAAACTATGTTTCAATTTATATTTCTTCAGTAATTATTTTCCTTAAACACTTGGTTATATGCATGTTATTTCATTTAGTTTTTATCAATTTTCTAATGTGAATAATTTGCAATGTCTGCATATGACATTTATCTCATTGCGTTTATTTAATAGATTTTTATTCTTAAGGGATTTAAAAATATATAGTTTTTCTTAAGAACATAATGAACATGGTTTATTTAAAAACTGACAAGTTTTAGCTTTTAGATTTTTTCGCGTTATTGTTGGTGTTTTTTTTTTTGTTTCCTTTAGGTACCAATGATATTTTAATAGGGATGTTCTATTTTTTGTTATTAAATGTAGAGGTGTGCTGGTAAATCCGCTGCTTTAGCAATATTGCCTGATGATGAGAATCTATCTCGAGACATACAAATTTCTGTGATGCAATGTACAATTAATTCATAACTATATAATTATATTAAGCTCTATAATTCATTATATTGAGCACTGTTCATGATAAAATAAATGCCAGTGCACTCAAAATAAAAAACAACCTTGAGTCGCTTTCACCTGGAATTACATTATATATATATATATTGTTTAAAATTATTTAGATCAAACGTATTTTAGGCGGCTAGACCTCGCAGAACAAATCCCGGATTTTAAGAACTGTGTCCTCGAGGGGATGCAGGTTCAAATACTGCCGGAGGACACATATCTCTAAAATATTTCTCACAAAACAAGCTAGAATATTGAAATAAATATACTGGTTAATAATAAGAAAACAGAGCATCATCTCAAATATGAGTATTAAAAAATGTTTCAATAAATGAATTAAACATGTCGGATTTGATCCATGTCATAACGGTTTTCGTTTACACACACACACACACACACATATATATATATATATATATATAGAGAGAGAGAGAGACTGGCAGACAAAGGGAAAGAAACGTTTGTCCCAATCTTGTATAAATTTTATTAAAAACATTATTGAAGGAAAACGTTCGACTGTGAAGTGTTCAATTGCTCTAGGGAATACAAAAATGATTGTATTTTGCATACTTTAATTTGATAGTTTACATTTATTAGAATTTACCTTTGATGTCGCTAAAATTTCATCCGTTGCCAGCTTTGTTAATGATAGGCAAAATTATTTTAGCTTTTTTACACAAACTCGAAAAATCAACACTTAAATGACTACAATTCAGTTTCTTAGGCCATATGTCAAAGTATTTTGTTAACTAATTACTTTTCTTTTTTTCAAATTAGCAAGTATTTCTCTCTCAAAGCTTCGTTGTGGTACAGTGGATATCGGCTCGGAACGTAGAAGCCGGGGATCCGAGTTCGAGATTGCAGTTGAATCCATTGTATTCACCTACGCGCAAATACCCTTGGGAAAGGTATTAATCTGTCTCTTTCTTCCAGTTATGGGTTAAATAGCAGGACAGATTGGGTTCTATAGCCTTGGTCGGTAACCAGTCTACCGCAAAAGCAATGGCAACCTACTGCGGGATAATCTTCTGCCCAGTCAGTCATGTCTCTTTCGAGACATGATCGCCCAAGCGTGTATCACGTATGGCAGTTAACTGACTGACTAATCAAATCCCTGTCCAAAGGAGGAAAGACCTGAACCTTAGTTTTAAGATCCCTAGACATTAAACACTTCGTGTACCATGATCAATAAATTTATCTTTACTTTAATTTCTGATTTGAACTGTATTTCATAGAATGTGAACAATCATAACTTTCCACCCTTTCCTGTTTGTCATAAGAAACATTTATCCCTTTGAAATATTTCCTCTAATCTGTCAGACCAACACTTTATATTACAAGCAATTTTCGGTAACATTGAATCATTTTTCTGAAAAAAAAGAAATTATTATTCACTAAAAATATCTTAGTATATCTTGTGGTAAGAGCAAGGTACCCTCCTTACTATCATAAATGGATTTATCTATTCATAAGTATTTTAGGTGATAGCCTAGAAGAAAAATTAAACTTTTGCAGTGACTTGTCAAGCTGAGTATTAAATATCGCTATCATGACTGATTCTTTCGATTTGTGCTGTGCTTTATCAGACGCCACATCATACCAGTTGGTGACGAGGATGATACATTATTTGTTATAAACATGGGGGACAATTTTCTTTAATCTTGTGAAATCAGTATGTAAAACAAAACAACTTACGCCGGAAACAGCGAAAATTTCTTTTTAAATGTTGAAATACACATTGGAAGCAAATTTTACATCAAGCAATTAAAAATGAAGGACACGAAAGTAGAAATGTTTGACTTAATACTACATCAGCAAGAATAACGACAACAATAAAAACAACAACAACAACAATTCCAGGAAACATTGCTGAGACAACAAAAACACAGCAAAAATAGAACTTTTTATCGAACATAATGTAACGAAACCACGTCTAAGTTTTCTCGCAGAACTCAGTAGTAAATGCAACTGTCGAATCTAAATATGACACTAATGAAGCAGTTACATTTCCAGCATACTACAAATACTAAGAATTCTTTATAAAAAGGTTGTATAAATTTGTCGCACAAGTGAAAGGATTTTCCATTACTAAGAATATTACGGTTCACTGCCCATAAAATAATTAGAATTAAATCCTTCCAAAAATCGACAGAATTTTTGTTCGAAATTATTATTTTGTTAAATAAGATCTTCAGTTAACAAAGTTCATTGTTCCGTACTTGTTGGCAATGCTTAATCTTGTAAAATAATAATATAATTGTAAAATAATAGTATAAAATTGATACAATTTTCCTTATTCGGAGTATTTTCCGAATCTTTGATGCCTATACGCTCAGGTATTCTTCAGCTGCTAGGAATTTCGAACACAACCTTTTATTACAACCACTTGGGAATATAATTTTGATTCCTTGCGTAAGGTCTCTTTAGGTAGTCATGAGTTATCTCCCTTTAACCATCTATTTGACTTGTTCACCACTGCTGTAACCTGGTGTTGAAATCACAACTTTTTCGGTAAAGTCTCTGGAACTAACCAACGTCTATATCAACTGGGCCACGTATCCTTAATGACATGAACAACTGAATTCCTACGAATTATAAATCTAATGTTCAGTAACCACTTTTTCCAGAATTCATATTGCAATTTTTGATGGTAATGTTTTTACCTACTATTTTTTAATATTGATGGTTTTACTCTAGTAATTTTTACCAGCGATCATATTGCAATTATTGACAAATATTTTCTCTGGAACTCCGTACTACTGTTCCCATATTGTATTCATTCTTATGATTGGTCGGCTTAGAAGATTTTTGTAGCCTAGCATATGTGTTGATTCCTTAAATTTTCTTAATCTCCTGTGGCGTTCTCTATTATTTCAACTTCATCCCATAGGGAGGTGATGATTCTTTCTCACCCCATATGTGGTCCGCTACTCCTGATTTTTCTATCTCCCCTCATGTTACGGTCTTGCAACAAAGATGAGATTAATAGTCCGAATAGTGTAAATACTAACACCTCTTAGAATTATAGACAAATATAACTTATTTTAGTATTGTAAATATGGTACGTGAAAAGTTACGCAAACACCGGACGTGCTTAAGTGCTTGATCATTCTTCAAAAGTTGACAGTAAATATGGATGAAGAAACACGTTCTAGAATCATGACTAAGCTGAATTGGTCTAAAAATCTGTAGCTGAGAATAGTTTACTTACGACACGATACGGCTAAAATTGAGAAAAGAGATGTATTTTACATATATTCGGTTTATCCCAAAGCCTATGGTAAAAAACATGTTACAAAACAAAACCCATATTACGGATGCAACGAACTTCATTTCAAGATATATTGACTTTTTAAGAATAAATGTTTCGGCTTGGAAAATAAGGGACACAAGTGTTTCCATTGTTATTTTTAAAAAATTGTCAAAAGTTTGAGTTATCGACAGAAAACTTGATCAAGGGTCACAAATAAAATTTTTAATCGTAAAAGTAAATACACAAATTATAAAGTTTCATTTGGAGACTGGGCCAGGTTTGTCTATTATAAATAAAGTAACGTGGGAATGATTCAGTTAAACGATACTGGCATTACCCCAAAAATTCTTAGGAGCGTTATTGGGTAGACATTTCAATTAAAAGAGGAGTTTGCTTGAGATGTATCACTTAATAGGAAAAAGATGAAGGTTAAAGTATTATTAATGTAAAGAACTTATAACTTGTTCTAAAATCATTGGATGCAACTGTTTAACTTGTGCTACTTGCCCATAAACTCTTTTGGTAATAAAGAGGATGACTATTAGTATCCCTGAAAAGCCAAGAAAAACTGAAAAATCAATTTCTGGAATTTATTTCTGAAGGGTTAAGAAGATGCAAAAATAACGCTAAGTTCTAGTTAAAGAAAATGTGGTAGACTGTTAGAAGAGCAGGACCAATTAGGTGCTATAGCCTTGATACGCAACCAGTCTACTGTAGAAAAATAGCAAATTACTGAGAGAAGTGTTTTGCCTTGTCAGCCATGTCCCGAAAGAGAGATACTCGTCCAGCGTGTATTGCACATGACCGACTGATTTCTTTTCTGCTTGATAATATTTTATGAGCCGGGTCACATCAGATCATTGGCGATTATTGTGTTCATGTCACATTTTGTAAGATTTTCCTCTTACTCCCTATTCTGACATCAATTTACGAAATATTTTTAGATAGGTTCTTCACTGTTAGCCTCTTTCTAACTTGCCTTCAATATGCCCTGTACATTTCAAAATCTCCAAGTTCAATTTTTACATTAGGATATCAGATTAATATGTATCGGGTCTATTGCTATTTTAACTGAGATAAATACGTAGAGTGAAATCACATTGAACAAGTTTAACGAGAATTCTATATCTAACACATCGAAATTTATAACTTTTTCATTTATTTTGAACAGTAGTTCTTAGAAAAAAGTGTGTTCAATGTGGTCGCCTCAAAGCACCATGGGTGTTCCATCATTAATCATGGCATAAGAAGCATTCTTGGGCCAAACACAGACTTCTCCAGTTCTGACAACCGCCATATTCTGCCTGCGACGTTTTCATCTAAAAAAATCAATTACCTCATGAATGGAACAAGGTTTGAATTTATCGAAGAAATCCAAGAGAATGTGATGAGGTAGCTTCTCGCTATCCTAAAAAAAGTATTTCCAAGAATACTTTCTTCAATGAAAACTACGTTCTGTAAAGTGTATCTTTAAAAGTTGACTACTTCAAAGAAGATTATATGCCGAATTAATGTTTTATAGTTTTGGCTTTATAGCACCAGTCCAGAAACTTTTTGATAAGATATCATCTGTTTCACAGAAATGTCAACCCTCTCTTTCTGATTCTAAATATAAATATCTTTTTTGTTACAAATTTCTTCAAAACTTTCTCGTTGTTTATATTTTCCGTCTTTCGTATTCTCAGCCTTTTCCTATAGAAACACGTGTAGGCTGTCTTTAGTCTCCTCTTCAACGTAAATGTTGTTGAATATTCATTGCCTTATTAAAGAATATGTATTTCAAAACAGTTTTGTATTCATTTATTTGTATTTCTCGATACTTGTTCTGTTTTTAAGTCTTTTGTTTATCTGTTGAAAGGCATCTAGCCCTATTTTTGAAAATGTCACAAAATAGGATAATGAATGATATGATCCCATGTACAAATAAAGTCTCTGTTGTCTGAAATATAGCAATGTGCAAACAAGAAAATCAATGTTAATTCGGTTTTTCAACTTGCATCTTGAATAAGGCTTTTAACAAAGTTAAACTGAGTTATAATTATTTAACCTCCGCTCACAATGTATAAGGAAATTACTGTAATTTCATAAATTACACTAATGTGCTTAATTGATTAACATGAACACTTTCATTTTTTTTAATATGAAAGCGTTATTTAAGATGACACTCCATTTTTCCCAGTATAAAACAAATTATGTTTGAATTTGAGATCGAGTTTTCTTTAGCGGCATATCAATCTTCGTGTGTGTTTTTTGGGGTTTAAGGTATATTTCTGTAATTTTTGGTTATAGTCAAAATGTTTATTTTGTCAAGTTTTGATGATAATTTTTAAAACTTGTTATATTTCATTTTAGAAAACTGAAGATGCCTTCTATTTTTTTTTATTAAAAATGCATTACTGGCAATAATGTTTTCCATTTAAAATGTCGTATGGCAATTTCTTTCCATCAAAAATATTTTGATGGTACTATGTTTCCTTCAAAAATGTGTTGTTTCAAATAAAAGTCTATTTTTATGTACATATTTCTGTAAAAGTAGATTTTTATTCTTTCATTGTTTTGAATCCAGTTGATCGATGTTTCCAGTGACTCTTGTTTAAATAATATATTATAAAATTTATTTAAACATTATTCGTATTTCAGCGGATAATGTCTTTTTTTTTATTAAACAATATATTTATACGATATTTATCATTTGAACTATTGTCCTTAACTTTACTGCCATATTCCTTACGACGTTACAGCCGTTGTACACTCAGGTCTTCTTCAGGTGCTAGAATTTTGAACTGAACCCTTGATTTCGATCACTGGGGTAGAGTGTTCCCGTTCGATGTGCGAGGTCATGCTCTGTAATTATCTCCCTTAAAACCTTTAAGTTATTTGTTCACCACTGCTGTAGCAAGTTATTGAACTCATTACTATCAGTCAAGTCACTAGTACTAACCGGCTAACAAACGACTATATTTACTGGGCCGAGGGGACGCAGATTCAAAGTCTGCTGGATGTGCATAATGCCCTAAAAAGATTTTGATTATTCAGACCGATAGATTATATAAAAATCTATTTTGTTATAAAAAAGTTATCTACTCAAACACGAATATCTATTTAAAATCTGAGTATTCTTTAAAAATGAGAGCAGGCATATATTGCTACTCGACAGTAGCAATATCATTGGCTTATATATAAAATATTTATTTCCCCCCTCACAGTAATTTGATTGGCTGGTGTCAGACATTAATACAGACGAATGTGAAGATGCATCGAGGTCTACAACAACTAGAGTTCTCCATCTAAAGATATTGCATACGATGAGTACAGTATATTATATCTACATACTAAACTGTCCTACCCGGTTACATTTGCTAAAACCGCTTGCTACCTTGAAATATTTATATATTCCTTCCCGGAATATATCAATTGGCGACGAAGAATTCGAAACCAGTTTAAAAGAAAAAAAAACTTACAAATACGTTAGAAGTACATTTATGGCACATACAGAAAGTACGTTGTTCATCATTTTTTGCTGGACACTAACGAGGAACGTTAAAAAAGGAAAAACTAGGTAACGCTGAGAGAAAGTAAGAAAGTGCCCCCCTCTTGTTGGAGAAAAAGTCTTTTGGGTACATTGGTAAAATGGAACAAATTGCTGAATACATTAAGGTGCTACAAGGCTCTTTACAGCAAAAAAACAGCAACAACTTATTCAGTAAAAATTCAAACAAAATTCATGCAGAAAAAAAAACGTTTGAAAAGTTATTCGAACAACAGGCAAAAGACAAATTATTTTTGGAAGACGTATTATCAAAAACAACAAAAGAACTGGGATCTAGATTTTTTTCTGTGGAATGAATTGCAAATTCACTATCTGAATTTAAATACGACATCGACAGTGTTACAAAGTTTCCGGCTTTTTTTCGTAGATTTGAACAATATTTACAAAAATGTGTGAACAATGGTCTCACGAGAAAAAATACACGCTATTGTTGCAGAAGTTGGGAACTGAAGAAAATACTAAATACACGAATTTAATCTTCCAAAAAATGCCAGAAGAAATGACAGTCATCGAAAAAGTAGAAATTTTGTCGAAAATTTTCAATAAAAGAGTTAATATAATTTATACCCGATACAAGTGTCTAAATATCGTAAAACAAGAGGACAATGATTTTGCTACATATGTCGGTATGGTTAATGAGCAGTGTGAAGCGTTTAAATTGTAAAAATTGTAAAGTGATATGCCCAACTGTCTAATTTTTGTTCAAGGGCTAATGATGTCGAAATACAAACAAATTAGATAAAAAATCCTCAATATTATAGAACAGGATTCAAAGATTACGCTACAAAATTCATCGTAAATGAGCGACTTATAATTATAAAAAAAGATAATATTTGGGTTGAGGAGAAGAGCATTTCACGAATACAAACTGTAAAACAACAGAAAAGGAAACAGAATAAAGAAATAAATTGTATGCAGTTCGTGTGGAGAACAGCATATAAAGAAAGATTGTTTCTTTAGGGATACAAATGTTTTAATTGTGGGCCTGTAGGCCATAGAAGTATTCATTGCAAGGGAAAACAGAAAAGTAAAAGCAAAGTTGAACGCAGTTTGTTTGAAAAACGGAATTGAGGAAAGTAAAAGAAAATACCACAATGAAAAAATAAATGGACAGACCGTAAAATCATTGCTCCATTCAGGAGGTGATATCTCTGTAATAAACGAGCAAACATGGTGAAAAATGATTACCCATTGTTGACTGACACAGACAAAACCGCTAGGGGAGTGTCAGGAAAATTACTTAAATTTAAAGATGAATTAAACTGTAACAATTCGTTCATGGGGAAAAATTCACAAATCGATACTGTATGTGCTCCCTAATTAAAAAAACCCTCTTGTTTAGACCAGATCGTATTGTTTAAAATGTTGGAATTGCTAGTAAATGCGTTCTATAAAGAAGTTACCGTCATAGAGAACGATAAAACGTAATTATGGATCTGAAAAACGAACTCGGCGCGTCTTTTCAGAGGGTCTTGGTTTGTGCACTCAAACAGAAGTCAACTTTGAATTGAAAAAAATGAGAAACCAATTTTTAGACCAAAGAGAAAAGTTCCATTTTCGTCACTAGACATAATAAATGACGAATTAGAAAGGTTGGAGAAAAGTTGCGTAATTTCTAAAGTCGATTACTCAGGTTGAGCGTCTTCTAACGAGAAAAAAAAATCAGAGGATGACCTGATTTTCAACAGGCTTAAATGACTGATTAAAAGACCATGCGTACCCTCTACCGCCGTATAAGAATATATTCACGTAATTAAACGGAGGTAAAATGTTTTCAAAGTTGGACTTTTATGAGGCTTAAGTTCAGGTTAAATCAGTAAATGTTCGAAGTATCTGACAATGAACACGCATAAAGGGATATTTAAACTAAATTTACTTACCTTTGGGTTGAAGGTAGCTTCAAGCCTATTCCAGCAAATAATTGACACAATGTTGGCTGTTATGTAGTATAGAATCGCATATTTGGATGATATTTTGATTAAAAGTGAAAACGAAGCCCAACACAAAACGCATATTAGAGCAGTATTTCAGAAAATTGAGGAATACGGGTTCAAGCTGGGTGCTGAAAAAATGTCAGTTCTTAAAGAAGATAAAATATTTAGGGGGAGATTATTGATAGTAAAGTAAAAGATCCGTATAAAAAAAAGTGCTGACGCTATAAAAAATATGCCAGCACCTGATAATGTGACTAAACTCTGGGAGCTTTTAAGGACTAGTAAGCTACTATAGCATTTATATCCCGAAAGCGTATGATATGAGAGGTCCTTTAAATGAGTTACTAAAAAAGGATGCAAAGTTGATATGGTCGAAAGAATGCGAAAAGTTTTTTAAAAAATAAAGAGCTGTCTATTAGCAGACCCATCATTAGTGCATTTCAACCTGGAGAGGAAAATTATTATAGCAGCATATACCAGTAATAAGTGACCAGGTACGTTATTGCTCATGAATTCGAGGCAGTAATAAGTGACCAGGTACGGTATTGCTCATGAATTCGAGGACGGATCTTCGAAGCCAACAGAACATGCCTCGAGAAAGTTACTGCCAGCTCAACAAAATTACAGGCAAATTGAAAAAGTGAGTTTAGCAATAATCTAAGCGGTGAAAAAATTTACAGGTTTCTATACGGAAGAGTTTATTCTGCAAACATATCACAAACCGCTATTATCAATATTTGGTGAAAAATGTTACACCAACTCACACGGTAAATAGACTACAGCACTGAGGTGTAATTTTATTGAATTATGATTTCAAAATAGAATATGTGCCTCCAAAAAACTTGGTCATGCCGACGGGTTATCGAGATTGATAGCTGAATATATGGAACCACTGGAAAAACAGTAATAGCAGCGCTAAGAGACGAAAGTGAATTGTCTAGTCTAGTATGCAATACTATTAGGGAACTACGTGTTACGATAGAAGATGTGACAAAAGCAGCGGAGAATGATGATTTCATTAAAATCTGTTAAAATAAAGTAGTGTGTCACCGTTTTCAATTTGCGATCAGGTATACGTAGATAGTTTTAAGGCCGAGTACTCTGCAAAAGCCAATTCTAAAAGAATTTCACACTGGCCATACAGGGATTTCGAGAATGACCGCTCTTAAGAGAAACTAATTATTGGCCGAGGATAGACCAAATCATAGAAAACGTGGTGAAACTGTGCAGATGTCAACTGCCAGCAACGGATTCACCAGTAAAGATTCAACCATGGACTCGATTGCATATCGACTATGCAGGGCCCATAAATAGATCTTACTATCTAATTGTTGTGCTTAGTTTCATTAAATGGCCAGAAATTAAGTGCAGGCATTCGACTGCAACAAATACGATGAACGCACTTAATGAATTTTTTACTCTTTGGTGTCCCTACAACTTCTGTCATCTCGCTCTCTCTCTCTATATATATATATATTCGAAGTGTTGGCATTAGAATTTACATCATTTAAGTAAACTATACGACCGAGATACTTAAATGACACATTCACACACTGACCACACCAAGATGATGTCTAGCTCATTGTGAAACGACCTTCGCAGATATCTCTGTGTAGAGCTTTTATCAAAAGGGAAAACGGTTAAGGTCTGCGTGTACACCATTCCATACAGCTTAGGAGAGAAATAGAAGGAAGAACGGACGGCGCCCTGAAGGTAAAGCTGCAAGAATGTTGCAAGGTCGTAACAATAAAGGAACACAGAAAAAAAATCAGGTGTTGCTGGCCGCATATGAAAGGAGAAAGGAAATCTTTTCCTATAGGATGAAGTTAAAATAATAGAACACCAGTGAGAATTAAGGAAACCGAAGAAATCACCGTATATGTTAGGGTCTGAAAATCTAGTAAGGCGGCCAAGCATAAAAATGAATACAGTATTGAAACAATTAATACGGTGTGCTAGATAAAATAATTAGCTTCAAGATTGCAATATGAGCACTGGCAAAAGAAAATGTACTGAAAGTTTTGTTTTATAAATCCAAAAATGTAATGCAGTTCTGCCTTTAAAGAGATATGGTCAAGTGGATAAAAATCCAGTGACTTAACCTAGTTCCAACCTGGCTACAGTTGTGGTGAACAAATAACTTAGAGGGTTGAGTTCAAGGGAGACCAAGAGAACATCCTGAAGTGACATGGATCATAGAACGAGAACAATATAACATATTGATGAAAATAAAGGGTTCTGCTCGAAATTCTAATCACCTGATTTTGTGGAGTAGTTTTTCGCACTGAAGGTTATAATCGTGCTATGTCGGTTGCTAACCGATTTAATGTAACCAAAATGTTAGGAACCTGGTAATCTTCCACTCCTTAGTATTCGGATAACTGCCGACTAATATCAACTGCCTAGTTGTTCTACTGATCTCAAGTAGTAATCTAAAGAAATTCTATGAACTTCAAGATTTTGCTGTTAATTCTTATTAATATAGGAGGAAGAGTCCATTATCCGAGGAATAGGTGTGTTTCACCATAACATCTGAAGAAGTCAGAAGCATCCTACCGCCTAATATTTTGAATATGAATAAAGACGAAGACAACAGTTTGAACCATGTAGATAATATTTTTACTTATATTATTCTCAATTTTGTTATTTCTTTTATCGCAATATTTGTTATCCGCTGTTTTTTAGGTAATGTCACATGCAAAGTAATCAAAACAGAGCTAATCTAAGCTTATTTCTAAATGGAACTGTGTGATTGTGTGTGTGTCCGTTACCTATAGACTCCGAAAGGGCTTGACCGATTTTCTTGAAACTTTACACAGTTGTACTATAAGCATCTGCGAGTATTCTTAGCTAGGTTTTGTGTCAAGGTAGCCCCGATAAATATCGAAAATCGAAAATCAAAAAAATCGGATTATAGAAGTAGTGGTCCCATTTTAATCAACTTTGATACACTCATAGACAAAGATATGAGAAACGATATTCAGACGTTTCAAGGTTGCTATTCTTAAAATAGTGCAGAAAATCGATAATATATATATATATATATATATAAAGGAAACATGTTTGCGTGTGTATCTGTTTATCTGCCTGTATGACTGTATTTTTTCCGCCCTTTTATTTTAGTTTTTGCTTCGAGTTTGGCTCTAAGTAGGTATAATTGTAGTTCTTAGCCTCAGCCATGATACCATTTACTCAGAGGACTTATTTAGTCTTCAAAATTCAGTTTACGACGAAAAAAACTTATTTGATATCGATACCAGGAATTCAGAATTTGACTTACATCCATTAATTTTTATTTCAGTCTACGGTTTCGCTTAAACTGGAAACAACTATTGCTTTCTAGTCTTTAGTGCCAACGTCCAAAGTGTCTGAGCTCCAGGACCATGGATTAGTTTTAAAGCTTTCATTACACCCGAGCAACGCCAGACTATACTGCCAGTATAAAATATAAGTAAAAGATTTTGATATTACTGCTTTCCGCGGCTAAATGTTTCATGTTGACACTTAGAGCTTGATGGTGTTGTTGCAAAATCTGCAGGCGGAAATAGTGAAGACATCGTTAGTTTTTAAAAAGGTGTCTAATTAGATTTACCTCATGTGAGAAAAAAACATCAACATCTAAGTGTCTACATGAAATGTTTTGTCGCAGAAAGAATATATATATATATATATATATATATATATATATATATACTGATAAACATCTTCTTCTATGTACCTTGTTCTTTCAGTATGTAGGCGATAATGTCCTTCTACATCTCCCTATCCCTGGTGGTTCAATCTGCTCAGGGACTTCAAATATGTTATCCGCTGATTTTCTTTGTCTCTTTTTCCCTCTATCTGGCTTGTTAGTATCAAATTCTCCAAGCCCTCCTTCTTCTTCTTTGCATGTCCCAGGAACTTCAGTTGTCTCTTTCTGATGCTCAGTATTAATTTTCTTTTCGTTTCCCTTCTTTCCAACACCTCGTCATTGCTCACATGCTCAGTCCACGATATCCGCAGCATCCTTCTGTAGATTCACATTTTAGCTGTTTCAAGTTTTCTCTTCATCTTTGTTGGTATTGTCTAACATTCGCTGCCATATTGAAGAACTGGCATCACATAGCTATGTAGTACTCTTTTATACACACATCTATCTATGTATCTCTCTCTCTCTCTCTCTATATATATATATATATATATAGAGAGAGAGAGAGAGAGATGGATAAATAGATAGCTATGTGTGTGTATAAATATAGTTTTGTGATGTTTATCAGGAAAAGTTATCAATACAAAAATATAGATACAAATTCTCAATATCCCAAACTAGATTACACTCGTGAAAAATACTGTCACCAGATAATATGGCCTACATTGTTCCCTTTCATATTCATGGTTTATGAAAAATATTTTAAACCATTTTGAGGACGGGTTCCTCGCATCAAAACAAAAGCGCAAGATTATATGGTTGATGCTTGTTTTGTTTTACGGCATATCAACCCATCTTGGGTCACTTAACGCCGAATCGAATTATTCAAAGTTGCACAAAAAGTTACGAACAATTTTATGTAGTTTTAACACATTAATATATATATATAACAAACATATATTTAAACAAATTAATATATTTAACAAATTTTAAATTAATAAATATTTTTAAATATGTATATATTAAATTTGGCTGTATAGATTTTATGGCATATTAACCACTACGTGTTATCTGAAGCCAAATCCAGCCTATATATATATATATATATATATATATATATATATATATATATATACTACCATCATAGCCCGGCGTTGCCGGTACTATTCAGAACATTTCATTAGTAGTTGCAGAAGATGCCAATGAAACGAGTAGATTGAAATCATTCATAGATAGTTGGAAACGAGAGGCTGAGGCTGTTAATAACCATTTTCAGCATTAACAAGAAGACATTGAATGCATGTAGCTGTAGTATTCGAACAGAGTATAAAGTGTAGTTTTAGTGCCGGTTATAGAGGTTGCTATGTTTTTCTTACCCACATTCTGTCCATAGCATTTACTCGTCTGCGATTGGGTTATAAATCGCTACTGTTCATGTATAGGACAATTTAGTCATCGCAGTCGCCTGTAACCTTTCACCTCTGAAGCAACTTTCACGTGTGTGTTAGTGATTGGTTAACTTTTAGCCAATCACCAATTTTTTTTCTGTAAACTAAATTTGTCCCTCGCTTGCTTCTTGAGCCACTCCCTGTCCTTATAAACGAAAACCTTTCGCGAGTTAATCAGTAGACCCAAAAAGTAAAAGACTATACAACACGTAAGTCTTTCTCTCTACTCATCTCTTGCCTAACGTACACACACACACACACACAGAAATTTGTCTTTTGTCTGGACATTTTCATCAAGAACTTTTGATCTTTGAACTGTTGATCAAAATTTGTATCACTCACAGTAACATTCGAAATAATTGTATTTTTTATGTTATTTGTTCTTACTTGAAAATCTTGCTAACAATTGTAACAAACCTTTTTCAACGAAAGAATTTCTTCCATCTTACTTTATTCGATGAACAACTAAATGAGAACAACTTTCCTCCTACTCTATGTGTACTGCTATTACTTTTTTTGTTTGTTTATTGAATATATTTTACTTTATTGGTTACAAATTGTTGTTGTTTTGATTTTTCTTGTTTGGCAATATAAATGCTAAAGGACTAAAAATCCTCGACACCGGTTATAGTTTTGTTTCTTTCTAAATGGGTGTGATTCTTTGATTAACGTTTGTAGGAAGTGGAGTTAGTAATAAATAAGATAGAAGTTTACCTGTTTTAAATATTGATAGTCAAACTGAACCCAGTTTAGCAATGTATAAGGAGTTTGGCTAGTAGTTTTTGGTTACAATATGGTGCATTCTGTTTCTTTCGACACCACTTCCCTACGCCTAACTGGTCTTGGCTCTAACACACAAAGTATCATCAAAAAGAGATTTCATGTTGTAAGGCACAGTCGGTTATGTTCTGACCACAAATAGACGTCAGCTATTTTTAGGAGGCATGCGAAAAAATCTACAAAAACTGATCACACCTAGTGTAAGTGTCTGTTACTTTATTCGAAGATGTCTGCTAAATTACTTAAAACGCAATATTTACAACACTCCCAGAAACATCAAATCTTGTGATGCAATAACGTTTATAGTATTAAATGGATAAATTCCTTTAAAACTTAGTTACATAAAAAATAATTATATAAAAAATTCTTGTTTAAAAATTGTTAAAAATTCCATTCAAAAAATGTATTTTCTTTTGTTTTGCATAAACGTGATTTGATGTTTTGCGTGACATTGTAAACAACATTGCGTTTGTTTTTGTTTCAAAATTACGGTGAAAGATATTCACATTTTTTGTTGTCCAAATGAATTTTTAAAACGTTGGAATACAAATTAAATATAAAGGGTAATTTTTTTTCTTTTTTTTACTAAAATATTTTTTAGTCGCGTTTGACACCTGTGATTTGATTTCTGTGTCGTAATTCAGCAACCATCTTAGATCTTTTACGCAACAAATGTAAACAATCGGCACCATTAGCCAACCAGTGCGAATAGGGAAAACTATTGAACTGAAAACTCAAAGATTATGTGTCGACCTGGTTTCCCTGTAGATATGTGCCCCTGGAATGTTTGAATGGCGTAGCTTAAAAAAGTCTAGGCGTGCATAGGGAATAGTCACACACAGACTCACAGATTGCCTTATATATATATAGACTAGCATCATAGCCCAGCGTTGCCGGGGCAACTCCAAACATTTTAGTAGTAGGAGAAGATGCCAATGAAAGGAGTAGATAGAAATCATTTACAGAAATTTGGAAAGGAAAGCTAAGGCAGTTAGTAACGATTTTTACCATTAAGTAAAAGGCAGTTGCATTACGGACATACCGAGAATGGCGCATCTCATTTGTTTCTGCTTCGCGTATGGCTCTCATTAATGCAGCGTGTAGTTGTCGCTTGTCGTCGTCGCTTCCACATTGGTGCTGGATGCAGCATTTTTTGTTGACTAAATGAATTTAACATAAAAATAAAAATGATTTATTTTGTTTTACTGAAATTAGAAATTGAAAAACTATTACGCTCTCAGTTCTGAAATTTCCAAAGAATATTTAAAAAATAAAGACTTAAATAATTAAATAACCATTGGCATTTTTTACATCTTTTGTTTTCATTTGAAAAACACTTATTTTTAATAAAAACAATATTTTAGGCGCGTTTTACACGTGATTTGATTTCTGTGAGGTAATTTAGCAACCCTCTAATATCTTAGATGTTTTACGAAGCAAATAGAATCAATTGTCTCCATTGGCCAAAAACTGACCTGGCTTCCCTGTATATATGCGTCCCGAGAAGTTTGAATGGCGTAGCTTAAAATGTGTAGGCGTGCATAGGAAACAGTCACAAACAGAACTAAGTTTTGAAATATATAGCAAGTTGTTAGAAGTACATATATCTTTGTGCGTGTGAAATAAGTCCATATTTGTTCGTTTTTCAGTCATTAAATTTACATTTTGCAATAGACGCTGTTAAATGTAATAACAGACTATGCAAAAATACATCATATTAAAACGGAATTTTTGTTTTGTATTAAAGAAGGCCTTTATTTAGTTATCGTAATGAAAGTTGACACAATAGTAAAGGGTCGATAGAAAATGGACAAACATAATGGACACCTTACAGTAACTACCAACAAAATATTATAAGAAGAAAATACTCTAAAGTTGAAATGAATATGATAGAGAATTGTTTTCTAATGAGAAATATCAACGCTATAAACAAAGAAAGAGGTTGCGAAATTATTATATTTATCGGAGCCACGCGTCAGACCAAAATTAGCGCTTTTTTTACCTCTGCACGTAATGATGTAAGCTGCTGTTTGCTAACAAAATGAAGCAGCGTATATTACCGGATAAGTTCGGCTCTAAATACTACTGGCGACTCTGTAAAGTGTATTAAATAACAGTAAGCCCTTAATCTCCCGAGTAATCAATAAATTTGGAGTCCTCACGTCTTCAGAAGACGAGGCCGAGTGCTTTGCCTGCAGATTATCTACAAACTCAACATTGAATTTTTCTGGAGTGTCGGTACCCATCTTCCCACCTAGAAATGTGGCTCAACTGAGTGATGTTCATATTACATCCTCGCTGGTCTTTAAAATAATTTAACAGCGTGACCTCTATAAAGAGACTATTTGTTGTAAAGAAATGTGCTCTAGAACATTCCGGTTTCCTCTCAAAACTCTACAATTGTTGCCTTTCTGCTTCTTGCTTTCTTGTCTGCTGAAAGTCCTCCTTTGTGGTTCGTGTATTTAAAAATGTTCGAGGTTATTATCAATGCTGAAGTGGTTCAACATCTCACAATCCTCTGCCTTTTCTCTGACAAAGAGTCCGGTTTCTGTTTCACCAGGTCTATTCCTGATATACTAAACACTATAACTGAAATAAGTTTGACAGAATTTGGCATGCTTGCTTTCTACGCAGGCTACGGTGTTATTATATACCTGGACGATTGTTTGACCTTATTCATTCGTTCCTTTCAAATCGCCCAAGGGATGTATTATTGAACGAGCATGACTCCAGATACTGTCATACGAACGCAGGTGTCCCTCACGGATCTATTCTAGGCCGTACGCTTTTTCTGATCTTTATCAACGATCTCCCTGATATAATTAGATCCTAAGTAGGCATCTACGCTGAAGACCCCACGATTTACTCCCGCCTGAGGCTAACAAACCGAACTTCGCTGCTGAGCTTGAAAACGACCTCTAATCTCTGATGGACTGGAGTAAGAAATGGCTCTTAAATTTTAATATTTCCAAAACGAAGCTGCTATCTGTTAACCACCATAGAAAATCGCTGTAACCTCCCATTAGCATGGATCACGCTAGTCTCTCTGAAAGCAAAATAATGCACCACCTCGGTCTAACTTAAGGAAGGTTGGATCATAGTGCAGGGCCAGGATTTTTTTCCTGTCTGAATCTATAAATCTACCATCCGCCCATGCATCGAAAATTGCTGTCATTTCTAGTAGGGTTCCCCTGCAATTCATCTCGCGCTTCTTCAAATAGTCCAACGGAGAATCTGCAATGTGATCGATCCCGATCTGGTAGCTCAGCTTCATTCATTTTCTCACTGACATAATATGGCTTCCCTCTGCTTGTCTTTTCTACAAATACCTTCACGGCTTCCGCTCCGATTATCTTAGCTCATTGATGTCTCCTCAGCATGAATTTAGTTTAGCTGCTAAACTGGAAACTAGGTCCTACCCTTTTACAGGAAAGCAATAAAATGCAACCGCAAATTCTACTCTCAGGTTTTTTACTCGCACTTTCCACCTCTAGAATTCTTTTTTGTATACTTGCTTTCCTGAATGCTACAATATACAAGAATTTAAATGTAACGTCATTTGTTATCTCCTATCTTCTTGATCAGCAGCATTTCCCTTAAAAACATTGTATCGTGTACTTTCCCTGTCTACTCTACTCTCATCTAGAAATGTTTTCATCCTTCTCTTACCTATTGTCTGACACATTATGTAACCTGTTCCTCTTTATCCTAAATCTCCTCTGATGTAACAACTTGTGCACCAGTTGCTTGAGGTGAACTGATTATAAAATATATAAGATCGGAATTAGACAAAAAAAAATGCAAATGAAGCAGGACAAAATGCGAGTGTAATAGAGACATCATCAGCCGTAAAGGGTTTTAGCATTAACAAGATTACTGAAATGATAAATGAGCTTACAAAATAGCTAAATACTTCAGCAGATTCCTCTTCGTGGTGTCACCTAAGAAACCAGATACAAATGAAATCGAGCCTTTATCAGATTAACTCGACATAACAAAGCTAATCATCCGAATTTATTTTTAATAGAGCAAAGGAAATTACACCGGAAAAATTCCAACAAGAGAAATGTTTTGTCAAGGATAATGAAAATGTATTACATTTATGAGCAGATTGTTATTCTAAACAGTATTTCTTAATAAGCAGAACAATATTTGTTGATTTAAATAATAAATGAGAAGTTTCTAAGATTTCGCTTTGGGAATTATTGCCCCTGGACAATATCCTATACACAGAAAACAAAAAATCTTTTATTAAAAAATATGGCATTTCTGTACAGCAAAAGCGGCAGCTATCTAATTAAAAGTAAGGTAATTTTTAATTAATATGATGTTTGGTGTCTCTACATGATTTTTTAAATTTTTTGACAAATGTAATCCTATAAGCAGATGGTAGACGTAGACAGACAACAAAAGTATCTCATTGACAAGATAATACAGGTAAGTCAGACGTAAGAACTTGCTATCAAATATAAAAAGAAAGAATTCGCGATTGTCAACAAAAGAAAAAGTCTAAGATGCGAATTAAGAAGTGGAGATGTTAACATCATTTAATGGAGTAGTCTACTTATTTAGGAAGTTCTTTTTTGTCAGAGAAGGGAAAATGCAACACATGATCTTTAAAAATAGCTAAATAAAATATACATTCCAAAATTTAAGAAGAATACTGACAAACAAGAAAACAACTTATAAACAAAGAGAAATGTTCAAGAGGCTTACGCTATATGAATACTCTTGAATGATAGAGAATCCAACATCATTTTCTCAGATTTGAAGAAAAAACATTGGGTAACAGAAATGTGCTTCTCTAAAAAGTGGCTGAGAATCCGATGTACGGATAGCGTAAGCAAGAAATTAATCTTAAGAAAAATAGAAGCTAAAATGACACCTAGAATCAATAAGGGAGAGCTGTGGCAGATAATGAGGAAGAAACATCATGAAGAATTTAATATTTGAAGGAAATAGCGAAAGCAAAATGAACAAGAAAGTGGATAGACCAACCTCTGTAACAAGCTTGTGTGAATGGTTGGCAGGAAACTATGGGAAGCTTGAAAATGCACGAGTGGAAGTGGTTATATGAGACTGACGATTACTGAAGTCTTCGTGGAATACGCCACATAGAAAATGTGTTGGCCTTGGTGCGAAAATTCACACTTTTGTGTATAAGGATTGATAATCAGTATGATTAACTGGTTGTATAGATCGACATAACTTCTTGTCGGATTATGACAGCTGTTGTGAGAGAAAGAAGATTAAGCGCATGATCTCGGTATCCGTTTTTCCAGTTGTGAACTCATAACTATAATATTTCTTTTCAGTGGAGTATCATTTCACTATGCAGATGTTACTGTTTTATTGTCTGAATCAGAACAAAATGGAAGTTCAAGAGAGCAACAAGAAAGGACATACTGTAAGATCAGAGAATGCATGATGGTCAGCAAAAGAGCTTCAGAGTTAAGTATCGGAGAATTAAATATCTAGCCGTATTTTACTGGATGTTGCCGAAAAACCAAACTTAAAACGTAAAGCATAAATATGAAGTTACAGAGGAATAACTAAAAACGGATTTCAGAACTTCAGCTACGTGTTAAGAAATGGGCCATGTTGGTTTTAGAAAAGTAATGTTTCTAAAATATAGAAAATACAAGAAAGAATTTATTTGAACCATCAAACAATTCATCTATGTAGTTTAGCACAATCAAATACGTAATCTGAAATCTAGTTGATTGTCCAAGATATGACTACAATCAGAGAAAATTAATTAAAATAATACTAATGTTGATATTAACACTTGAGTCAAAAATGTAAACTATTGAAAAACATAAAATGTAAGCAAACTAGGCAAGGCTCATAAAAATAATTAAATTGCCACTACTTTTCTGAAAATATTTCATTTATATATATTATAAATACAATGATAAATAATACATATATATAAGTAATTAATCGAGTTTTACTAGAAGAACTAGTAAAACTCGATGAATTTCCTTAATTATTTCAAATTTTTCTACAATTTCTTGTTTGTATAACATTGCTTTAACCGGCTTATAATGCACTGCTCTGAGCGGCTTGGTGATATTAGTCGTGGCTCAGGGAGGCACCGCTCTATTGGTAAAATGAGCTCAGTTGAGTTCCATCACGGAATATATGAATGAGTGGCGCTATATCTAGTTTACTTCGTTACATCTTCATTATATCTTTGTCACCGGGGCCCTTGGTACAGTTGTTATGACGTTTGCTTAACCCATTTTAGCACAGTGTTCTCAGATGTTAGACCATTAAATTCATTTACAAATCACAAATGTTTTTCTTCCAACCGAACAATATTTGGAAAGTAATTTTATTGATGAGTCATTATGTCCTCACTAACTATATATAATAATGGTTTTATATAATGATTTATGCCAATTAATTTTACAGTTTTTTATACTGTCCTCAGATAAGGACACTGGATTAAAATGAGTTAATAACGTAGCTGTTTGGGTTTCAATTCCTAATGAGTTACAAATGTTGAACGAAATGGCGTCCATTGCTTTCTGCATTCTGTTGTAGTCAAAACTCGATGAATTAATTATTTCAAATCCGCCTACAATTTCTTGTTATATATAACAAGAAATTGTAGGCGGATTTGAAATAATTAAGTATATATATATATATATATCTTATGGAATTAAATTTAATAGCAATAATAGTGTGATAGCGGAAATGAAAAAACATAAGTCATCGAAGAAAATGTGAATGAAGTCTATGACGTTTACCATACAAAAAGTGGGTAAAATGATTGTGGCGAGGAATAATTGACTGCATCTAAAAAGGTAAAAGTGTGATCAAGATCTATGACACCAGTGGAGCTATAGTGAAGATTTACATCTGACAGGTAGGCAGTGAATAAAGGAAACGACGTTAAGTAACTTCTAATTGATTTATATTTAGCAATAACACATGAGTGATGGGAAGAAATAATTGTTAAGAAAAATATATGGATAGCCACGGCAGTGTTATTATCTTATTCAAGTTAATTGACATAAAGACTTAAAATTCAAGTATCAAACACGATACCATTTGATATATTCTATATATATATAAAGCAATTTGTCAGTCTGTGTGTGACTGTTTCCTATGCACGACTACATTTTTTAATCTACGCCATTCAAACTTTCTAGGGACGCATATCTGCAGGGAAGCCAGGTCGACACATACTTTTGAGCTTAAGTTCAGCAATTTTCTCTTTCGCACTTTTTGGCCAATGCTTCGTAAAATATCTAAGTTCTAAGATGGTTGCTAAATTACGTCACAGAAATAAAATTTTACATGTCAAGCGCAACTAAAATATATTTTTACTAAAAATAAAAATAAAAAAATAAGAAAAATGACCCTTTATAATTAATTTTTATTCCGACGTTTCAAAAATTTATTTGTTTAACAAAAAAATGTGAATATTTCACCCTGTAATTTTGAAACAAAGAAATATTTTTAAAAAAGTGATTTTTCAAACAAAAACAAAATATGTAAAAAACGTGCAAATGGTTAGTTTTATTATTTAAGTCCTTTTTTTTTGCAGATTTAATATTTCATACTTCAGAAAATAAAAAAAAGCTTTAACAAAATAAACAATTGTTATTTTTATGTTAATTTCATTTAGTCAACAAAAAATGTAATTCTGAAAATTTTACTAAAATGTTCTTAGTTGCACGAGCAATGGCGGACTATGATGCTAGTCTCTATATATATAAGTATGAGTGTAAAAAAATACATAATTTGCTGCATAAATAACAATAAATAAACAAATAAACAAAAATGAAACATACAAACAATATGAATATACAGTAAAATAAAAAAAAATAAAAACAAATATAGAAATACTCAATTGTCACAAAGAACAGAAAATAAACAAAATCAAGATATACAAATAATTTAAATATAAAAATAAATAGATATATATACGAACACTCAATCAAGACAAAACCGAAAATATTACAATCACCACCTAACGAGAAAAAAACACACACATAAATCTCACAAACATAAATATGCATAAAAATACCAAAACCCAACCATGACTGAGAAAGCAAACTTTTGCTTTGCAACATATACTAACATTTAAAGAAAAAGATGAAATTCATATCTCTGGTTAATTCAACAAAAGTGGCCAACCTAAACTAAAAAATATAAATCACTTAAGCAAGCACTCACTCACGCATACACGAAAAATAAATATAAAAATAAAAAAGGAAAAGTGAAGAAAAAGAAAATGCAATAATCACAAAGAAAACTAATCCCACAAAAATCACATGTTCTATGTAAACAAAAAAAAATTGACATAACAGCCATGATGAAAGAGAATGTCATAATGATGTCCTCACGAAACTGAATTCGACATGAACCTGTTAGTGAAAGTGACACACTTTATGCTTCTATCTATCGCGTTCTCTCTCTCTCTATATATATATATATATATATAGAGAGAGATATTATATATAAATTAGGACTTTTATGCGTCTATAAGTGATTCATCGTTTACTACTTCATATCAGTATACGGTAATGGTGTTGTGTAGAAACACTACTTTAGTTCAATATAAACTAAAAGTGTTACACTATTTGTTCGATTTTGTCATAAATTTTCCTTACGTTTACTAACATATTTTTTATAATCTTGGAAAAATGAACGGTAAGTAAAGATTTTGTAGTCTTTACTTTCACCAATGGGTAAAATGTTAGACTGCTGGAACACTACATAAGTTAAAGTTTTCTCTCTCAGTAATGTTTGAAAGTAAGTGCACTTCCCAAATATATAAGTTGACACTTTTCCTGACTTAACCAATTTTTCTTCCTCCTGTATAAATCCTATTTTTTACATGAGATTCTATTTTATATTTCTTTTCCATAATGTAATTAACCGGCCAGTGTTGTTGGGTTTTGCTCAGTTTTAAAAATGTCTTGTGCTTGTCATATCCCTGCTTAAATAGACATTTTGAAGAAAATTTCTTCGCATATTACAAATCGACCATTCGTCCGTTTACTGAATACTGCTATTAAATATGATCTAGGGCTTCTGCTCTATATCATGAATATAATAAAGTTTTAAAAGTTTGTAATGTAATCTCGACACCAGTCACTTTCTCACCGACGTGACGTGGCTTTCCTGTCTTTCTATAAATACATTCATTTTTTTTAATGTACTATTCTTTTCAGTGTTTCGAGTGCATTTTTTTGCAGTTCTAGCAGATGGGTATTTAGATATCACTGTTTTACTGTAGTACAATCTAGATACAATCGTCTGTTTATTCTAATAATTTATTTTAACTCCTCGCTTATAGAGCTTTCCTCTGACTTTTTGCTGACCTGTCATCTTATGTGGTTCAACTTTCACGACATAGGCGATCATGGTTCTTTTACCTTTCTTTTTTTGTCACGTTAACTTGTAGCATGCAATCTAGAAATAAAAAATGAGAAATGGAAATAGAAAATAAAATTTACGTTTACTAGATATCATGTTGCACCGTGTTAAAAGTAACTTACCATTATTATCTACCAAGAATCAATATATAAATATATTCTTAAAGTCAAAAGTAATCATCGTATTCTAAAATAATTGCAGCCATCCATATTTACGAAATTTGTTTCATATTCCCGACAAGATATGTGTTATAAAATAGAACAGGGAGCTTTCATTACTGCGCTGAGAAATATTGGAAGCAGAGACGCTAGCTCAAAATCGGTAATTGTTGTGGATTTATGTTAGAAAACCACACTGTATAATAACAAAAAACAGATATGAGAGGAAAAATGTAAGTATATTAAACAAAAGATATACTAACTGTACACGGTTAGTAGATTCAGGAGTACTTGTTAGGAGTCAAAATATATAAAAAGAAGTACGGATAATAAGTCTATATTCTTGCTGACCAACGAGCGGTGGTTCAACTGCTCTGACAAGCACTACAACTCTAACAACCCATTCTCTGTAGGCAGGATTGTTTGTACACCTTTTAAGAGTCCATTGAATGTAAAATTATACAGTAGTACATTGTCACAAATTGAGAAACTGTCTGCCAGTTTTCTGTGTCTTCAATTTTTTTTCTTTGTCACCCGCTTCTGCCTTATCCCTAGCAATGTAACCGGTAGTTTTTTGATCATGTTACTTAATATTTTGCCGATTTCATTCTCAGCGCTGCTATCAATGACTCTAAGGATTCACCTTTCCTAGGTATCAGCCTCGATCTCTAGCACTAACAATCCTGCCTACAGAGAATGGGTTGTTGTTAGAGTTGTAGTGCTTTGGGTCAAATGTGTCAAAAGTAAATCTGATGTCGGTTTATTTATAATTTCGTTAAACTCTTTTTTGCACTCCTCCGACCAGTTCCACTGAACATCTTTCTTCATTAGCCTTTTGCATTTCTATTTCGTTAGCCTTTTGCATTTCCATTTGTTTTATTTCTAATTGATATTGTATTTCTTCATTTCCCTTAATGATTTCCAGTAGTCCCTTTTGAAAATCTTCCATTTATCTGCTCTTTCGATTCTGTGATGGGTTTGATTTTTATCAATTGCTTTCTAGCAATTAATTCCGACAGTTTTTCTCTATCTCTCGGTGTTAGTGTCGATAACTTGTTTGTGGTCCACTTATTTGAAACAATTTGTAACACACTTTGTTAAAGTGATTCAGGGAGAAGGGAGAAGTAAAATTCGTCAGGATTTTATTGTGCGACTTGTGCGCGAATCTGCTTCGCCAATTTGATCTTGTCGACTTTTATGTGATTTTTGAGGTCGTCGTCGCTGATTTTTTTTTCTTGGTGTTATGCGTAGGTTCCTTCTTTTTTTGTCGCCAATTTGTTCTTTACGACTGATGTGACAACGTCTTTTTTCCTCCGTGTGCACTTGTTCGAATTACTTTTATGCCAAATATTTTATTTGGCGATTGGCTTTAGAGCGTGTTTTCCTCTCCGCGTGAACTTGTACCAATTCTTCGTTGCCAAACTGTTATGGTGACTGACTTGATTTGTTTCTTTCCGAGTGAACCTGTACGAATCCTTCGTCGCCAAATTGTTTGGCGAGAATGTATTTTTCCTCCGCGTAAACGTCTTCGCCAATTCTTGTGGATTCTTGTTAGAAAACCACAAATATGATAATAACACAAAAAATATATGAAAGGAAAACAGTTAAGTGTATTGAACAAACGATATACAACCTGTACACGTTTATTAGATCCAGGAATTAGTAGGAGTCAAAATATATACAAAGAAATGTCTATATTCTTACTGACCAACAAGCGGCGGTTCAACTACTATGACAATCACTACAAGTTTAACAACAACTCGGTCTCTGTAGGCAGGATTATTTGTACACCATGGAAGAGTCCATTAAGTGTGTAAAAAGGGGCGATCCCCAACAGTAATATTGTCATCAGGAAGGTGACTGATAAAAAAATAATGAACCAAATATGTTCAAGGATAGAATCTTGGAATATCTTCATTTGTCCAAAAAGGTCTAGATTTATGTCGATTAGATATGAAAATTGTCTTTACAAGTTTATTTTTGTCAAAATTTATTTATACATTCTCTTAGCTTTTTTATTTGTACATTCTCCTAGTTTTCAGCCTTTGAGCTAAGGAAACTCTTTATCCTATTTCCCGAATGGATTACAAGTAAAAGATTCATATATGTTCGGGTATGTTTTGTGCTTTCCGTGTCGACAATATGGGAATAAAATATGAATAAAATTGCAAGAATATGTTATATATATATATATATATATATATATATATATATATATATATATATATATATATGTGTGTGTGTGTGTGTGTGTGTGTGTGTGTGTGTGTGAACGAGAGAGACAGATAGAGTGTGTGCGTGTATGTAGAATGGGATGTATAAATTGAACCCATTTCATATTTTTAGTTTCGCGCATGTGTATTGTTAGTTTTTCATTTTGTGGGTTGCGCAAGAGGGTAGGGCCAGTTACATGACGTCTATGAGAAAAAGAGCACAGTTCCGCATGCTTTACACCTTGATATTCGTGTCGGAAGCACCGCTAGAAGCATTTCAAAGTATTTGCTTATAAATCTGAGGACAGTGCAGAGAATTCGTAAAGAATAGGATGAGTCTGATGGTGCTTATCATTCATATAGTTATGATAAAAAAAGTCTCTCGGATTTGATGCTGAGGGCACCAGACTTAAGACAGATACCTACATCTATTGCATTAAAATGGAATTGCACTTCTGGGTTATACGGTTAACTATCGGAAGATTCTATGTCTAGCAACAGAACTCTGTCTAGCAACAGATTCTATGTCTAGCAACAGAAATCATGGCAATCAGACAGTTTTTTGCGAATGCATCCTCCCCTATGTTGACCACCTAACAGTCAAGACTGCAACCCTCTAGATTCTTATGTATGGAGCGTAGTTAAACGTGAAACCAAAAAAAAACTTTTGTAATAATAAAGATGTACTGAAGACAAGGATTATGTTATCATTCGCTAAATAATCAAGGAGAACGTTCACATATTTGCAGGATATTTTGAAGTTGTCTGATAGCTGATGTGGAAGGCAAGGTTGATTTTATTGAATAAATTAACTCTTTAATCTAAACAATGAGGCGGTTTTCGTTGGTTATAAACTCACTATACCACAATTAATACGATCACTTGACAAGACACAAGAAGTGCTGAAAGAATATAGCTATTTTTTAGTGATGTTATAACATACTTATGATATCAATTTTAAATAAATATTATGTTTACTACTGCCATATCTAGTTGGGTGTTTTATCCACCTAGGTATCCTTGAAAAAATCCAACTGAAAATCTCTAATGTGATCTATCCCCACTTTGCAGCTCAGATATAGTGACTTTCTCACCGGCGCAATGTTGCATCCCTGTGTATCTTCTACAAATACTTTCAAGGCTCCGATGACCATAGCTCACTGGTACCCCACATATATAGATTTATTCGAGCCACAAGATTAGCAACTAGTTTCCACCCATTTACTGTAAAACCAATAACATGTGAACTGCAGAGCACTAAAGAAGCAATGGCTTTCGAAGCACCTAACCGCACGTCGGAAGACTTGTGATCATACTTGTCATCCGTAAACTTAGGTATATGTTGAGAGCGACATCGTCAATCATGACAAGGTGACTGAGACAGCGTTTGATCACCTTCCGTTTACGTGTACCACAGAACTGTCGTAACGAGACAGAAAGCTAATCAATTTGCAGAAGTCGGATCAGAACCCGCCGGCATGCAGGATAATAGCCAGATACTTATGGACAACCTTATCGAATACCAAACTGATCATCGTCTCTTGCTCGTTATCTTTTACAACCTCTAAGATGCGCGTTATTCTTAATTGTTCAGATCTTCACATCACAAATCTTTTCGGGCCTCAACAGAGTCTCGGCAAGTGACTGGAAACGCTCCAACAAAATCTTAGCCAAAATTATTACAGACCCATAACTCTACTACACACAGATTTATGGGCTTGTAATAATGTAAGTCCCTTTCATCATTCTTACCCCTTTTCATCATCCTCATCACATCCTTGGAAATCCAGTCAGGAACGGAGCCATGCCAGAACCAGTTGTTGCGCACGATGGTACAATCAGCACAATGATTAAAAGCAGGCACGATGGTTAAAATTGGCGCAAAGATTTGCGAGAGCCTCATGTATAGCTCATAGGGTAGACCACCAAATCCCGAAGATATTGGACCAACCCTTCCCCACCGGACTTTTTTGTGTTTGTGTGGTCGGTTTGGTTAGGATCAAAGTGTAGTATCTGTTCCACTGTGATACTTACTATTACTTTGGTCAAGTGTGGCATTGTGGTCTCCACCCAAGTTTATAGCTTGGGCTGCGTAAAGTAGCGACCTGCGAAGGACGCGAAACACCGGAGGCAGGTGTCTCGCGCTTAGCCTCTTAGGAGGCAATGGCCTCCGATAGGCCAGAAGAAGTCGTTCCTCCCACCACGGCCTCGGTGGGAGGAAAGGAGGGTGACTGGCAATTACCGCCACGGGAGTCACCCTCAGTTCCAGCAGTACCAGGACCAGCACCAGGATCCGGACCAGTATCGGCACCGGCAGCAGCTCCAGCTTCCCCCAAACCTTCTACCTCCGGATGGAAAGGAGGAAAGGTACCCAAAAAGGGGGAAGAGTACTATGAGGACCAACGGCAGAAATATGCCAGCTATATTAAAGGCACGGAGCTGTTGTCGGTGCCCGAGGAGTTGGCCGACATTGAGGCCCGAATAATATCTTTATACACTAAGGACCTGAAGACTAAGAAGTTCGTGGGCATCAGCAGGGATTGCCTTGAAGAAGCCATCGGGTCCCTGAACATCAAGGCTAAAGCAGTGGCAAGGCGAAGTAACGCAAGTTGGGATGTCCTGCTTGGCACATCGGAGGAGGCTAGGCGTTTGGCTGGGGTGGTTCTTGAAACTAAGACCCTCCAGTTCCAAACAGAATACATGGGGACGCGCAAGGTAAAGATTACTTTGCACGGCGTCCCCATGGACATCTCAGAAAACCATATTGGCGCCTTCTTCGCTCAATATGGAAAGGTGGCTGAGGTCTCTTCTCTACGATCAAAGGCGGGTTTCCTGACCGGAGATATGGTCCTGCAGGTGACCCTTGCAAAGGAGCAGATTAAGGAAATTCCTAACATCCTCACCTGCAGGAAGCGCGCCATATTTGTAATTGTGGAGGGCAGGAAACCCTGCTGTTGGGTCTGCGGGGCGGCGGATCACGTCGCCAAGGCGTGCCCAACAAAGAATCCGGCCCCAAAGACCCAGCCAACCAAGAAGCCGGAAGTACCAGCCCCAGCGTCTCCGGCAGCACCAACACCAGCACCACCAGCACCAGCACCAAGGGCGAACAAGGAGGGCGAGTGGCAGGTGGTGGGGAAGAAGAAGGCTAAAACGCCTTCTCCGTCGAAAGTGCCGTCACCTGCCAAGGCTCCTTCAAAGCCAAAGGAGCCTACTGTGGAAAAATCGCCCTCCAAACAGGGGAAGGGATGCAAACCTCCCCCAAAAACGGATTCGGTGGAAGAGATGGAGACAGAGCGGTCGGCATCCCTAAAACGTGGAAGGGATGAGGAGGAGGAGCAACATGATGTTATAAAGAGTCGTCGCAGGAGCCGAAGCAGGGAAAGAAGAACTACGGTGGACAAATGCACATCGTTGCCGGCATCACCGGTAAAAAAATCTTACGCTGAAAAAGCAAGGAGCCTTCCCTCTTCCCCGCGGAAAGCTTCCCAGTCCCCATCCTTTAATTTGACCCCTCTGAGGCCTGTTTCTTTAACCCCCACTCCCACCCCCTCTCCTATGCCCACTCCCGCTCGGGCAAAAAAGAAAAAAGCCCTGCCCCAGGGGGAAGCGCTCATGAGAGTGAAAGAGGACATTGACTCTAAGTGGTCCTCTCAGAGGCGTAAATTATTAAAGCCCCTGCTGAGGCTGACCTCGGTGGACGGCCGATCCACCGAAGACCCAAGGAACTTTTCCCAGGCCCCAGGAATAATTACCCTGGTACGCAATACCGGGGGTAACCTGAGGGTCTGGGACCACATTTATGAAGTAAAAAAACATTACCCAAAAATCAGGATGGTTCAGGAGAACACACCTGAACTGAAAAAAATGAGCAAGAATTGTGCGGGGCGGTTCCCGGTTTTGCTCCACCCCAGTTTATATAGGGTGGTAAAACTAAACTACCCCACGGACGTCGGCGGAATTGTCCTAGACGGACGGATTACGTCCGATGTAGGAACAGGGTCCCTAGGACAGTCCGTCGGGGTCCCCTCTGCCCGAGATTTCTACCCCGTATGCGACTAGTGCCTTTGTTGCATGTTCTTTGTTTTTTCGTTTCAGGTTTAAAAGATGTCTATTAAGATAGCCAGCTTGAATGCGAAGGGCCTGAGGGATCGGGGTAAGGCGGCTCGCCTGCTTCGTGACCTCTTGTCCTTCGGCGTGGATGTGGCCGCGATCCAAGAGACTCACTTTGTTTGCGAAGTCGACTCGTGTGTGCTGTCTAACGACTTTGTCGTCTATTCAGCATATGGGAGCCGGCAAGCCAGAGGTGTTTCTTTGCTGGTCAAGCGTACCCTGGACGCGAGGGTTGACCTTGTCCATGTCGGTGCCGAGGGCCGGCTGATCGTGGCCGATATTGCAGTGAAAAGCAAATCGTTCCGGTTGATTGTGGTTTATGCGCCCAATAAGCAAGGTGAGCGTGTCTCTTTCTTTCGGCTGTTGGAGCCCTTTATGGTGCATTCAACACGGCTAATCTTAGTTGGGGACTGGAATGCCATCCTAACCCCCAAATGGGATAGAGGGAGGGGCGCTAGCGGGAGGAATGATGATCGTAGCCTGGTTGATCTGATCGACGAATTTGGTCTCGTCGATAGATACCGGGTCGATCATCCGGAAGGGAGTATGTGGACGTGGGCGCTTAATTGGCCTTCTACCCGGGTATCTGCGTACCTGGATAGGATGTTAGTGAGAGTGGCCGACATAGACTTCTTAGAATGTCCAACGTTCCACTGGCTAGGCTACACGGACCACAAACTCGTTTGTGCCCGTGTGGTGTTAGACTTTAGGCCTAGGTTGGCTGGTTATTGGAAGTTCAATCAGTCCTTACTGGACAGGCGGGACTTTCGTGACCAGCTGACAAGACTAGTTCAGCGGGCGTTAATTGGGCGAGTCATTGGGAATAAGTGGTGGGTTAACCTTAAGGACTCCATTAGGTCTTTCGCCACCAAATATAGCCAACGGCTCAAACTAGATAAGGCTGCGGAGGCAAAGACACTTAGTGCTAATTTCGCCCGGGCGGAGGCTGGTGGGGATCCCCTAGAGATAGCCTTAGCCAGGGAGGCCCTGAGGCGCACGACTAGCGAGCGCTATATGGGCCAGGTAATTAGAGCTAAGTTAAGCAAGATGTCTTCCGAAGCTGTGAACATGGGCGCAGAACTGCGCAAGGAAGAAATTCGTCGGGCCGGCGATCGGTACATTCGAGAGGTGCGCGACCCGGAGGGGCATCTCCTTCGGTCCACTGACGACATGTGCGAGGCGTTCCGGCAGCATTTCGAACACCGGTTTACCAAGGAGCCTGGTCTCCGTGACGAGGAGTTTCGCAGCTATTTGGCTGACTTTCCCCGGCTTTTGCCGGCTGAAGCGGCTAGCTGCGAAGGGGAGATTACGGAGGACGAAGTCTACCCGGCTTTGAAGAAGACCGGCAGTGGCAAGTCGCCAGGTTTGGATGGTTTGCCCTATGAATTGTACTTGAGGATGTCGCACCTTTTTGTCCCGCTCTTGACTGTCGTGTTCAACCACTGGTTTCGGCAGGGGTCCATCCCCGGTCGGATCACCAGGGGCGTGATCACGCTGTTGGGAAAAGGCAAGAAGGTTGGGCGGGGATTAGATGATTACAGGCCCATAACTCTGCTAAACACAGAGTTAAAGATTTTGGCCAAGATCCTGACGAATCGCTTGCAGCTAGTTGCCGAGTCTCTGTTGGAACCGGATCAGACTTGTTCTGTGAAGGGACGAACAATTCAGAGCAACCTGCACTTGATTCGCACGATCGTAGAGGGTGTAGAAGACGACGAAGAAGCCGCGCTGATCAATTTGGATCAGTCCAAGGCATTTGATAGGATTGACCATGGCTACCTGGCTGCTGTCCTGCAGGCCGCCGGATTCAAACCCGACTTCAGCCGCTGGATTAGCCTTCTGTATCGCTCCCCCAAGGCTGTGGTACAGGTGAACGGGAAGCTGTCGAGCGCTTTCGCGCTGTCTAGGTCGGTCCGACAGGGTTGTCCACTGTCGCCTCTCCTTTATGTCCTGACGTTGGAGCCTCTCCTTCGCCGGCTAAGGGACGAGACGTGCAGTCCGGTCCTGCGTGGAATTGCTGTCCCTGGTGGAGCTCGAGCCAGGGTTTCCGCGTACGCCGATGACGTAACGACCTTTGTGTCCTCCCGCAGGGACATAAGGGCGGTACAGAAGGCGCTTGAACGGTACGAACAGGTAACAGGGGCCAGAATTAACCGCGACAAGTCGTCCGGCTTGCGGTTAGGTGCCTGGAAGGGAGTTTCCCTCCCGGGGCCCTTCGACTGGACGGACGGGCCGGTCAAGCTCCTCGGAGTTTGGTTCGGTCCGGACTTACAGTTGGAGAAAAACTGGTCAGAAATACAGGCAAAGGTCGGCGCGTCGGTCGAGATTTGGCGTCGACGGAGTCTCTCCGTGAAGGGTCTGGCGGAGGTGTGTGTCACATACCTCTTTCCCAGAATCCTTTACCGGCTGTCTGTACTTCCCCTTTGTGACGATCATGAGAAGGCGCTCGAGCGTTTGCTATTCTCCTGTCTGTGGAGAGGACGCAAACACATGGTCGACAAAGGAGTCTGTTGCCTCCGTCCGTGTCAAGGGGGTCTGGGGATGCCGCACTTGAGGAGCCACGTGCTCGCTTCGAGGTTGGCATTCCTCAGGCGCGCGTTGGAGGAAGATCGGTTGCTTGCGGGGGTAGTGAGGGACATGTTCCCTAGCCTCACTATCACTCCCCCGCTCCTAAGGACTAGCAATAGGCCTTGGGGGCGGCCGAAATTCCTGCTCGAATGTCTGACGGCCCTTCGGGCCATTCCATGGTCCAGTGACCTTTCACGGCCTAGGAGAATCTTCTATCGGGGATTAGTGGAGGGCGCCGTGAAGGATGAACTGTGGAGTAAGCTCGGCATGTCGAGAGAGGAGTATCGCTCTCATTGGTCTTGGGCGCCAGGTGCGGATTGGCTCAACAACTCTGAGTTTTCTCTAACCTGGCGATTGGCTCGGAATGGTTTGTCTCTCAACGACAAGCGTTTCGCAATGGGCCTGGCGGATTTGCCAGATTGTGAACGTTGCGACCTTGGAATTAAGGAGACGTCTGCGCACGCCTTCTTCCATTGTTCGCGCGTTCGCCCGTTGTGGGCGCGTGTCGGCGAGTTGACTGCTCGTATCGCGCCGCGGGAGCTCGTGCTCATTGATCGCGCATACGCTGTGGACAATGTGTCGCCCCCGTACTCTGGAGTGAAGCGGATGGTGTTTCTGTCGCTACTGGCCACGGCTAGAATGGTGATTTGGATGACGCGACTGGAGGAAGTCTTGCGGGGCGGCCGTCTTTCGGATCAGGATCTAATCCGATATTTTGAGCATCAGCTCAAAATGAAGATTAGAACTGAACGGAAACGGCTGCACCCGACAGAGTTCAGCGAAAGGTGGATATATGCAGCGAGCCTGGTTCGCGTGACCGGGGCTAGCCTTGATTTTCTTTTTTAGATCTGCTACTCGCATCGGGGTGGATTCCTTTGGAACCCCTCCCGTGGTTAAGGTTAGTATTCTTTTGTGTACCTAGTTAATGTGAGTGAATGTGTTTGTCCTAGCCTGTTCCCGGCTCCATTGCTTTTGTTATGACCCAGTTCGAGATTCCCATTGTCCATTGTTATTTTGTCCCGTTTACATTCTTGGCTGGGTCAGCCTTATATATTCTCCAGTCCAATTTATTTTTGCCCCCTGCTTCTCCATTCCCCTTAGAAAGAGAGCTGCTTGATTTTGTCCTTTTTAAGGCAGAATACAGTGGCCTCTTTAATTATGTGGGTGTGTTTGGGTCTTACTAACATTGTGTATATATATTCATTTGAAATTGTTTTTTGTTGGGGATTTTTGTTTCTTCATACCCCCTCCCCATCATGTCATTTCATGAATAAAGTTTTAAATTTATTTTTGTACACTATTGTAAATATTGTAAATACACAAATTTTTATGTACATTTGGGGCGTTTTGTAGGTCCCTGGCATGTTCGTGCGGTATTTTGGTGTATGATAAGTATGAGTGTTGATGGACAAATTTTTATGGTGAATGGGAAATTGTAACGTATGTATGGGTCGTGAATCTGATTAGCTAGGTATAGGATAGAGTTACGGAAGACCATCCCAAGTTTTTGTTCCCCCTCCCATTTGTTGGCCTTGTGCCAGAATTTATGTATTTATACATGAATAAATAATGACCACCAAATCCCGAAGATTTGCCTCTGCCGATTCTCTTCAATGCCGAGTAAACTTCGTATTCTGTAAATTCCCCCTCGCAGCTATCCGCTTCAGCCGCTTTTCATGGCTTTGTTAGACATCTTGTTTAACAAATGTTTAACTACCTGGTCCTGGTAGTGTACGCTAACCGCGGACATCAATGTTTGGCTAGATATATCTATCTCTAGGGAATCAACCAGCCTTTGCCCGAGGTAGATTACCCTTCGGTGTCTTCGCTGTTTTAGCTTCAGCAAGGGCGAACCGTTGCCTATATTTGGTCGAAAAAATTTAACGTTATCCTTAAATATCTCACACCACCTATACCCGATAACTGCTTTCATTAATTCCCCCTGAACTTAGCTGTTGATGGAATTCCCTTATGTCCTATGAAGTCATAATTAACTTCTAGAGTGATACGATTATAGACCTATCATATAACAACATCCAACATTCCAGCCAGTAATTTTATCACTGAAGAAAATTGATTTAAAGAAAAAACTAAAAAATAGAAAAATTAAAACTAAATAGGAAAATGGAGAGGAGAATAAAACAAAAACACTTTTAAAAGAATGTGAGTTTACATAAAAGAATATTAACTAAAATTAAAATTATCTTTATGCTAGACAAAAAAAGCAAAAACAGAAAATACAACAACAAACTTACCGAAAAGAAAAACCGATAAAGAATATTAAAAAAAGGATCTAAAACAAGACAGAATTAATAAATATTGAAACGATAATTTTATCTGTAAAAAGTTCTCGGAAATTTAACTGACTTATCTGAGAGCTAATTCCTAACAACCGATTTCGACTCGTCAGGGAGTACTTATTTATTTTGTAAAACATACAAAAATATGACAGATGGTCAAAAATAGGAATGGCGGTAGACTGGTCTTTATCTGTCTTAAAATAACAGAGGTAAGCTCAATCGATAACCCAAGTAAATTATACAACATTTCTTGCACCAAAACACCTTATTCTTGTATGCCATTGCCAAAACAAATACCATAATATCTCAAAGATTCTGAAAATCTAACTAATCCCATACGTACAAGTTTTTTGTGAGCAACGGGAAATGACAAATTTATAAATGAAAACCCCCGAGGAATGTTTACATATTGGGTAATGATATTTACAAGTGACAAAACAAAATTGTGTTAGTAATAAAAAAACACAAGACTTAACCGTGTCAGAAATTTCAGTTGGCTGGACGAATGTTTTACAAGGTGAAGATCTACAAAGCATTCGTTCGTCCAACCATACAAACAACCACACATTTACCCAGACACGAGAACAATTACGGAAGAGAAAACACACTCCGAAAATGAAAACTGTCATTCAGGGATAAATATTTCTGGTTATTTAATGTGGAATGGGATAGTCTTTTAAACTAAAGAAAATGGGGACGAGAATATAAAGTAGGCACAATGACCGTCCCTACTCTAGCTAAGTTTAACAGGGCGTAACTAACAGAAAGTGTATACCTAAACTATCCTTTTTGAAATGTATTTGACAATGAAGTGTACCTTCAATATCCTGATGCCTAAACCGGTATCAAAATGCGAACTAACTACAAAGTCGGAATTGATTTCGTGAGACAAGCTCGCGAACAATTACACTACGTTTTGGTACTTAACATCTGCGCTATGAATGAGAATTTGCTATATGTATGTACGTACATTTATATATGTTAATCTGCACGTGTTTTGGCGTCAGTCGCTCTTCGTGCGTGTTTTGATGTAGTGGGGTATGTCGCACAAATATTTCACTTGCATTATGAGTGGTTTTCGATATTTTGCTTTTTTAAATTATAGAAACCAATCTTTATGTCAATTCTGTATTATGCATTCATGTTTTCCTTCTAATGCTAATTGTCTGCCTATTCCCTCTTGGGTATATCTACGGCGACCGTACTTTTTCTAATAAAAGTTTATTTCTTCAGAGATATCCGTAATGTTTATTTCAAGACAGAATGACGCCACCACAGTTAAAAAAATGACCAATAAACTTTCAATATTAACCTGAAGGGATTTCACTTCTGTACATCTTGAACTCTTAAAACAAAAATACACACAATTTTGATGAGGCTATCTATTATCTCTCTCAGGTTCTTCTGAAATACATCCCATCGCTTCTCCTCACTGTCCGTCTTTTCCCCTTTCTTTCTCTCTCTCTATTTCGTTCCACACACACACACACACACACACATATATATATATATATAAACTGCAATTTCTGTCTGTCAGTCCATGTACCTGAAACCTTGCTTAGATACGCCACACTTGCTCTGTATAAACATATTGGACATATTGAAATCAGGATGATCCCGGTATTAAAAATATGCCTATCATCTGGTACTTCAACATAGATCTTTGAGATTTGTGTCCGGATGAGGAGGGGATAGTTAAAGATTCAAAACTTTTAGGATAAATAAATAAATAAATCGCAAATAATGTTAGTCCGTCCGTGTATCTGAAACACCCTTAACTCAAGACACAATTTATATCGAGTTTAACGTAACATCGAAAAATTGCACATAGCTATACTTTTATGCATTAACGCATATGCCTTTTATTTTAAGTGTCTTTTATTTTACGTGTGACTTAACATGTGTAATTTTTGTGTCTGTGTAGTCATGTGATTTTTTAAATTCCGAACAACACACAAATATATATATATATATATATATATATATATATATATATTAATGAATTACTATAGTTTTAAGGTTTGCGATATTTATGAATTAAAGTACTCAATATAATGGACAGAGCGCATGTAAATATAAAAATGAACATTAAACTGAAACCCCAGAGGTAACAGTCTATTTCCTGATAAAAGCTAACGTCAAAAAATTTGGACTTTGCGATTTTTTCATAATTTAAGGATCATTTTAACAATACACGACTATTCTGAAAATTAATTATTAGGAATTTTTGTGTGGAAATAGTTCAGTAGGATTTTTAACTGGAGGTGGGGGGTCTATCAACTTATTTTTAATAAATTAATTGTAAATTACTTTCGTCCAAGTTTCGTAAATCTTTTCTGTCATTACTGTATTCTGTTATATATTATACATGTAAAAACTTAAAAAATTCAAAAACAAACCAATCCTCTTTTCTAAATAATTTTCTATAAATTCTTGAAAGGTTGCAGCTAGGTTTTAATCTAAAAGCCCTATTCATATCTATTAAAATCTATGTAAACTTTTTATAAGTTGAACTTGGTGGTCGTCTGAGATATGCATATGGCCTTCCAGTGATAATTTAAAGTAAATTCTGATTTTGATAAACAGAGTTTGTTTGTAAGTTTATAGGCCAATCCATTCCTGTTTGGTATTTGATGTCTATCAGATTCTTAATTTAGTTATGAGCGATTTAGTCACCTCAGTATCGACAACAAACGTCTGTTTCTGATACCAAAAAGAAGAGATTAACCACTTTTAAATATTATTCAAAAGTAATTCTGAATTATATTTAATACTGTTCATGATGTATTAGACAGTATTTTTAATTTTTTTTAAATCACCTCGACTTAGATGTCTTGAATTACTTGAAATATAAACTTCAAGAGATGTTCGTAGCTTCACGTCAGGCACACTCATTTCTTGTTGACTGTACTGTTTTTTTTAGCATGAACTTGGGCAGCGAACATTACACTTAATTTTGAATGAAGTTACCTTTCTGGGACAATGGTAAGACATTGGGCCAAAAGAGATGTTGTAAATTTTCCAAGATTAACTAAAAGCTGCAAAATAGTAAGGACGTCTGAAATTTTTTTTCAGGAGATTTCATTACACGCTTGCAAATGGGTGGTTGCGGATTTACTAAAAAACCTCTCTGTCTCTCGCTTTCTCTGTCTCCGTCTCTCTCTCTCTCTTTCTCTCTCTGTCTCTCTCTATGTCTCTCTCTCTCTCTCTCTCTATGTCTCTCTCTCTCTCTCTCTATATATATATATATATATATATAAGGTATATTATATATATGGATAAATATCTTTAATACTAGATACAGATAGTCTTTAAATATTAATGTGTATATGGATGTCAATACTGAGTGGCGACTGTCTGTTTTTAGCTTGAACATCATATACATCGTGCGATAGATAAAATCCTGTCTAAATTTTGGAAAAAATGAAAACACTACTCATATCTCATTTTACCAGATACATCTACCACAATTACACAAAAATATATTGAAATACTATAAAGCTAATTTATTAAATAAAATCGTCAATGCCTTCAACCACGGCCTACAGACGACTTCGAAATCATCTGCCAGTTCAGAATATTGTAGACGGTCTATATTGTCAGTTGGTGAACACTGCCATAATCCTTGCCTTCAGTTTATATTTATGTCACAAGCAATTTTGTTGGTTTCTCGCTCAACTTTGCACCACACATAAACTAGGGGGTTGCGGTCTGGAGGGTAGGTGGCCATATTTAAGGGTTGATGTGGTCTTAACAATTGTCAGGCAACCAAGACGAGGTTCTCCTCCTTGGGTAGAGTGGTGCACAGCCCTATTGGCAGAAAAAGTGTCTTCCAACAGCCTCCCACTGTTGATACCTACTGAAGATGTTGAAGCAGAGGCACTCTCAAAAAATTCTAGAGTTATTTTCTCATCAGAAAGCAGATTTTTTGAGCTGCCGTACAGTTATAATCCATATTAGACTCATCCAACGCTTTTCCGAATCTTCTGCACAATCTCCAGATGCTAACTTCAACACTTTGAAATGTATATATTGGAGTTTATGGTGTGAATAATAGCACGCCGTTTGCAATTTTCTGGCGGATAAATTGCGTTATGGTATCCTTTTGCTCTCAGATGTTGACTGATTATTCTCTACTATGCAGTCGACAAAATAAAGAACAAACAAAACGCCTGCGCATAATTAAAAATATAAAATCGTTACAAATCAACCACTAGACAATTTACATGGCTAAATATATTTTGTAGCAGTGTTTCTGAATCAGACAGAAAAATCCGTCTCAACTGCTCTAGAATTAACATCTAAAATATATAACTACCTCATAAAACATACGATTTTTATAAAGTAAAATATTTATATAATGTAGACTTATTACATAATATTTGCCTCTAGTAGTTATTATTGTAAACACTTATTATTTCTTATGTCTTCCCTTAGCTCTAATATTTGCTTCAATGGGGTTAAGAGATGATGCGCATAAATCGCTTATTATGTTCACCCTTGTGGCTGATCTCCTACATCGCTTTGCAATTTTCTTTCATTAGTAATGCTCACATTCCTTTCATAAGTAACACAAAGCTTTCAGCAATTTGTTCATTGAGTACATTGATATTTTTATACTCACGAATATTCTATGCACGGGATATTTGTCACAGAGCTCATTCAAGCTGAAATACTCCTCTTCCAACCTGGTCTCTTTTGAAATTGTCTTTCATCAATTGTATGTTATTGACATTATTCAAGTTCACTTTTACGTATCACGAAATTATCACAGATATATCAGAATGTTGCGCTTTTTCCGTTGCTTAACGCAGATTAGACATTTTGATATTTTTTATTGCCTCATCTTAGTTTCATCGCTGAGCGAGATCTTGATCCAAATACCCAATAGATTTAACAAAATCTATTTTCTTTAAAATAATTGACATTGGGCTGGAATACAGATATTCATTTTTTGCTCTCTGAGAATTAAAATAGTCTTTTCTACTGAAGCCAAACTTCTCTTTGACTTCTCTGTTCTGTTTTTATTTGGTTTAATGCCTTTTGGTTCTGCAGGTTTCCTCGGAGACATTATCTTTCGATTGCCTTAAAACTTCAAAGAGTTAGCAGAAATACCACTTCTTGAAATTCCAATGACTGACTTGTTGATATTCTGAGATCTCATCACATTTTTTAATAGAGTTATTGTTAATGTCCGTCAAAAATTTAAAAATGTAGAAATTCCATATAAGTATTTTCATTGCTTCTGTTGTGAAAAAAAAATTACTTTTCCATCACGGACATATATATGGTTGTATATAGGTTATATATATGAGTAGTTAGAAAAATTGCTTTTTGACAATGACACCTGGATTAGAATCTCATCATGGTCGGTTTGTCAGGAAGTCGACTGCTTGATGTTTATCTGCAATCCCAGAAAAATCATACTTCAGGTTAATTCATGACTTGTAATAACACAAGAGGGTAGACAGTGACTGTGCTAACTCGAAGTGACCAGTCATTTTAACACACAGGATTGAAAGTCCTGATCTTGTTGAGATCGTTATTCACGCAGGTTAACGCGCCTTCAAACAGAAACTTTAACGATTAACGGGATTAATTAGCCACCATTGTAGACAATAATACTAGGATACGACTGGCTAGCCTTATCTATCTATCTATCTATCTATCTATCTATCTATCTATCTCTCTCTCTCTCTCTCTCTCTATATATATATATATATATATATATATATATATATATATATATTATTGCAGACAATCATACTCGGATACAACTGGCTAGCCTTATCTATCTATCTATCTATCTATTCTCTCTCTCTCTCTCTCTCTCTATATATATATATATATATATATATATATATATATATATATATTATTGCAGACAATCATACTCGGATACAACTGGCTAGCCTTGTCTATCTATCTATCTATCTATCTCTCTCTCCATATATATATATATATATATATATATATATATATATATATATATATATATATATATTATTGCAGACAATCATACTCGGATACAATCTAGGCTATCTATCTATCTATCTATCTATCTATCTATCTATCTATCTATCTATATATATATATATATATATATAGTCAGATGCAGACAGATTTGTTTCGCTGTAACACAGCTCATCAGTACAATTAGATATACGATTGCGTCTAGCCAGGATAGAAACACGACCGAATAGATACCAGTCGGTGATTCTACCTCTGAGATATGGGTGCACGGTAGTGGAAGTCAGAGGTTTAAATTGTTATATACAATGTAAACATACGCCAATAGCAGAGAGTGTCAAAATACCTTACTCAATGAACGATGCGTAGATGCATAAGAACCTACTGTTTTTCAAAGTCTACCATTCTTTCATGGTACTCAATCAGGGTGTAAGATCGTAAATAGTCATCTGCAGAAAGACCTGTTTCACTGTATCACAGTTCATCACTACGTTTATACATCTGATTGTTTATATATATATATATATATATATATATATATATATATATTTTTATCTATATATATATTAATATTAATGACAGAAACACATACATATATATATATATATATATATATATATATATATACTTATTATTAATTATTACATTAGAACCTGTGTTTAAAACTATTCTAAAATTGTATATTTTGTTTCGACATTGAAAGAACAATATTTCATCAGGTAGCTTATCAATGATGGTAAAGTACCATCATCTTTGAACTGTCTGTTGAGATATATTTTTTTCAATGTCGAAACAAAATGTGCAATTCAGTTATGGTTTTTCATATTTTAAACTAAATTTTGAGCCATTGATCTTTCAATATCAAATCAAAATGTACGATGTTTATTAGTTTTTCACATGTTCTAATCAAATAATATTAAATATTCATCGGTTTATTTTTACATTTAGCCCTGTTTTAAATTACGTTTGTGAATATATATTATGGGGGATTATAGCTATCAAGAAAGGAAGGCACTGTTAAATTCATGTTCTTGGGACACTGCGAAAAAAAGCTCGTCATAGCAGTTGCCATGATTCGATTTGTAACAAAAAAACAGAGTGTAGCAACACCGCGTTGTTCAGAAAGTGACTGAATTCGAGATGCCAACTCTGGATCAATTCCATTGCAGATTCTTCTTTGAATTTTGTGGAGTACCTCGAGATGGATACCAGGAGTAGCCGAACAAATAAGGCAAAAACATTCAATGCACGGTCGACTAGTATATATATGAATATTGATGATGTACTTTGATGAGAAAAAAAAACATTATAACTCGACAAAATTACTCCAAATTACTAGCAATGTAGCTATCTATAGATTCAGTTTATTCGTCCAACTTTAGGTCAATTGAGAATGTGAGGCCAAGGAGAAGCAAAATGGAACTGAATTTGCTCTCAAGTGTTTCTTGAAGATTTTGGTTGTAGTACTGACAATGTAAAACAACATATACAATATGACATTTATGTGCATCTCGAAGTGTGCATATTTTAGGCTTGCAGAGATCTACCAGTCGTCCAACTAGTCTGTTTAGGTTTCTGTAATTTTGGTTGGTATTAATACATAAAATGTTCTTTTTTTAAAAAATGCACAATGAGTTGTAGACAATAGATTTTTTTATGTTGATTTTCTTTAACGGTATATCAACCACTTTTGTTTCCATCATTCTGAAATTTAAATATTTTGAATGAAATTTTATCACTAAAACTTAATATATTTTTTACTTAATTTCATAGATTTTCAGTAAATGTAGATTTTTTAGATATGTAGTGTGTAGATCGGTGCAGCGGTTATCGGTTCGGAAAGTGCAGACCCGCGTTCGAATTCCCGTTAAATTCGCTGCATTTACTTAAACACAAATAGCAATGGGAAATATATGAATCCGTTGTTTACCTCTACAGGTATGGGTCAAACAGCAGGACAAGTTGTGTTCTACATGCTTGTTTGGCAAACAATCTACCGCAGAAAGTAATGGGAACCTACTGTCGGAAAATCTTCTGCTCAGTCAGTCAGTCAGTCATATCTCGATGGAGACATAACTGACTGACTGACGGAAAGATCGTTCAAGCTTGCATCACGTATGACAATTCACTGATTGCGTGTGTAGATCAAAATATTTGTTATTTCTAATTTCACTATAATAATGTATTTTTATATTTTTTTAGTTTTACATTGATTTTCATTTTCTAATAAAAAATGTATTTTTGGTCATTTTATTATAAAAAAATAACCTGGTTTTGTTTGCCCATAGCTGGATATCAACAAACACTTTAGGTCAAGTCACTCGAGGACACGGGACCAAATAGAGAGAAGCGTTGGTTGGATTAATTGAATCATCTATATACACATCGATAACTTTTATCTACGTTGTACACATGCGATCATCAGAGAGACATCGAAACCATTAACAAATGATTTTATATAATTCTTTCTCATAAATATTGAAAGGTAAAATCGTCGCTGCCACAGCAGGAGATAACAGAAGACGTGTGTTATGTTTTAGAGATGGCGCAATTTCAAAATATTATCAATCTGGGAAATGTAGTGACAAACAAAAGGGGATTAAGTACAAAAATAAATTTAGGAATAAAGATGACTTTAAGAAAATATGCAAACTTTCAAGAGATAGGAAATTTTACTGATAAATATATATGTATTTATTAATTCATTTTAATTTATTTAAAACCAGAAAATATTTTCATATTTAAATATGGTTTTTGAGCTAATAATGATTTCAGGATACAAGTGTCTCTAATTAATCAATAGCTTGGGAGAATATGTAGATTAAAACCATTTTCAATGTATTTCCACTCAAACGAATATAATGAACACAACCAGATTTGAAAGTTGTTTCTCCGATCTTGTGCCATCCATTGTATTCCCTATATATTCAAACTTACAGCACCTGATATTCCCAAGCATTCACCCATCTAGGTAGTAACCAGGCTTGGTGGTGTTTAACTTCGGTGATTGCACGCAAACTAGTAGGGAATTTTTTAGATGCAAAAATAAAGGTTTAGAGCTGATGTCTAGTCTCAAATATGTGAATATTGAACAATCTCTCCACAGATGAAGATTGACTTAAAGATATATGTTTGTTTCTATGGAAGAATAAAAGGAAAAAAGAAATAATTATGAAACTGGAACTTAAAATCAGCTGTTATTTAACATGAGAAAATCAATTAAAACAAGTAAATTTTAAACCAAGTACAATTATTTTCTCTTGCTCAGTCTAAGGCAATTGAACTTCGTCAAGGAAGGTAATATACGCACTCTCACATACATGTGGGGAAGGTAAAATTTGGTCACTGATGTCAGCACCGAGTAGCGACTGTGTGTTTCATACTTGATCACAATCTCCAGACGCACTACATATACTGGGTGTCTGAGAATATTTTACGGTGTATAATTGTGAAAAATTTATTTCTTCTCAGCTTTACCTGTTATTATTACTAATGTCATCGAAGTTCAGGCTTGAACAAAGGAAGTAAATCCGGAAATGCTACTGGAAGTACAAAAATGAAGTCGATGTTCAAAAGAAGTATCAAAGAGAGTCTCATTCAAGTCTAGCCTTGCAACTTGCAATCACACTAGTAAGTTTGTAGCTGATGGAACTGTAGATGATATATCAGATATTATAAAGTCTAGGTAAGTAAGAAAGTGTGATAAAATGTTTTCACAAAATTCCAAGTAACCTATAAAAATAGCTGATTTTTGCTTGAGATTTCAATGTGAATGGATGCGGGGGAGGCAATGTAATTTGTAAAAATCTTATAACAATATCTTAAGAGAGTGTTAATATTTTTTGTTTTATTTTATTGCGTAATTGATGCTCTGCGTGGAAACTGAGTGCTTAATTTTGTTAAAACTTTCTCATTTGAAGTCGCTTAATCTTTTTTTATTTGCTGTTTTACTAGCTACTTGGGATTGACCTGTGCCTCACTAATTCATTACTTAATCTATTACAATCTTAGTTATTGACAAAAAGCTCTGTTGGTAGCCGAGTCAACTGCCTCAAAAACTTATTCTGATCAAAATTTCGAAAAAAATAACTTAACTGGTAGTGAAGCCGCGTGACCTTTTCACTTTATTTTTACAGGTTTGGCTCTGCAATTTCTTGGCTGAACTTGTATTTCAATTTCTTTTTTATTCATTTATTTATCTAATTCATTATATTATCTTCACGTATTTTTCCTTCTAATATTTTTTTACATTTTACTTTTATATATATATATATATATATATATATATGTGTGTGTGTGTGTGTGTGTGTGTGTGTGATTGTGTGTGTGTGTGTGTGTATGTATGCATAAAAATTTATAACTGTAGCGGAACATAAAAGCAACAGTCTGTGGGTTCTACTGAACTGAATTCATTCCCCCGTTTAAAAAGGCAACGAGTGGCATGCGTGATATGCAAGCAGGATAGCGGACGCTTACGCAAATATATCAACCATCCCTTGCTAGATGTAATGCTGGTTGAACAAGAAAAAACATTAACGGATTAAAAATGGCCTGCTTTAGAATCCGAAACGGGCGCGAACGCGTTTTTCGTGTAGAGTGTCGGAAGTCAACAATAAAAGCGCAAACGTCCGAGGTGGGTGTAATTTATATGTTACGAAAATGTAACATATGCAAATTTCGGCCAGCTAGAACTAATATAAAACTAGCAATCTCGGAAGGTGTGTGGTTGGTATTTTTCAGTTGGTCGAGCTGTTCTGCTGAGAGACTATCGGAATCTACTTTTCTCCATCTTCAAGATTGTTGATTTTGTCCATGGTATTTGAATAATTAAATTTTAGTAAAATTTTCTTGGTGAATTCACATTATTTTTTAATTATTTGTTTTTTCTTTGTTTTTTGTTGTTTTTTTTATTCTGCTATAGTACTAGATGGCCATTCATGATTGCTTCTTGGGATTGAAATATATCTTCCTATTTTCACGCTTAACATATCTCAGAATGTTACTTAAACATCGCATGTTTAAAATCCTTTGTTAGTAGCCGATGTAACTGCCCAAAGAAATTATTCTAACCGAAAATTCGAAGAGATTAATTGGTGGTAAAACCCATTGGGTTTCCTTGAATTATTTTTTAGATTTATATCTTTACCAGTTTGAATACTTTGTTGAATCTGTAATAGATATCTCGAATTTTACCAAAACTTAGAATAAGATAGGTTTTTATTCTGCACACTCCATACTCTTCCTCATTTTTTAAAAAAGAAGTTGAAGCCCATCTTTTGATACCTCCTTAGGAAGAGTTCCCGGTTTTTCTTTTTTTTCACTTCTTAACTCTTAGTAGATGTGCTATCAACTTTTTTGGGTATATGTGTAGAAAGTGGCAAAGTCTATTTATAGTGAGGGAACCAGGTTGACAGTTGTCTGATTTCTGAAAGGTAGTTAGGAACCGAAAACTTATGTAGCGTCAGAAAAGGCTGCTCTGGTCAACTGCCAAAAAGTATCGTGTCTCTTTGCAGAGCCATTGCGGACATGAACGGGTGTTCCTGCAAGCACCTACGGTGAGCAAACCTGGGTCTACACTACGCTGCAGTCTGCGCTGATTCTTTCCTGCTATTACTGCTCTAGACTACTGCTTACCAAGGAATCACACCATGAATATAAGCAACAATAAATATAATACTAAACCAGACCAACAAAACAGCAAAAACATCAACATTTCTTTCTCCAGCATAATTTGTCGTATATAACAAATTTGCAATGTGGAATCGTTCCTCTTCGAAAAGTCAACAGACATCCCAGTGAAACTAATATTAACTATACAATGCGCCCCATTGATTTTACGATTCTTGGCTACTTTCCTCTCTTTAGCCATGAGAGTTTATATCCACGAATATCTTCCGATAGCTAGGGACCTCTCTCTTAAATCTTCAGTATTCTTAAACGTGTTTCATCTGTCTGTCAGTCTCTCTATATATATACTAAATCCAGTCAGCTATATATTCTTCTTTCAATCTTCCCTTTCTCTAAATCTCTGGCAGACAGAAATTCTGATAATACATGCATTGAAATTTTCCTACATAAGTTTGCAAATATTTTTCTGTTCGATAACATTAATAGCCATGACGTTAAATGTATAAAATACTCTACCACCGAGCTCGCTGGCATGAAAACTCTTGAAATTCTTAATCGGTCACGCAAGTGCTGGGATTTTCCACTCGTTTTTCACATGAATTGAAAAACACGCTACTCTGCATGACATCTTCTTTTCCCCTTACCCTAACTCAAGTTCAGCCAGTTAAGTGCCATAGGGGGAAACACGCTTGAGCGATCATGTCTCGAAAGTGGCATGACTGACTGGACAGAAGATTATTCCGCAGTAGGTAGCCATTGATTTCTGCGGTGGACTGGTTGCCGACCAAGGCTATAGAACCTAAACTGTCCAGTTATTTAAACCAGAAGTGAAGAGACGGATTAATACCTTTCCCAAGGATATTTCCGCGTAAGTGAATGCAATTACTTCAAGTGGAATTCGAACTCTGTTCCCTAATTTCTTGGTCCGAGCCGATATCCACTGCACCATAATGCACATCCCTGACTTATGATGCGTAAAACCATTTCAGCATTGGTTAGAGCATAGATTAACTTGCCGAAAAGCGGTAAGAGGCTAATAATACGATATTTAGAGCGGTCAGAAAGACCCCTAGATTTCTTAAAAACCAGAAACTATATATTCGGACTTCCAACTAGCTGAAAAGCAGGAAATAGAGGATCAAGTGTTGAATTGAAGCGTGATAAGAGATTGGCCTCCAGCCCCCACCCAATTACTATTTAAAATTAAATGTAACCGCCTTTTTACGTCAACAGTTCATTTTCTCGCACTTCCAGCTTGTAGAACTTACTTCCGTTTACTTCTCTGGTAACTGGAATTTGCAACGTCAACTGTCATATTCTATCTTAGTTAATCACGCTCATCAATACGTTTTTGCCCATTTTTTCTATCATTGTAACCACTTGCGCACTAGTGGTGGTCCAACCTTCTATGAAATGCTTTAGAAAAAGTAATTATAATGACACTATCTTCATATACATTTTTACATTAGATATAATTAAATTTGTCTATGAATGATCTTTAGAGAGAGCTTCAAAATGTGCACGCATTTTGGAGACATCCTGCATATATACGACATCTGATAAAAATTATCAGGACAGTAGCTATAGTCACGGAACTAAATTACGCATTGTAAGACCACTTGGTACAAATTAATTTTCAACCCAGTTACGCATCTTATAACTTTGTCGCTTTCTTTCTTTATAGCAGAACTTGGAAAGAAAATATGTAGATGTGATTGTCTCAATACACTACAAATATTCAGCTAGTGGGAGTGGTTTGAGCAGGAGCTTTGGCTTATGAACAACATTCTCCACTGTATTTATTTGATCTAGCCCCACGAAAGATTTTCCTCATACCGAAAATGAAATTTCACTTCAAATAACAAAATCTGAAGAAGTCAAAAAAATCTAAGAGTATCTAGCAATGATTCCATCAGTAGAAACGACGCTCAATAAAGTGCATAGCTTCAGAGAAGAACACATTTAATGAAGATTAACCACAGATGTGATAAATGCTGTAGTTTATTTTTTTTCATAGCAACATATCTGACATTTGTTAACCATCATACGTTCATGTCCGTACACATACACAGAGAAAGTTTTCCTGCAAGAAAACTTTTAGATTATGAGCAGAAGAGGGAAGAAAAACCTAAATATTGAATGCATTAATCTCTATATTTTACAATCTTATGATGAGTTAAATATAACTGGTTCTGACCAAGAACATACAGGTTTCTATTTTACTCATTTCAGGCGCTAGAGTTCCTTTTAAAATGTAACACAATGGCTATTCTTGTTTCTGATCAAAATACAAAATAATGCATATAGACACAGTCGCAACAAAACTCAAACAGACAAATATATATATATATATATATATATATATATATATATATATATATATATACTAGCAGTATAGCAAGGCGTTGCTCGGGTGTAATGAAATCTTTAAAACTAATCCATGGTTCAGACTCTTTGGACGTTGGCACGAAAGACTAAAAAGCAATAGTTGTTTCCAGTTAAAGCGATACCGTAGCCTGAAATTAAACTGAATGGATTTAGGTCAAATTTTGATTTACTGGTATCGATATCCAATAGGATTCTTCATCGTAAACTGAATTTTGATGGGGAAATAGGTTATCTGATGTAAATGGTATCATGACTGAGACTAAGAACTACAATTATACCTACTTACAACCAAACACGAATCAGAAACTAAATAAAAGGGCTGAAAAAAATAAACATACAGGCAGATAAACAGACACACACACAAATATTTTGCCTTATATATATATATATATATATATATATATATATATATATATATATATATATATATTATCGATCTTCTACACTATTTTAAGAACTGAAACCTTGAAACTTTTGAATATCGTTTCTTATGTCTTTGTCTATGAGTGTATCAAATTTGATTAAAATCGGACCCCGATTTTTTCGGTTATAGATTTTTGATATTTATCGGAGGTACGTCGACAAAAACCTAGCTATAAACACTCGCAGACGCTTATAGTACAACTGTGTAAATTTTCAAGAAAATCGGTTCAGCCGTTTCGGAGTTTATAGGTAACGGACAGACACACACACAGAGACAAAGTTCCATTTATAAATGAGATTATATATATATATATATATATATATATATATATATATATATATATATATATATATTGTTATTTTGTTATTACAATAGTTTATAAAAGCATAATATCCCTACACACAACTGTTATGTTTCAGAACAATACTGTTCTTCTCCTGGATATATGTTAAATAAAAGAAATAAAAATATTTTTTTTTAATTTTAACACATCACTTGAAGAAGAACAGTATTGTTCTGAAACATAAACTTTTTTAGTAGTGATATTATGCATTTATAAACCATTGTAAAAATACAAAATTACAATATTATGCTCTACTCTATATTGATCACTTTTTATAAAATAAATGCTTGAATATTTGATTTTAATCTACATGTTCTTTCAATTTTAATATATATATAGATATATATAATATTCGTCTTATCAGTTCATCTCACTATTTTCTCTATCTCTCTCTCTCTCTCTCTCTATATATATATATATATATATATATGTGTGTGTGTGTGTGTGTGTGTGTGTGTGTGAGAGAGAGAGAGTGTGTGTGTTTGTGTGTGATTGTGGGTGCGTGTGTGTATCTGCCTTTGCTTATGCATATACAAAGTTTTTTGTAAAATAACAGGACTGAGTGTGCTGAAAATGCTCTATGCAAACGACAGATAAGAGGATTGTGCTATTATCTAACATGATATTTTGAGATTTTCTAACTGCAATCTTAGCTTCCCCTAAATATATTTTTTATTGACTTGCGAGAATTATGCCGAGACTGATCTTGTCTGTTTCAATATAACAATGCACCTGCCAGCAACTTCCCGAGCATCCGGTTGTATATAGTTGAGAACTATATTATGATACGGAAACATCCTCTCTATTCACCCGATCTTGCTGAATGTGACGTTATTGTTTGTTTTAAGATCAAGTTGAATATCAAGGAGACTTGTTTTGAAGGCGTGGATGCCATCAAGAAGGCTGCAGTAGTGGAGCGGAATTGCATCTAAAAAAATCCTTCCAGAAGTGCATAGAAACGTGGTAGAGAAAAATGCAAAAGTGCATTAGATTCCAGGACCGACATTTTGAAAGGAAACTATGAAAATTGATCTTTAGAATTGAAATACGTTGTTTGTTACACTAGACCCGACACATTTTAGAAAAACATTACATGTATGTATTTATATACACGTACGTTAAACGGCTTCATCTTGAATTAATATCTATCCATTGTATGAATTTTATCAATGAAAGCGAAAACGCTGTATATTCGTTTTCTATTCTTGAATAAAATTTATGCTCATCATTTGTAAGTCATTCATTTTTCAATAGACAGGTGGCCATTCATTCCAATTGCGAGTTTAAAAAAAATTTAAGGAGTTATGATTTAATGATGTATAACCAACACCTGAAAATCAAATTCACCATGATTTAGTTATCTCTAAAGAGGGTGAAAGAGAAACCTCCTCCCAAGCTGTGCAAAATTTTATAAAGTGCTCGTTTAGATGCGACAGAGGTGAATCTTACACGAAGGTAGAAAAGAATATAGACATAATCAATCATTTGGTTTAATATGATTTGTTCAATGGCATATCAACATCAGTGGATTATTTATTAACATTATTTTTACCACAGATTTGTATGAATAGGATATGTATATTTTTCTAAGAAATCAGTTCGTACATCATGCTTCATTGACATACTTTTGTAACTAGCCTTTTTCGTCATATGTTTTGCAAATGTTTTCACTTCAAAAATGTATTGTTTGTAATTTTTATTTCCAAAATATATTGCACGTCATTTTTTAATCTCTTGCTATAATGTATTTCTCGTATTTTTTAATTTATTGCAATAATGAAAATACCAGACACTATTTTTTCTTTTTAAATATTACATTTAAAAAGAAAAAATAGTGTCTGGTATTTTCATTATTGTTGGGGAGTCACCCCTATTTACACACGTTATGGACGCTCCCATGGTATAAAAAATCCTTCTTACAGCGAAAAGGGGTGTTGTTGTTAGAGTTGCTGAGACTCTTCAACTATAACACTGTCAGCTCTCTGCTTCCGAGCAGAGAGCAATAACCCAGTCGTGGTTCCGCCGAAGGGTAGAACCACGACTGGGCAAAAATAGACAGACATATTTTTGGCCCGGCTATATGGCCGGGAATACCCACATTAAAATGACCATGTGTCACATCCGGCCTTGCGTGGGAAGGCTAGTAAATACAGTTGTTGTTAGAGTTGCTGAGACTCTTCAACTATAACACTGTCAGCTCTCTGCTTCCGAGCAGAGAGCAATAACCCAGTCGTGGTTCCGCCGAAGGGTAGAACCACGACTGGGCAAAAATAGACAGACATATTTTTGGCCCGGCTATATGGCCGGGAATACCCACATTAAAATGACCATGTGTCACATCCGGCCTTGCGTGGGAAGGCTAGTAAATACAGTTGTTGTTAGAGTTGCTGAGATTCTTCAACTATAACACTGTCAGTTCTCTGCCATCGGGTAGAGTGCGCTCTCTGCTTCCGAGCAGAGAGCAATAACCCAGTCGTGGTCCCGCCGAAGGGTAGAATCAAGACTGGGTAAAAATAGACAGCCATTTTTTGGCCGGGCCATATAGTCCGGAATTCCTAGTCAAAACTGACAATGTGTCACATGTTTCCCTTACTGGGAGGGACAACTAAATATAGTTGTTGTTAGAGTTGCTGAGACTCTTCAACTATAACACTGTCAACTCTCTGTCTTCGGATAGAGGGCGCTCTCTGCTTCCGAGCAGAGAGCAATAACCCAGTCGTGGTTCCGCCGAATGGTAGAATCAAGACCGGGCAAAAATAGACAGCCATTTTTTGGCCGGGCCATATAGCCCGGAAATCCCAGTCATAACTGTCCATGTGTCACATGTTGCCCTTACTGGGAGGGACAACTAAATATAGTTGTTGTTAGAGTTGCTGAGACTCTTCAACTATAACACTGTCAACTCTCTGTCTTCGGATAGAGGGCGCTCTCTGCTTCCGAGCAGAGAGCAATAACCCAGTGCTGGTTCCGCCGAATGGTAGAATCAAGACTGGGCAAAAATAGACAGCCATTTTTTGGCCGGGCCATATAGCCCGGAAATCCCAGTCATAACTGACCATGTGTCTCATGTTGCCCTTACTGGGAGGGACAACTAAATATATTTGTTCTTAGAGTTGGTGCTTGTCAGAGTAGTTGAACCGGCGCTCGTTGGTCAGCAAGAATATGGACTTATTACCCTTAATTACTTTTTGTATATATTTGACTCCTACTAACAAGTATTCATGAATCTACTAACCGTGTACAGGTTGTATATCTTTTGTTCAGTATAGTTAATTTTTCCACTCATATTCTTATATTGTGTGGTTTTCTAAACAAGAATCAACAACAATTTTAAAAATCAAGTTTTAAACTTTTGAATTGATTTGACCTTTATTTTATGGCTTAACTATATTCTCCATTGCTGTAACTGTAATTTATGATCCCAACACGGGTCATATTGTACCTGGGAACAACAACTATTAAGAGGTGATTCCAGGCTCCTTGAAATCTCCTGCCTAGCGGTTTTGCTGTCCGATGTAATTTATCGTCATATCCAGGACGCCTGATTGGGGCGGTGGTTACCCATTTGAAGAGTTGCAGTCGGCGTATTCTGAAGCCTCAGACGACTGGGCGGAATAATCAGTCGTGTTGCTTGAATAACATATTAGGGACACCTAGTCGAGGAATATCTATGAAAGTATGAAAATAATCAACCAGTGTGATTCTATCATAATATGATTTTAATTCGTGCAATGCTATGATTATTTTCAAATATCAACACACTGCGCTTTTTACTTCTCACTGCATTTTCCACACTTTCGAACTTGTGAAGCATGTACGCTAAAAATAGATAATCATTTTGTGCCCTTTAAAGATGTGTACGGGTTAGCAATCTTATCTCTCCAGAGGAATAACGTCTTCATAATGAGTTTGATCCTCATTGGATGCAATATCTATTCAGCCTCGTGACATATCTAAGCTACGCTTAAAAACATCACATTTTTTTTATTTTTTCGCCTATCCCTCACTACTGAAATCTATTGATATAACGACAGAAAATGTATTAGCTAGCAATAACTATTTATCAATGTTTATGATGTCATTCTTTAAAGGCTAGAATTGATTCACCACATAAACGCCACCAAGAATTCTATTAAATTACCCTGAAAAACAAAAGAACCAAGCTGACCAACTGGCAAGTGATGTAAATCTCTCCGACCAGGGAATGTTGACTGATTATAAAGTATAAGAAATATTCTTTTATAAAGGTTCGAAAAGAAGATAATAAATAATTAGCTTTTGAGACATCAGAATGTTTTTTCCTTTCATAGAAGCATCACTTACACTGATTATATTTTGAGATATTGTTTCTTTTAGAAATTTAGCAAAAGACATTTCAGTTCGTGATATTTAATGATATTTTCCGAATAACCTTTGCAAAAGAAATTTAAACTTTAACATTTCCCTTCTATTTGGTAGGTAATTGTTTTAATTATTTTATTAAATTAAGCTAAAGAATATTTCTCTTCAATTTCGCAACATCATTGTCAGCTAATGTCTTCTTGAAGAAAAACAAATTGATTGATGTTACAGAAATTGTTTCGGCATTTATTCGGCTATTATCACAAGAATTATGCCAAGCTATGCGAAATAGAATAAACCACTGAGCAATGGCAAACCCTGGCATTATGATGAAGGGCTTATTAAGGCCATTTTATAGAAGAAACTCTAAGTCCATAAGCTTAGGCTAATTTTTTTTTACGCAACAAACACGGCAAAGTACAACACTTGTCTATTTTCCGCAGACTAGGTGAATGTCTTTTTAGATAAAAAATAACGAATATCCCTTATCCTCTACAAGACACTCGTCACTAGTAGCCGAAAACAAGGACTGCCTGCCGGGTCGCGAAAAGAAAGACGCACGCCAGCACGTCGATAAGACTGCTTGCCCCCTTACCCGACATCTGCTTCACCTGTCTACAGCAGAAGCTTACAATCAGAATCAAATTCGCCGATTGCTACAATCTCGTCGCATGGTTTAATTTTGTACATAACGACCTGGCCAAAGAGTTATTTTAAAAGTCACAAACGTGTGATTAGAAGAAACTCTAACCTGAGATCGGACCTGGATCTGGTCTGAGCGGCAACAGTTGACAATGTATTCTAAACTTCAACATTTCCGCTCTACTTTGTCATTAACGTATTTAATTTTTCTCTTTAACTAAGGAAAATAATAAATTTCTCTTTCGACGAAAAATTACTATTTACTAGTCGAACATTTATCTTATAAACAATTATATTCATATCTTTTTATGAGTAAGGGTTTACAAATGAAAGGATTTCAAATTGATATTTTAGTTTAACAGAAGTTAAACCCTTCTACCTTCATATTATTTTCCCTTATTTTTATTTCATGTTATGGTAAAACACACCTATTCCTCATATAATGGACTCTTCCTCCTATATTAATATGAGTTAACGAGAAGTTCTTGAGAAGTTCTTTGGAATTTCATAGGATTTCTTTAAAGTTTTACTGGAGTTCAGTAGAACTACTAGGCAGTTGTTATTAGTCAGCAGTTAGCCGAATACTAAGGAGTCAGCTTTCAGTGGAATATTACAAAGTTCCTAACATTTGGGGTGCGTTAAGTTGGATTAGTAACCGACATAGCCGGATTACAATCTTCAGTACTAAAACTACTCCACATTATTTCATTAATTCATTTTTTCATTGAAACCAAGTAGCCTATCTGATATGTAACGTCTTTTGTTTCGCGAGGTCAAAAGTAACTATTCCGTTATTTATTGATCCTTTTTGTTAGTTATTTAATGCTGTATATACATATATTTTCGCATGTTATTCACCACTATCGCTTCCCATTCATACGTCAAAGTTTTAGTCAAAGTTGTCAATAAAAATAATATAAGTTTATACAGAGGAGACAGGCTAAAAATTCTAAGAAATTGCAACAGTCGAGCTACTGAAAATATAAAATGCAAATTATAAAAATATTCAACAGTAAAGGACTTGCAACTGACATGAAAACAAATTTCAAAATAAGACAGCTATTAGACGTAACAGTCAAACAAAAACACATAAAAACCTTACAGAATATACAATACCATCCCTGTATATATCAACAAATATTCTAATAATCCTTATCGATAAAGGAAAGACTACCCACGAACACATATGATAAAAGTATTCAACGAAGAAAAGCAACATATAAGTTAGCACCAAGAAAGAGTGGATAATCAAGCAAATTTGAATAAACAAACGAGAATAAACCAAAAAATAACAATAGAAAAGAAAGATAATCTGGTTTAAACGTATAGCAATAATATGAAAATAAAAATAGGAGAAACATTTTTCAGCATAATAGAAAAATACTTCCCTAAACACAACAAGTTTTAAAAATTATCAACAAAAACGTAGTCAAAATCACTTACAGCTGCTTGGAAAAATGTAGAAAATAAAAGCCAAACACAACAAGAAAATAAATAATACAACAAATAACAGTAAAAGAAACCAATGTAACTACCGAAAGAAACATAACTATTCACTTAATATAAATGCGCAAACAAAATTATAATATACAAAACTAACGTACCAAATAACGCCAACAAAACGAAAAAATATCCATAAAAGCAACAGAAACATACTAAAAAAATGATTCAGTAATTACAAAACATCTATAATAACCATCCATTTTAATTTATGTAATATTTGTCTCCTTAATACTATTAACCATTCCATGTTCTGTCATCCGTTTACACAAACGTTTTAGATATGTTATTGGCTGGTATACTGCGGCTTCTCTTGCTTTCAGTATATTCTGTTCGTGTCAATTTTTCGAGAAAAACTTTCCTCATTATCTGTTGTATATATATATATATATATATATATATATATATATATAGAGAGAGAGAGAGAGAGAGAGAGATGGTTGTAAATAACTATACATGCCAGTAGACATCCAACTATATATAATTATCTGGTGTTAATAGAAGGTTACTCAATGTAGTATAATAGAGCAATTAAGTGTATTAATATACATATTATCCTACGTTTAAAGCTCGACTCGGAGTTTCATGAACTACGCGGTCATCAGGTGCATATTGCTTAGTGCATGAAATACGACATTGTGGGATTGACGTAGGACAGTATTTTTCTTTATCAATATATATATATATATATATATATATATATATATATATATAATTTATTTATACTTACATTTACCAATATATATATATGTGTGTGTGTGTGTGTGTGTGTGTGTGTGTGTGTGTGTGTGTGTGTGTGTGTGTGCAATTATGTATATACTAGCAGTATAGCCCGGCGTTGCACGGCTGAAAAATTCAGACATACAGGCAGATAAACAGACACACACACAAACATCTTTCCTTTTATATATATATATATATTATCGATTTTCTGCAATATTTTAAGAACATAACGTTTCTGATGTCATTGTCTATTAGTGCATCAAATTTGATTAAAATCGGACCACTCCTTCTATAAACCGATTTTTTCGATTTTCGATATTTATCGGGGGTACCTCGACATAAACTCTAGCTAAGAACACTCGCAGACGCTTATAGTACAACTGTGTAAATTTTAAATAAAATTGGTTCAGATGTTTCGGAGTCTATAGGTAACGGACACACACACAGACACACACACATACACTCACATAGACAAAGTTCCATTTATAAATAAGTTTATATATATATATATATATATATATATATATATATATATATATATAATGAATACTGAAATGTTGATCTCGATGTTCACTTTCGTATGCACATCCAATATATATTTGATATTAAGCATTCTTACCCATACATATATAATGTGCATGTGTGCGTGAATGTGTGTGTGGAAGTTAGTGAAAGTCAATAAAAAATTTAGTTGCAATATTATGTAGATCGATACAGTTTTGTCTAATTTTCGACTTCTTTCTCTTTGGTCAAATCTATTGTCCATGGCCAATTAAAATAAATTAGTCCGATTAACGTAATTAGAACGTGACTGGAATTTGAAGAAGCACAGATAGCAGAATATAAATTAATGTCTACTGGAAAGAAAAGAAATGCATCAAGGTATAAATGAATGTAACATTGCTTTTTGATTTCTGTCGCTTTTCGTTTTTATTGAAATTACTGGTTACAAAAGCAAGAGTGCCAACATCTCATGTAAAACTGCTTAAAGGAGTCTCAGAAGCAAGTCACGAACAGCCACGTCACTTCCAATGCTTGGCGGTGAGTTCGCAAATAGAATCTAATTAATTAGCAGTTACCTTGCGTGGTTTAAATAAAGAAATAACATTTTCTTGATATTTTTTCTTTCTTTTTTTTATACAACACTTAAATCTTACCACTCGCATTTGATGCAGTTGGGATCACCTATTCCAATTCTTTTTTTTTAACATTGTTCTTCTGGTAAACTATGATTCAATTAATATTTATTAATTTCTTTATTTTTTTAATTATGTGTTTTTGCTTTGTTACAAGTATTTCCAGCAGATTTAAAATCTATCAGTCGGCCTTGATTTAAAAAAGCGTTCGTCTAAATTCAATCGTTTGCAAAATATGCCAGGGAATATACGCTGATTCCCATTCAAGTTGCCCAATAATTTAAATTTATCAAATAACAGATTATATTGCTACATCTAAAGGTCAATTCCTTAAAGCTGTAATTTATTAGGTCAATTTTATTCTTTCGCTCACTGATGGAAGGTCACCTAGTTAGAATCACACCCTCTGCGTGAGCGATAGCTATAGATCTAGTCGAGTGAATATTTAAGGTTCACGAACTGGTGCTCTTTAGTAATAGTAACATAAGATTTATTGAATTTGACGAGCAAATAGAGCACCAGACTATTACATTGATCATTTGCCGGGTTCACACTCGACCCACCTCTATTGAACAGGTGAAGAGTCTCATCCCTTGTTCTCTGTTTAGGATGTGGTCTCCGGTTTTCTCTTTTCCAATCTTTTCACTCTTACGTAGCCCCCTGCACATCAGTGGCATTATCGCCTTGCTCGCGGTGATATGATTAAAAAAAATTAATTACATTCAAATAATAAAACACAGATTTATGTATGTGATTGATTTGGTATATTTTCGGAATAACTTATTATAACTACTGTTTTTGTTAACAAAATATAAAAGATTCTAAATGTTATTTGTGTCAAATATTTACGATTAATTTAAATTAATGGATAATATTTATAATAATTTTTTCATAAAACATTCACAATTAATGAATGTAATATTTTGTAAATTATTTTATTTTATTTTACCCGAAAAAAATAAATAATATTTAGTCTGCATTCTTTTTTATTTCTTTCCTCTTATTTAATCGTTTCAGCTCAAGCAAGGCTGTATCGCCACAAGTGCGCAGTGGGCTACATTAGAGGAGAGTGAAAGGTGACATAAGATGAGTGAAGAGAAAGAACAAAAACGGACACAGGGTGTGTCAGAGAATAGTTAAGTGAAGGCTGTGAATACTGGTGTTAAGAAAGTTGTGTGATTGTATAGTGGAAAGGGAGAAACACAAGATAAAGGTATGTTGGAAAAAGAATAAGACAAAGATGGCATTCAAGGGGATAAGAGATCGCAATTTACGTTGGATTAGAACTCTTAAAGATTGTAGCCATCAGAGAAGCAAGTGTACGGAAGGGAGTTCTACAGGCGGTAATTACGACAAAAAAGCTGTTAGAGGAGAAGTAGCAGCTACATTTGGTTGTCCTGACTGTTGCTTATTAGAAAAATAACAACATACTGCTTAATCAAGAGACTCTGAAGAAAATTGTTTATTGCTTGTTACAATTATTTTTTTTCCATAAATTAACTTATTGTAGAAATAATATGTAGGTATACACTATGATAGACCTACTTAAGTTGAGAAATTACTTGAATAACATATAGCAAAATAGTTTTCATTATAAACAAATATAAACCTAAAAATAAAGTGTTTTCTTGAGAGGAAAAAAGTACAAACTCCATTAAAAAATAAATATTAAGTCAAATATATACGAACCTATATTCATCATTCATAAGCGAAAATCATTATGGTACTTATAAAAGGAAAACTACGAAACTAGACGTATCTATTATTCATGGTTATTTATTGTTTTTCCCGAAATATTTTAGCGAAGGTGAGTGAATTAGAAAATTTATTAGTTTAGTGTCAGAAGAGTAATCATTTTAAATGTAAGAACTGTGATTATTTTGTTTAGACATCGGCAAAATAAATGAAAGAATGAATTACTATTTGAAATAAGACTGAATATGTTACATTAATATCATTTTGAAAGACTTTAATTTGTATTTCATTTCTAACTTTTAATGACTTTTTCCAAATTGATGATGTTTTATTTTGTATACTTGTGTATTCAGTTGTATTCTTTTGACGCTGTTTACAATATCTTTATCCACATAAGGTTATAAAATTTAATTTACTTTTCGGTATCAACTTTTCAAACATCTTTCAAAAGTAGTAACATTAAACTATACCTGTTTCAGGTGATGAAATCACAGACACACAGACATATATATATATAGGTTTAATATGTATGTATAAATCATCAGAAGAATAGATTTTTCACTCTCTAATCTCATTATTTCTGTATCATCTGCAGGGTGCGATGGGCAAATTGACCGGAAAATTCATAGCAATTTTTACTTTTGCATGTTCCAAATGGACAGATATAATATGCTTATAGTTCTAATTAGGACCCGCTTCAAAATATCTCTTGAGAAAAAAATATAAATTTCTTAATTCGTGTCATTTTTCAATCTCTATATAAAAGAGAGATCATGAGGTGCATTTTAGACACGTGGCACTTTTTTATAAGCGTAAATGCAAAAATAGCTCCCAAGCAAAAAAAATAATTTTTGCGAGTACGGTGAAGATGCATTCGCTGACAGAACTGTATGGACATGGTCCACTAAGTTTAGTGTTGAAGACTGTAGCCTTACAGATGAAGAACGCTCATGCAGACCTCCCCACATTAGAGATGGCGACCAAATGATAATATAAGCTGATAATGAGCTGCATTGCATAACGCGAGTATTGATAAAAAAAAATTAATTTTTAAAAATGAACCATCTATAAGCACTGATAAATCCCCTCCGCTCAATCCCCTCCGATTTCTTCCTACACCATGATCTGGGTAAAAAGAACGATTTCAATTGCAGTACCATCTGTAATTATCCTTGTAAATTCAATGAAAATGCCCACTTTTTTTAACTAAATTATCACGAATGATAGTAATAGCACTAGGGAAAGTGACATGTGATTCGAAATTGCCACCTCAAAACCAGGTTTTCAGCTTAAAGATATGATGCGCATCTGCAGAAACTAGAAAGAAATTGTGTACTATGAGCATCTTCTAAGTAACCAGTCTATTAATTTGGAGATATGCTGCTTACAACTAAACGGAATAGAGGCAACAATTCAAGAAAAACTTCATTTTTTTTTCATGTTTTTCATTACGATGATACTTGACGTTATGTTTCTTCCATGGCTGGTACGTGTTACACTACCAACCATATTTACCGAATATTGCTCTTTCAGATTTTCATTTATTCAGGTTTTTGCAGCTTTATCTCATTGGCAAAGTCTTTGGATGACATAAGAGAAACAGCTTAATGAGTTCTTTGCCGAGAAAACATCGATATTCTGAGGAGACGGAAGCTTTAAAAGAAAGGAAAAATGGACAAACGTTGTGCAACAAAACGGGTGATATTTATTTGAATAAATATATGATAGCATAATTTTGTTTTATGTTCGAATTTTGCCGGACACCTGAATATGTTTAATTTCGAGCATGCGCTGTTTAATTTTGATACTTTCGACTGCACACTAAGGTTAATCGGACATATTCTGGAAGAACAAAATCATTATAACACAATTCCCTTCGCTAGAAATTTGTAAATAGCATGTAGTACTGCTTGGTATTCGCACCGGAAGCTCCAACAGCAACATTTTGATGTGATTGTGTAGAGGTTTTGGAATAAGCTGGATGTTATATCCAGTCAACATCATGATATTTGGATAGTTCATTAGTGATGGCGAAATTATGCCTCTAGTACTCATCACGGAGGCATACATCAAGACTCATTAAATAGTGAACAGGAGAATGACTGTAAGAAGGACACATATCTGGCTACTAGTCTTTGCACCATGTCAAACAATCAAGCGAATGCAGTCATGGCTGTCATACAATTTCTACGTTCAGCCATTACATCCGGTTACCTTACTCTTCATACTGCAAACACTTGAATATTATGCCTGGAGCACAGCTTATATAAAGAATACTTCTTATACTAAAGATAAAATGAAGCTTAAATGAAGCTTATAATGAAGCCTTATTAATGAAGCCTTGAATATTATGCCTGGAGCACAGCTTATATAAAAAAAATACTTCTTATACCAAAGACAAAATGAAGTCAAGAATAGTTCCGGAAAGATGATGAAGATTCCGCAGTCATTTTTTGGCCGTGGTATAGACAATAGGAGTTTATCAAATATATTTACTGTTTAGCATATCAAGATGTTTTGTGTAATTTTGGTAGATATCAATCAAAATTAGATTTCAGTGTTATTTTCATTCTCGCCTAATTTAAACAACAATTCATTGAACGCACCTGTATATTTTTATCGGGATAAATTATTTTTCAAAAAACATTTGGAAGTGAAAATATTACGCTATTTTGGTTTCAAATTATGAAAACACATTTACACTTTCGCACCCCTAACATACACACACACACACACACACACACACACACACACATATATATATATATATATAGAGAGAGAGAGAGAGAGAGAGGGAGTGAGAGAGAGACATAATATTTTCTTCAAATGCTACTTTCATTGGTTCTGTATCCGCATTCCTAAGAAGAAAATTATTATTATTTTTAAACTAGCATCGTTTATGCTTTGAAAACAAAACGTGATAATCTTCAATATTTGACTGAACAGATAAGTAATGTATAGGCCAAATGCTACTTCTTATTTCACTACAAATTAATTATATATCTCGACATATTTTTTAAAAACATGAATATTTTCTTAAACATATATTAATTCGCATGTCTGTTTTTAAACTTGGAATTACAATGTATTTGTTTCTTAAAATTTCATTTTCTTCTCATTCTCTATGTCATATATTGAAGTATATTGACTACTGGGCTTCAACATAAGTTTTTATGCTAAGTTTCTCAATAATTATAAAACTGGTAGTATATTTTAACCCTCTAGGACCATTCGTATCATATTTGATACAGTATTTCCCTATAAGGAAACATTTGGTATTTCCCTATAAGGAAACATTTGGTATTCATTGACTGAGCAGTCAGTACTGCTTTCATTTGAAATTTATAAAATATTTCTCTTAAAAAATGTTTCAGGAAAATATTTCTTTCAAGGCTTGTTTTCATACTGTATCAAATATGATACGAATGGCCCTAGAGGGTTAAACAAAAAATTCTAACGCCAGGCTCATATAATAATTATCAAAACAAACATTAATGCTAGTGGGGGCTCTATGACTTGAATAACGGACAGAAATTGTTATGAAGTGTCAGGGTAGAGCCTTTTCGCAACTGTGGAATTCCCTACCGTATGCTTGCTTCCCTGACAGCTACAGTCTCTAAGAATCTAAATGTAATTTTATTTGTCATCTCCTATCTCCTTAATCCCATCCTTTCCTTGACAACCCTTGTATCATGTTCTTCCTCTGTCCACTCTACACTGATGCAGCTCAATTCACACCAGTGTTTTCATGCTTCTCTTACCCATCTTTTGACACCCTCTGTAACTTGTTCTTTTCTCATCACTCACCTTTTATGTAACCCCCTGCGCACCAGTAGCACTATTACCTTGCTTGGTGTAGAGTAATTATAAAAAAGTTAATTGAATCATCTAGACTCTGAGTCAAATCATCAGATTTTAAATCCTTATTTGTTTGACCTATTATCCAAATAATTATATTTTTGACAAACATTAAACGAAGGCAACTGGTTTAATTTTAAATTTGAAAGTTTGACGATTTTCTTTTGACCCATCACTGAGATCAGCGCTTTGCAGCACTCCACGAATTCAAATCTTTACAACTCGTGATACAAATAGTATATAATGATATGATGTTAACCTGTATAAATGCCATGTCTTAGCGTGTCTTAGGGAAGTAGATCTAGCGAAGTTCATTCTCCTTCAATCATTCCATTAGACATGTATCCCTTGACCCCATCGATGTAAACATCCACTTTTCCCATTTGTTTCAGTCTTGAACGCCCTTCCTCAATCGATATATTTCCTTACCCACACAGAATCAGTTGCTACGGGCACTACTAAGAAATTTGATTAATTTCGTCTTTCTAGAAAATATTTCTTTCCAGAATTTGTATTTTTATAAATTTTAACTTGTACAAAGCTCAACAGCTATTTCAGGTAAAGTTAGGGATAAAAAGTAACGTTTATGGAAATATGTGAGGAAGATAACGGTTAACACTAGATTTGAACTGATTAATATTTAATTCGAGGAGTAGCTGTTAACAACTACTTATGTGAAAAACTTTAGGATTGAGAGGATTCTTCCAAAGATTTAATATCTACTAAAGTTTTGCAGCTTCTGTTTGGCCACATCTTTTAAAAGGTCTTTGAAATATGCGATAAGATCATATTTGTTGTCTATTGACTCAACGAATTTGTGAGTAATTTCAGGTTAAAAACTGTTAAGATACCAGAAGTTGATTGATTCAATCAAAAGCTGAGCTGTGTATCGTGCAATAGATTATCCCTATTAAGTTGATCAACATTGTACTTTTTAGATTCAGTCAGTTTAGTGAAATACGTGATACATACTTAGGCAATCATGTGATTTTCGATCCATGATTCACAAGCCAGAAGATTTTCCAGCAGTAGGTTGCCATTTTTTCTCCAACGAAGATTATAAAACCTAATCTGCTCTGCTATTCAATACATAGCTGAAAGCAGAATAGATAGGTTAATGCCTTTTCCCAAAGGTATTTGCGTAAGTGAATGCTGCAAATTTAACTGAAATTTGAACTCTGCTTTTGGGCAGGATTTCTACTTCTAAGCATACTTTCGCTAACATAAGCAAAAATTATTGGTTAATATTCTAAAAGAAACATCTCTGGGGTTTATTTGGATAAATAACAATTATAGAGCAAAGATTTATGACAAGAATTGAAACTTCCCGGGCTATAAAAAAATATTAAGATCGTGCTCAGTGAACAGAAGAATGTCGATGAAATTCAAAGCAAATAATTCATCAATTCACTGATTATTTTTTTTAATCATATCAGCCCGGGCAAGGCGGTAAGGCCACTGGTGTGCAGGGGGCTACGTAAGAGTGAAAAGATTGGAAAAGAGAAAGGCGGAAACCACATACTAAACAGGGAACAAGGGATGAGCCCCTACACCTGTTCAATAGACGTGGGTGGAGTGTGAACCGAGCGGTAGTTCAGTCTACCTACTCCAATTGAAAAAACAAAAAAACAAAAAGGAAATGTGAAAAAGATTGGAAAAGAGAAAGCCGGAAACCACATCCTAAACAGGGAACAAGGGATGAGCCTCTACATCTGTTCAATAGGCGAGGCTGGTGTGTGGACCGGGCGATAGTTCAGTCTATCTACTCCAATTAAAAAAAAAAACAAATAAACAAAAAGGAAGGTGAAAAGATTGGAAAAGAGAAAGTCGGAAACCACATCCTAAACAGAGAACAAGGGATGAACCTCTGCACATGTTCAATAGACGTGGGTGGAGTGTGAACCGGGCGATAGTTCAGTCTACCTACTCCAATTGAAAAAACAAAAAAACAAAAAGGAAATGTGAAAAAGATTGGAAAAGAGAAAGCCGGAAACCACATCCTAAACAGGGAACAAGGGATGAGCCTCTACATCTGTTCAATAGGCGAGGCTGGTGTGTGGACCGGGCGATAGTTCAGTCTATCTACTCTAATTGAAAAGAAAAATAAGCAAAAGTGAAAAGATTGGAAAGGAGAAAGCCGGAAACCACATCCTAAACAGGGAACAAGGGATGAGACTCTACACCTGTTCAATAGACGAGGCTGGAGTGTGAACCGAGCGATAGTTCAGTCTATCTACTCCAATTGAAAAGAAAAATAAGGAAAAGTGAAAAGATTGGAAAAGAGAAAGCCGGAAACCACATCCTAAACAGGGAACAATGGATGAGCCTCTACACCAGTTCATTATACGTGAGTGGAGTGTGAACCGGGCGATAGTTCAGTCTATCTACTCCAATTGAAAAAAAATAAACAAAAAGGAAAAGTGAAAAGATTGGAAAAGAGAAAACCGGAACCCACACCCTAAACAGGGAACAAGGGATGAGCCCCTACACCTGTTCAATAGACGTGGGTGGAATGTGAACAGGGCGATAGTTCAGTCTATCTACTCCAATTAAAAAAAAACAAATAAACAAAAAGGAAGGTGAAAAGATTGGAAAAGAGAAAGTCGGAAACCACATCCTAAACAGAGAACAAGGGATGAGCCTCTGCACATGTTCAATAGACGTGGGTGGAGTGTGAACCGGGCGATAGTTCAGTCTACCTACTCCAATTGAAAAAACAAAAAAACAAAAAGGAAATGTGAAAAAGATTGGAAAAGAGAAAGCCGGAAACCACATCCTAAACAGGGAACAAGGGATGAGCCTCTACATCTGTTCAATAGGCGAGGCTGGTGTGTGGACCGGGCGATAGTTCAGTCTATCTACTCTAATTGAAAAGAAAAATAAGCAAAAGTGAAAAGATTGGAAAGGAGAAAGCCGGAAACCACATCCTAAACAGGGAACAAGGGATGAGAATCTACACCTGTTCAATAGACGAGGCTGGAGTGTGAACCGGGCGATAGTTCAGTCTATCTACTCCAATTGAAAAGAAAAATAAGGAAAAGTGAAAAGATTGGAAAAGAGAAAGCCGGAAACCACATCCTAAACAGGGAACAATGGATGAGCCTCTACACCAGTTCATTATACGTGAGTGGAGTGTGAACCGGGCGATAGTTCAGTCTATCTACTCCAATTGAAAAAAAATAAACAAAAAGGAAAAGTGAAAAGATTGGAAAAGAGAAAACCGGAAACCACACCCTAAACAGGGAACAAGGGATGAGCCCCTACACCTGTTCAATAGACGTGGGTGGAATGTGAACAGGGCGATAGTTCAGTCTAACTACTCCAATTAAAAAAAAACAAATAAACAAAAAGGAAGGTGAAAAGATTGGAAAAGAGAAAGTCGGAAACCACATCCTAAACAGAGAACAAGGGATGAGCCTCTGCACATGTTCAATAGACGTGGGTGGAGTGTGAACCGGGCGATAGTTCAGTCTATCTACTTCAATTGAAAAAAAAACAAATAAACAAAAGGGAAATGTAGTTACACCACTTCTAGAGCTTTAGTTATCTATCTAGAATTTTTCTTTATTTAATATACGATAAAGAATCTTCAGAGTTTTAATTATTGGTGGTCCTGACCTGACGTTTAGGTTTTAGGCACTTGCACAAAATAACGAAATTTACCAGAGAAATTTCTATACATGTTTTCATTGTAAATGTTCAAAATTTATTTACTATTTTACTAACGAGATTGTATAAATTTAAGCTCAGTAGACTTTTAGCGCAAGCTTTGATCATTTTTGCAGTTGACATAACCAGATATAAACTTACGCCCTATGCTAGCATTTTCTTCCCACACACTTCTCTCTTAAAGAAATCTTTTCCAGCTTCTTGATTTCTTGTCTACTCTGATATTCAAAAATCTAAATGCAATGCTAATTGTTATCTTCTTCCTTTCTGTTAAGCGATTTCTAAATGACGGCACTTTTCTTAGAAGAGTGTTTTTTCGCTCTTTAAAGGGTTGTCTTTAAAAATCCTGCGGTGTCTAGCCACTATTCACATCAGAAAAAAGAAACAACTCTATGGCGTTAAACGGTTTAATCGTCGATTACCCAACCATACCGTAAATAATACTGGGTTACATTTTATCAATATCACTTCAGGAAATGACCTGACATGTAATATATACTATTATTCGAGTTTTAGTAACGAAGCCGTGTGATGTCTCTTTGCGCTTTGCGAAGGTTTAACAACTAGCCCACAGCAGATTCTGCATGAAACTAGGAAGATTTGCTTGATGTAATGCAATCTATTTAAACTAAAATTGAGCGGCAATCGCTATAGAAACATATCTGATAAAAATAATCCATTAAAATACAGAAACATTTCGTAAAGCAACTTCTCACTGAACGAAGTATGAAAATAATTTATTGATTTCGAATTACATATTTTCCGAGTTAAAATATTTCAGATAATCTGAGTTTCTGTATTTACAACTGATGTCAGATTAGCTAATATTTATGCTCATATTTATCCAATACAAGGTTTTCGAACCACTCAACGTAGTGAATTACAAATTAAATGACAGAGAGACAATCAGCATTTACACACGTTTATAGAAAAATCTTAGGCAACTAAAAAAACTAATACATGAATAATTTTGACAGATGAAAAAATTCGTATTAATTTTATGATAATATATTATTTTCCTTTCCTATTAAGTTGCATATTATTGTGTATGTAATAATGTAAATATAGTTATCCCATCCGTCCGTATAATAAAAATGAAGTGGTGATAAAGATATTATATTGTTCCGTAGTAGTAATTATTTGAAGAGAGGAAAAGAAAGAATATTAAATTTGTGTTAACGACAATGCCCTTAATATTTCATAATGTTGAAAATATATTATTCCGAACGTAGACAAGGTAACTAATAGAAGAGGATAAGGTATTCGCTATTCCGGCTATGCTAACAAGTTTAAAAGATTTACATAGACATAGCACGGAAAATTAAATTAAGTCTTCGCTAACGGTATTCCAGTAAAAGTTATGAGATTTATATTTATTAATTTATTAATTGTTCATTAGGTAGAAAGGATGAAAATGGTTTTCAGAAGCATTTAATTATAAATAGATAAAATTGATGAACTGACGTAAGTGAGAGATGGTATATATATATATATATATATATATATATATATATATATACTACCGGCCATAATTATTAGGCCACTACAGAGTTTTAATAAATGATGTATTTCATACTATTTTTTAGCAAATGAATAACTGTATATGAGAATATAATGGTTCTTTTGTTAATACTGCACAATAACCTGTGCATCAAATGAATTTATAAATATTTAATAATTACATATATTGCAGTTGTATGAAAATAACCTCTTTTGCCTTCAAAACGGCTTTCTAAAAGATTTCTTGTTAAAATAATTCTCCGGTACCCTTTAGACACACAACTAAATTCCGAACATTACTAGGCTGTTTCTTCTCACTTCTCCTGTCCAACTCATCGAATGGAAATTTCAACTGGTGAGAATTCTGGTGACTGAGGTGGCTAAAACAAAAATTTTAAAACTTCAGCAGTTTCTTTTAATTTTAAATAATTTTGGCACAATTTAGAAGTATGTTCTGGGTCGTTATCCTGCTGGAGAATGAAATTTTTACCCACAATACGCAATCCAGATTTGAAATCCAAACTCGTGACGTTCCATCATTACCTAACGGAACGTGAGTTTTCTCCTATCACAACGAACGTGGTTTCTCTCAGGGAGGTTCCGTGACATGAGCCCCTTTTTTTAGTCTAATCCATACCTCAAGGAGAATTCGAAAGTCTTATCCATTGCTAAAGTTGTCGAAAAGATGGTTATTTTCTTTTACCATTCCAATATGTACTTGACTCCTCTTGCTATGCTCTAATTTTACAAAACCAGATCAAAATGAAGATGAAGTTTTCTGCATATATATATATATATATATATATATGCATATATATATATATATAGCCTTTGAGATTTCGAAAAAAAATTGCCCCAAATCATTTTACTCGACCAACTTCATTTTCTTAATAGTCGGCTCACGTAAACATAGCGTGAATCGCTGACTAAAGACAAAAGATGAAATGTTAATTAAAATTTCGAATGTGTTAGAAATTAAAGAAAATACTAACACCACCTTTCCTCTTAACATCATAAACATTCTTATGATAAAACTTTGTTTTTATTAAGTTTAAGTCCTTTTATGTTCATGATATGCAGTTTTGAGGTGTTTTTTGACAATTCAGTAAAGGTGCCTAAATTCGGAGTTTCTTTCTTCTGTTTGAATACAGCCTTCATCTCATAGATGATAAAAAATAACAAATTTGATTTTCTCAACGGTTTTCTATAAAGAAATTACTTGCTTATATAATTTGTTTTTTTGTGCGTATTTTAAAGATGTATGCGTATTTCTTTTTTCTTTATATCAAATGTTCGTTTTTTACTTTTCGTAAACTGAGAGAAAATATATATTTTCAGTCAAGGATAATAGTTATCCAGATGAGTTTCGAAAATATGTTAGCGTTGCGACAGGTGCATTTTGGCTTCACTCTGGAAGCGTTAATTCAACGAATGTTTGCGTCTGGACAATAAAAATGTTTGCGACCGGGACAATAAAAAACCATTGTAGGTCGTGCTAAGTAAATTGTGAATTTTCAATGGCTTACTTTGGGTTGTAAAACGAATCAGATTTCCTTTTTGTTTATTTCGGAGATTTTTAATCGACCGCAGGCGAGTAAAGCAATAAAATTTAATCGCCAACTTAATTTTTTAATCGACTGAGCCGCTCGGGCGAGTGAAATTCCAAGGGATATATATATATATATATATATATATATATATATATATATATATATGTATGTGTGTGTGTGTGTGTGTGTGTGTAATTATTTCACCAAACTTAAGACGAAACCATCAGTAGGACATAGGGAGTTACATTGAGAAAACACTCAGTTTAGTGGGGTGTCGGAGAAAGGATAAAAGATGGATGGGATTAAATAGCTGGAAAAAATTTTTGGATATTGTATGTATCAGAGATCAATTAAATGGAATGGTTTTCCACAGGCGGGATGTGCGAGAAAAGAAACTGTAGAGTGTGGGCATTACATATTACAGACGCAATCCGGTCAAAAATATCTTCAAATCCTTGTTAGAAGTGAATTATTTTCCGCCCCTCGACTGTTTTCCTACAGACGAAACGTTGCAAGACTATTTCTATTCTACCACTATTGCCATGGAAATTGTCCAGATAGATTCAATTTCTTTGATTCCACCAGTTCTAAAATTTATGCCTAAAAACGTCTATGTCAAACCCATTGTAGCAAATCACACACGTTTATTTTTAATTCTATTTGTGAGATTAATGTTCCACTCGAAAGATTTCTTCCAGCGAACCATAAATTTGAGGAACCGACTTCCAAGAGAATGCTACCGCGGCCACTACAGTTTTTAACGTGTTTAAGTCTAGGGATATATTCTTTTATTTATCCATAAAATGTGCTATTTACCTCTCATACTGTAATCATTAAACTTGTGTGCCTCTTGGGTCTTGTACAGGTGGAACATAATCATAAAAGATATTAAACGGTAAGCAACAAAACCACAACCCGTTTTTGCTGGTATATTTCTCAGGTTTTAAAATGACAAAACATTTCTTACTCGTAATCTTGGCATTAAATTAACCAACAACATAATTCGTTGAAGGAGTTTTACTTGTCCGATTCACGACAGTACTTAGTTTAATATGATTTACTTGGCAGTACTTATATCAAATTTAAATGCTGCATGATATAATAAGTTACATAGACCTACCAGCAATATGAAATTTCCGATGTTAATATTTCATAAAAATTGGTCTATTGTGATTCTATGATATTAATGGCAAATATACATGAACTAAAACAAAGAAATTTAGATACCGAATTTTCGTTTCGTTTCCATAATCAAATATAATGGGCCAGGTCCTGCAGGTGATTTAAACATAATAGCTCGAAACGAGATCGAATTATATTCAAGATTGCACATATATTTTCGTGTAACTACCATTAACAAACGTATGAATATATCACTTCTCCCCAACTATGTGTTAAATAATAGTATAAATCTGGTTCTTCACTATTTATATTGACAACCAATATAGGAGGTATTTTTAGTTTTTAACTATTTCCTTTTAATAAATTGTAAATTACGTGATTTTGCTTGATTTTTTGCTTTCCACTTCCCTAAAAATATTAATTTATAAATAAAAATTAATTTTATAAGGATGGATATTAATGATACAACATTCACTGAAAATTTCGGGGATTAACAAATCAGGATAAAGCAACGAGTAAACTATTTGTTAAGTCTGGAGGAAAATGTAGCTTTAATAGAATTTGGTCATGAAAGCTAATGATTAAAATATGTATTTTGCTGAATATCATGGAGTGATAGCGCACAACACATACAATAAGATGTAGGTTCTGATATATAGAAAACAGCATAGTATTGCTGGTAATGGATAGTGCAATGTTAGGCGTCCAAACTACTTTAAAAAATTCTATGCAGCTTCCTTCTTAAGTATGTAAATATATTACGATTGATTTTTTTACTGGCAAACGCGGATTTATCTAATACGTAGGAGAAAAAAATTAGATTAGTAAACACCAGAAGTTGGAACTTCCTAATGTTACTAAAAGTGTTCATCTAAAGCAGATATGGGCACACTACAGCTCGCGGACTGCATGCGACCGACTAAAGGTATTTATAAGACCCACCAAATATTAGTAACTTTGAAAAAGAAAGTTATCAAGCAGTGCTAAATGATATTGTGAAAATTAACTAATTTCCAGGAAATTGTTTATCTGCATACTTTGTTACTGTGCCAATAATTTTATTATTCTTCATTTGAAACGTTTTTGTGACAATGCAAATGCTAAACAGATAAGACGTGGGACATTTTATTTAACTTATATTTAATTATCTTGCAAAAGTTACCCAAAAATGAGTTTTTCGAAGGCAGATAAAAACAAGAAAATTTACTATGAATGCCGGGTATTTAACAAAAATTTTACTGAGAGGAATTTCTGTACTGAGTTAAATCTGTAAGTTTGATTTGTAATGAAACAGTTGCTGTGTTGCAAGAAATACAATTTGAAACTGCAGTTTTAAACCAAGCACGTAAATATTGGACACAATTTATCAAAGCAAAAATAACAGTTTGAAACATCTGCGAAACTTATTTGAAAAAAGGACTTCATTTTTAGAATGGAAAGCGACAAAGGCAAGTTTAGTATTGGAAAATAAAACTGCAAAGAAAGACAGGTCATTTGCATGAGTAGAATTTATTAATGGTGGCGTAGCTGATGCTGTCAGTGTAAGTTAAATCAAAAATTGAAGCATCTCTCTCTTGCAATGTACGTTTATTCGTCGTATAGATTAAATTTCCAATGGATGTTCAAGAATAGATGTTAACAGACAGATATAGTTTTCATGGGTTTTCTGTTGAAAATCTTGACATTGTGGGTACTGCTTAGGTACTCATTTACATCAGAAGAATTGACAAAAACTTTGAAATTTCAGAGATATTGTTTTCTATGGACTCTCTAAAAAGATACTGTTGCTAAAAAAATTGTACATCAGTGCCATTAACATTCTAATCAGTTCTAGATTAAGCCAATATAAACAGGAATGTATTAAAGCTGACGGAGTTCTTTCACTCAGTGGCTTTCTAACGTTGATTTTTACTCCGTTATACATCAAGAAAGCCTCTTTAAGTCATCTTTAAAAATCAAATATTTTATGGATCATGCTAGCTATTTTCGAAATTTTATCTTACTTTGTGCCATCGGATTGATTAAAGGATTCGTTGGCAGAGTGATTTTTACTGATTCCAAATTAATTAATTAACTCATAGGTTTTAGTAGAAAAGTTAAATTCTTACTATTCTCATGTATATTTGCCCGTAACTGAATAGAAACATATACGACTGGAATTTGAACTCGACTGTATATTTATGAAATCCAAATGTTTATTCGTCCCGCCATCCACACATCCAGACTTACAGCACCTGATTACTTCTTTCTGCTTAACCATCTATGTAATAACTATACTTGATGCTTCTTAACTGAGATCATATGAGACCTAGTGTTTCAAGATGAAACTTTATGCCCTTGTAAACTGTGTTGCGTAAATTCTGACTTTGTCGTCAACATTTCATTATTTTTCAGCGTGCTCACATCATTTTCCTGTAAACCTTGTGATTTCTATTCTCGGTAAAACGTCCTCATTTCTCCCTATCTTCTCCATGGTATTCCAAAGAGTCATCCATAAAACACGCTCTCTAATCTTTTTACAAGTCATTTCTACAGCTATGAGTATATGTTTCTACTATTCACTTCTTTGCTTCTTTAATTTCTGTGTAAGCCAGTACTCTTTTAATTTAAAGCATATTGTTTACGTTTAATAATTTATTCATCTTCAAAAAGTTACTACAGACATAGTAACAATTTTCGCATCTGTCTAATTCTTAGTCTATGTGAATTAAAAGGAGCTGCAGTAAATATCACCTCCAACAGATTATTTGGTTTGTTGATTTTATTTTGCGGTCTATCAACGTCTGTTGTTTTTTTAAAGTTGAAATCTAAATATTTTGAGCACTGTTTTATGTGTTCACCTCCAGATATAATTTATTGTACGTAACTTTTCTGTAAAATATATTCTTGCTCTTTCTAGTATGAATATGTATTGCTGGTAGTCCGTGTATTTTGACTATTTCACAGTGCGTTTTTATTTATTTATTTATTTATTTATTTATATATATATTTATTTATTTCCTTTGGGAGTTCATGATTTTTCCTTAATTGCGACTATTACAGGTGCTACCACGGTGGTTAGGGTAGACTTCAGAACAACACCCATTAAGAGATCCACAATTTAGTAAACATTTGCCTAACTTTATCTAGTTAACTTTGTCAACTAAGTTTGCTTTATTTTTTAAAGCTAATCAACCTTTCGCATGATATTTAAAACCAGAAAATATTATTATATTATAAAGTTTTCTTTTAGATAATAATGACTTACTGATACAAGTTCTAGTAATTAGTCCATAGCTAGTTAGACAAGAGGCAAGTTTTGTTAACTTTTTCAAGGATAAGTAAGTGAATATTAACGCGATTAATGAAAATTATAACTTGTATATACAACTTCCAATTTAGAACCTTTATCTATCATACCATTCGAACATCCAAACATACTGGACCCGGTATTCTCAAGCGGTCACCATCTAGGTACTGAACAGATTTATCATTGTTTAATCGGTATATCGATGTAATATGTCCGTAAAAATTTTGAGGTAAGATTTCAGCCTCTTTGCACATTTGGTGAATAATAGCAACTGGAGTACAAGCTAATCTTATGTTGTATTGTTTGCTTGCAACTCTGTCTTCTGGCTTCTCAAAATCAGTTATTATTATTTCCCCCCTCACTCTTTGGTCTTTTATTTCAGAATAAACCGTTTTGTAGGTCGTTTGCTAAATGATATATGCGTGAAAAAATTATTGACATGTCCTAGATTGTGTCCTGTGTTTTAGAGTGATCCTTTTAAAATAGAGAATGATCCTTTTCAAATGTTAATAAAAGTATTAAGGAATTTAAATCAATATTTAGAAACAAAGGAAAGAAATACAGTAATGTTATGTAATAGGAGTCTTCCTATGTCGTAGTGAATGCTGAACAATCTTTGACAGCCAAAGAAGAGACTTGAAGCAAAAGAAATGTGGTTCTACAGACGGACGTTGAAATACTATGGACTGAACATTTAGCAACATCGACGTATTAGAGAAAATGAAAATAAAAAGCGATTATAATTAATATCAAGAAGATAAAGTTTGAATTTCTAAAGCACATAATTGAGTGCCAGGTCTTAGGAAAGTATCTACTCGCAGGACATAATGTGGTAGAGAAAACAAAGCATAACCTACCTAGCAAGCTTCAAAAAATTGATGGCTAGGCAAAGTTTAGGAGAGACACAATTTATTAAAAGCTTCAAGAAAATGAAATCGTAGAGAACCAAGATCAGCAACTTTCTGAAGAGACATGATACATAGAAAAGTTGATTTGTTTGACAAAATCCTTCAGAGCTCATTTATAGGGCTTGAAAATAGACTGCATTTTAGCAAAATAAAGGATCAGTTCGCAGTTATTGTAACTGATATTACATGGACTGGTATTTTTATAAAGTGAATCTGCCAAAAACACTGGATATAATGTGCGAATGATCTTCTTTAGGAAACCATTATAAATATTAGATTATTGCACTTCTTTGCCCAACGAAACGATATACAAATTGAATAACATTTTATTTATCTGTTCGATATTTTCATTTACTTGTCAGACACGAAATCCGTAATAAACACAAATTCATGTTTGCTATATTCATACACAGTTTGAGCTGACAAATACTCTATTTTATTACGCAAACTAATGCTTTCTTAATGAAATTGGCAATACTGAAGCAGAGCTTAGATTTTCTAATTATATATATATGTATATTTTGCAAGTTGTTTATTTCTGTACCAAAAGTACTATATATATATATATATATATATATATATATATATATATATATATATATATACACCATAGGAATAAAATATATTTTTCTGAAATAGATATTATGTCATATATTATCATAAATTAATTTTTAAGATTTTCATTATATAGTAAATAATGATCTATAATAGTAATGTTTTTTAATTCCATATTTATATAGATTGATATTGGTCGTATGTAAGATATAATATAAATAGACAAATATGACATTTGAAATATATTGCGTTATGGGAACACAATATTAGAAATTAAAAATAATTGAGAAAATGATGTGGGAATTTTACAATTTCGACAATATAACAACAAATTTAGGTATACAAATGTGACAAAACGATTCGAGAGCTGAAATCGTAAGCAAAGGAAATAAATATTTGAAGAAACGGTTATTGCCAATGTTTAACAGTAAAAAATGAAAGATTTTAAATAGATTAACTAAATTCTTGAAAATAAATAAGCAACCAATTTTCAGCGAAAATCACTAAGAGTAATTTCTAACTTCAGCAAAATTGTGCCGGTTTATTCATCAATGTTTCTATACATATCTATGCCTGCGTAAATCTACACACCAATACACCAATCCGCACTCGCAAAAACGCACACGATCACACACACAGTTATATATATATATGATTTTTAAATGTGATATTCATTTAAAACATGTATTATCTTTAACTTTTCAGGAATTCTTGGGGAAGTATTAAATTACATTCGTCATGTCTTTCACAACTACTTAAATGCAATTTTGGCAAATTATCTGCCATTTTAGCATATACTGCGTAGTCTACCTACTATTTATAAACTATTATTTAAGAGGAATATGATAAGCATCAACTTTCTTCGATTTGAAATTCTCCGGAATTATCCAACTTTTACTGTACTTTATACACATATTTTACTTGTATACTTATTTGATTTTAGCTACATTGTGGGCCAAACTCTTTATTAAAGTGTTCGTCCAGGTACTTCTTTATTTCTAGCCTTATTTGTACAGGTTATAATACTGGTACTAACAGCCAGAACGGGAGACCGTTTTGGGACTTTGTTGACAAATTTGATCTTGTCGATAAGTAACGTAACGAGTATAATCCTAATAATTAGTGTGGACTTGGACGAATAGGGGCAGCTCGGATTTCGTTGGTGATTTCTACTTAACTCGACCGATTTCTAGTTAAGTGAGTCAACGTAGAGTTCTTAGAATGTCCAAGTTTCCCTTTTGTAGTTTACATGGATCATAGGCTCAACTGGAATCGTGTAAATTCAGATAAGCATGAGCCTAGAATGGCAGGCTGCTGAAAATTGAACGCATAATTATTTAGTGAGCGAGATTATCTGCACCAGCTGCTACTAATGGTAGAGCTAGAGGTGAATGGGGCCTTGGTTGGGAAAAGGTGGTGTGACAAACAAATTGAAAATTTAACTATTTGCTTCTGACTATACCCGTCGGCTCAATCTAGCTACTCTAACGGCGTAAGGAGAAAAGTTTATCGGGCCATTAAATCCCGAGTTAGCGGAACCGTAGCCATAGCTAGGGCCGAGCTGGTCACCCTGCTTATCAAGAAAGACAACGCTCTGGTAGTTAGGGGGTAGTAAAAATGAATGTCTTGCGAGGCGACGAATATGTCCGTTGAATTGCGTGCGGAGGAAGTTATAAAAGCGTCTTAATAATCGCGGATAATCGGACCCTAGCAACAAACGTGTTCATATTTGAGGCATTTCGTGAGCACTTTCAGGAAATGTTCACCGGATAGCCCGGTTTGATCTCTGCTTATTTCGACACGTATTTGGCCGACTTTTACCGCCTCGAGTCGGCCTAAGTGGCTGGGTGCGAGGGTCCCATTAAACAATCGGAAATCTGGGAAGCACTGAAGCTGGTTGTCCACGATAAATTTCAACAACTGGATGAAGCAGGATCTTTAACTAAGCGCTTCACTTGGGGTGTGATCAAATTACTACGCAAGGACAAAAACGGTGGGGATGGGTTAGAAAATTTTCGGCCGATGATATATTTGTTACGATATGGAAAACAATTAAATATTTTAGCCAAGGTCCTAGCTAACCGTTTGCAGGATGTCCTATGAAATTTGTGCGGTGAATGGCATGACTAATCAGAACAAACTTCATATAGTACGCTTGATCATCGAGCAGTGAAGTTACGCTGATCAATTTAGATCAGTACCAGGCATTTGATAGTGTTGACCATAGATTTCTGGAGGTTTTTCGGGCCGTACTTTCGTTTCTGGATCCATCGGTGCATGGGATTCTCTTTGCAATGGTAGAAGTGAATAGGGTTCGATCAAAGCCATTCGTATTTTTCTCGCTTCTTTCGCCTTTGCTGTATATTCTTGCGTTGGAACCTTTCCTTCCGCAAGTTAAAGACGAATCCGGTCCTTCGCAGAATTTCACTACCTGGTGATACTACCTCGGCCAGTTACTCCGCCTGAGCTGATGACGTTTCGATTCTTGTGTCAAGCAGAGCCGAGATTGAGAAAGTCACCATAGAAATCAATGGATATGAGACGGTGACAGGGGTAAATTTTAACTGTGATAAGTCTGTGGGCTTGCAACTGCTTGCGAGGAAGAGAGTTGCTCTTCCCGGGCCTTTCCTCTAAACGGACGGGCAGATCAAAATATTTGGCGTCTAATTCGGTCCTGATATTCAGTTAAAGATGAATTGCTTGGCGGTGCAGTAGAAGACTGAGGCCGCAGTTTCTTTGTGGACCTGGAGATGTCTTTTCCTGAAGGGGAAGGCGGAATGCTGTAGTAGGCACATCTACCATATTCTCTTTTACTGACTCTCTGTGTTGTCTCTTCCGTCTACGATGCTAATGCACTGAGTAATGCTCCTGTTCTCCTTCTTGTAAGGAGGCAATTTCTCCATTGTACCTCAGGAGATATGTTGTCTCCACATTTTTGAGGGCGGTTTGTGTATATTTTGCTTTGAGATTTGTTAACATATGCTTCGCATCGCGTTTCTGTATCGATTGTGTCTGAAAACGGATAATAAGAGCGAATTATGAAAGCAAGACGCCCCCCCCCAAGTTCCTCTCTTTGAGAAGCTTGCACTCATCGGAGGAGGAGGCCCACAGTTTACCCCGAGGCGAATGCTGCTTTTATCATTAATGTCGGATAACACGGAAGCAACTCCTGCTAGCGGCGATAACCTTTCCAACGTTCAGGAGTTGTCCTGTAGGTCATTATATTATGTATTAATTAGGAAATCCACTGATTGGCGGGCTCGGTCATACAAACAGGAAGCTCGCTCAATATGGCGTGGCGCCCGAGTTGAAATGCCTCACTAACGATGGGGCATCAATTACCTGGCTGATGATTCATAAATCTCTCTGGCCTGCAATAACTTTGTGCAGCGGGCTTCGAGAATTCTCCAAATTACGTGCACACTACTGGAGAGGTGGATACTCTTGATCACACCTTTTTCAGTGCAGTGTCGTAGTCCCGCTGAGCAAGATTGTTGAAGGCATCATGGTTCGCATGCTTCCGGGTATGTTCTTCGCTCTCGTGGCTATCTTTGTCTGTAGCAATGAGGTGCTTCCATTGAGAAAGGCCGAACACTGTGTTCTTTTGCTCCCTGGGCGTTATGAGAGTCGTGATTTGGAGGACGCGTTAGAAGAAGCTCTATGAGGACAATAGGATCACCTTTTCTCAACTGATCTTGTAATTTAAGCATCAGCTTACAGTCAACATTACGACAGAAAGGCCGCGGCTCCTCACATCAGAATTCGTCAAAATGTGTGTGAGTCTTGCACGTTTGTGTCAAATGAGAGGCACTGACTTGGAGTGGTACTTCGATGCCCGTTAGGCATTAGGACATTGTTCTAGCTGCATTGAACATTCCCCCACCACTTATATATAAACTGGATTAGACTTGTTTTTGTCTTTTGTTTTCTCGTCTGAATTTACTTAGAAAGGGTTTGTGTGCTCATGGTCCCATTTTATTTTTGCCCTTATTTTCTTTACTTTAATTCCCCTAACTTCTCCCTCTTTAGATGTCCAGCTATGTCAGTTCTCTGGCTGTTTGTCTTTCGTATTTCGGGTGTGATTTTTGTAATTGTTTTTGCGTTTGGATGTCTGTATACTTGTGTGAGTGTTTGTTTGAATGAATGGTTTGTATTATTTGAGTCCTGCATTGATTTCGTTCAATTACCTGCTATTTTCATCACAACTTAAAACTTGTGGGCTTTCATTACTAACACAGTTTTGCTTAGTTTTCTGTAAATAGCTTGTTTTGCATGCAAATAATGTTTGGGGTTTTTAAATTTTTATTCCTCCATTCCCAATGACAAGAATTGTATATATGTTTTTTTTTAGGTATCACTTCATGGAGATGCTGAGGTATTATGGTGGATGTACTAAGAAAGTTAAGTATGAAAGCGTTGTTTTGGTGTCAAAAATATGGCGGCATGCTTGGGTCAGTGATATTATTTATCTAAGTTTAACTCTCAGACAGAAGCGCATCTTTCTCCATTTCCAATTTCCGCCTTGTGTCACATAGGTACGATTTCATATTTTAAATATTTATCTTCCTTATTACAACTAAATAAACAGAGTGGATTGAAGGATGGACATATTTCTGAAACCAGAGAGATTAGAATTATTTTCTAACGCTCTGTGGCTAAAATTTTGCGGCATTAGTATCCAACCTTCACTTCATTCCTACTGAAATCTACAGATGAAACTGTACATGATGAACAAGATAGATTAGATGTCTTAGTAGTATTTCCTCAGTCGCCAACAACAATATTGCTGAGCATGTTACTTTTGAGTCTGCTGTAAGTCATCTCAATGAATTCTAAGTAAAACCCACTAACAAAATATGCGACAGACATATTCTGTCAAAGCGCAGTCAACAGGAAGACGAAAATATGAACGCATAGGATCAGGTGTTACAACTAATTGCTGCAGTGTGCTGTGTCAAAGCAGTTAACGCTGCTTAAAACCGAATCGACGGTGTTAGAGACGCGTTCTTTACGAGTTTGTTCTTTAATTTCATCCTACATAGTCTGACAGAAAACAATAATCTTCATTTACTCTCGGCGGTTAATCAAGTCAGAGCTCTCTCAGTCACTCAGTTAAATGCCATCTCGAGCGATCATGTCTTCAGGAGACATAACTTACTGGGCAGAATGTTTTCCGTTGAAGGTTGCCATCATTTCCTGCGGTAGACTGGTTGCCAACCAAAATTATAGAATCAAATCAGTCTTGTTATTTAACCTATAGCAAGAGAAAGAAGAGATTGATTAATACCTTTCCCAAAGATATTTGCGCGTCAGTGAACAAAATAAATTCAAATGGAATTCGAACTCGGTCTTCTGATATCTCGTTTCGAACAGATATCCACTGCACAGAAATGCTCTACCAAAAAAAAAAAAACAAAAAAAAACTTCGAATCTTATTCACATCCGCTATTGCCAAACGTGGGAACCATAGCATCAGCAAACACATATTCATTTATCGGCGATGCGTGTGAATTACCAAGCGTTAAATATCATTTTTGTGGGAGTTCACTTCAGTCATAAAGTGTGATCGGCGGCCAGAATGATCATGTGTCACTAATGCAGAAAAAAAGTGGCATTTTCAAGGTACTTCGGTTATTTCACTTACTCAATCTAATACTACGCTATATGTTTTACTCAAACAGGCTACGGTGTACGTATTGATTGGAAAAAGTGAGACTACAGACGTAATTTTCGCTCTGGATGGTTTATTTACCTCAGCTCCCGGAAAAGGCACCAAGCAAGAATAAAGACTGCAGTGTAGAATGTATCCATGGCTTTAATTTAGCACTTCAATAAAAACACAATGAACCGTCAATTTAAATTTTTAGGTGAGTGGTATTTGAATATTAGACTTTGTGTCCATCCCAATCTCGCTATTGATGTAATACTTGGGAAAACACACACACACACACACACATATATATATATACATATGTGTGCGTCTTTGTCCTGGGATCGCCCCTTTGTCGGTAATAATGGACTCAACAGAGTGTACATATAATCCTGCCTACAGTGAGAATGAGTTTAGTTAAGGGTTTGGTTGAGTTGGAAGTTGGTGCAGAGTTAGTTGGAGTTGGTTGGATCTAGAATCAGTTACCCGGACATACTATTACATTTCAAAAGTCTATATATTTATTTCTACTAATAGCATTTCTAAATTAACTAACCCGCACTCTAGTTTGTATATTTCGTTCAATATAAATTACATTTTCTATCTCCTTATCTGTTTTGCTATTTATTATTTTCTGTTGTTTCTCACCCGGAATCGACAACACACACACACACACACACACACACACACACACACATATATATATATATATATATATATATATATATATCCCATTGTTTTAATTAATTAAATTAAAAAGAGAAACAAAATGAAGCAAATTTCTAAAATATACACAGATTCTAGCTTCAAAAACAGGAAGTATATTTATATATATATGTAAACTTCGCATACTTCCTGTTTTTGAAGCTAAAATCTGTGTATATTTTATAAATTTGCTTCATTTTGTTTCTCTTTTTAATTTAATTAATTAAAACAGTGGGGTACCACGGATAGATAAAGGAATTTTCGTCCTGTATTTATTTCCATCGTCATGTTACGATATTTATTTTAATTTCTGCCTAAGAATGTATAAATGTGGAGAAATTTTTTTCATTAAAATTATGAAAATGTACTCAAATTTTTAGGCATTTTGTTTTATTAAGGTTAATCTAGATCGACATAATTACTTGTAATTGCCAGTCGTAAGAGTGTGTTCAGCTATTGTATAATTAGCCTTGCAGGTCAATCCTGCATATATTATCCTACATTACTATTTCTTAATTATACTGCTAACAATGACAGATTTTATAGAAGATAGCTAAATAGACCTTACAAAATGTGAAATGGTTATTTACCAGAAAAAAAACGAGAATAAAGAGTATTTAACTGTACAAAGCATTTACAACTAATTAATGTATTAACATACAACAGCAAATGTTAAACAGAAAACAGATGGCGCATCAGATGACTGAAAGATATCTTCTGACCAAATAATTAGGTGACGGAAATAGCAAATATCACTGAACTACTATTTAATTATCTGAATCTGTTCTATTAAACGTCAATGAATACTGGAAAACGCCGACACATTATATAATACTAGCAGTATAGCCCGGTGTTGCTCGGGTGTAATGAAAGCTTTAAAACTAATCCATGGTCCTGGAGCTCAGACTCTCTGTACGTTGGCACGAAAGACTAAAAAGCAATAGCTGTTTCCAGTTAAAGCGAAACCGTAGACTGAAAGAAAAATGAAAGGGTGTAAGTCAAATTTTGATTTCCTGATATCGATATCAAATAAGTTTATTTCGTCGTAAACTGAATTTTGAAGGCTAAATAATTCCTCTGAGTAAATGGTATCAGGGCTGAGACTAAGAACTACAATTATACCTACTTAGAGCCAAACCCGAAGCTAGAACTAAAATAAATGAGCTGAAAAAATACAGACATACAGGCAGATAAACAGACACACACACAGACATCTTGCTTTTATATATATATATATATATATATATATATATATATATATATATATATATATTATCAATCTTCTGCACTATTGTAAGAACTTCATCCTTGAAACTTTTGAATGTCGTTTCTTATATCTTTGTCTATGAGTGTATCAAATTTGATTAAAATCAGACCACTATGACTCGGTTTTTCGATTATAGATTTTCGATATTTATCGGTGGTACCTCGACACAAAACCTAGCTAAGAACACTCGCAGATGCTTATAGTACAAGTGTGTAAATCTTCAAGAAAATCGTTTCAGACGTTTCGGAGTCTACAGGTAACGGACACATACACCTACGCAAGAACACACACACATACACACACAGAGACAAAGTTCCATTTATAAATAACTTTAGATGTTATATTAATGAAATAAATCTTCAATGGATTTGTAAATTCGACCAATTTTTTTCATTACTTATATAAATATTGTCGTGAACTCCAAGTCCTGAAAGCATGGTGAATTTAAATATAAAACTGGAACTATATAATCGGTCGTTTCAGAATATTATACATAGAATAAATTTATGATAACAGTGAAGATGAAAAACATATCATATGCATTGGTTTATAAATTCTTGTTCAAATATGTGTAATGCAAATTTCTTAGAGATTTTTTTCTCTTTCTATGATCGCGGGCGTACAATATATTCGTGTGTTCTGCCCCCAGAATGCCATACAGACGTGATTCTTTTGTTAAAAAAAAAAAGAAGAATCCGGTCAAATTTTAAAATATTGTCTGGAGATATTCATTGAATTATTTTCAATAGTCTTTTTGATTATATAAATATTTTTCTAAAGTAAATGTCTAAATTTATTAAAAAATATGTATGAGGCAGAATCCTGTGAAAGGAATGCTTGTTAGCTGACTGTCAATAACAAAATTCTACAAAACAATTAGTCACTCATACGCATGCGCATTTACGTTCTCATAAATGATGTGCTAAGAAACACCGAGGCAGTGCAAACGATTGTCGTTGACATCATATTAAATATAAAGCAGAAAAGAATATCTATGGTTTAAAGATTACTTGAGTAGTGTGAAATGAGCGTCGCGCATATGAGAAGATGTGAGGAAAACCTACAGATCATCCGGCTAATTTATTATATGTCAGTAAGACACGCATGCACGTTGGCGAACAGACACACACACGCTATTACGCTCTTACGCGTGTGTGATAGTAAAAAAGTAATCCGCACATTCGCCATGACTTATATGTATTTAATTTGATGACATATCTTATACTCATGCATTTGAATCAGTTTTTAATTATAATAGAGCAGGAAAGCGCACACGCGTGTACAGAATCATACATATATAAAATGTGCGATGAATAAATTATAATCTAATCTACGCAAAATTGAAAAAATATATTACTTTAATAACACATGTCCTTAAGAATATCATTGAAGCAGGAAACAGTCTCTCGTCTCTTGGTGCAAACACAGTGTCCACTTTTATATTTGCTTACGCACAAACACGCTAACAACACGCTTATCGTGCTCGTTACAGAATACATACACACTACTCTACATAATATTATGTATATATTCTGTTACACGTGAAATAACATTCATACTCGAAATTGGCTAAAATTATAGCCGAAAACGCTAAAACCTACACTTATATAGCAGCAGACATTCCTGTAACACATCTCATCAATACGGTTAGACATCCGATTGCTTCCGATTGAAACCCGAGCGATTTGACATCAGTCTGCGATTCTTCCGTGGAGGAAGGCAGATTTTAAAGTCTTATTTTCGCAATGTAATCTTATGCTAGTAGCCGAGAGTGTTCTAATTCATTACTGAATGAACGATACGTAAATAGCAGTTAGTGACTTGTGTTTTTCAAAGTCTACCATTTCTCTAAAGTGCTCAATCAACGGGCAAGAGCGTAAACATCAGATTGCTTCAAGACAGGATTGCAACCCGGGCGATTTGACATCAGTCGGTGATTCTAGGTTATGTGCGGTCGGTAGGGGGAGGATGATTTTAGCGTGTTATATACACAGCGTAAATACACGCCAATAGCCGAGAGTGTTCATTACTGAATTAACTAATATATATATATATATATATATATATATATATATATATATATATATATCACATTCATGACTGTGTTTTCCTGCTATTGTGGAACGGTGCAGAGTCCTGTTGACATGCATATTGTCTTCAAGAAGCAGACCTTTCACTCTCGAAACTTGATGCAAACCTCTATCTTAAGTTTGAGGTCCTAACCAATAAACTCGGTTATTTTTTATTTTTATTTTATTTTTATTTTTTTTGTCAGAACAATCAGAGTGGAGTTTATAAAGGTATTTCGCGTACCTTTATAAAAATCATTAGACATATACAACTCTTTCCGAATCGTCTGCACTCTCCATCGATCGACACCTAAACAGTTTAAAATGATCGTCTGAAACTTCCGTCGCAAATAACAAATATATATACATATTTTTTTGTTTGTTTTTCTTTAATCCGAAGTGGAAGAGTAGGAAGGTCAATTCCAAGAACCTGATCCTAATCAATATTAAAAATTTTTAACATTAAAAAGTGATGCAGGCAGAGAGCTCAATGTATTGAGAATACAGAGCCAAAATAAATTAGAGAAAAGTTTCAAAATTCAAAGGAAGAACAATGTCGCTGACGTGACGTAGAGTCTCTGTTAGAGATCCTATGTCAAAATGTACATCCGACACCTTTGAATTTTGAAATTTTTCTCTAATTTAATATATATATATATATATATATATATATATATATATATTTAGTATATCGAGGCAGCAAGTAATTTTCTAAACATATTCTATTAAATATAAGAGACAATGAATGTCTATTATGTTTAATCATGAGCCGTTCTAAACGTCGTATTTTTGCTTTAATTTCAGTTGAAAATAAAGACAAAAAATTCTCCAACATTTGAATAATTATTTATTGGTTTTCTTCTCAGCTTTCGGCTCACATGAGCCACCTTCAGAGAGGTAGTTTAAACTGAAATATTATAAAATCCACCCTCACCGACGATTTTATTTGTGTTGACATAAAACTCTGCTTGGCAACGGCAATAGTTACCAAAAATAATAAACGCAGTTCTTAAGTTTGCGATGCGGTTTTATGACGTCACACCGCGGGTTGGCACGAAATGACAACAAAACCATGTAGTCAAATGCAATGTAATTTGTTATTTCCTGTTTTAAAGTTGATTTTATTGGTTGTTTTGATTTGATGTACATGGCCTCCAATATCTGCAGTTTCCTCTTACTGTGTGTTTGAGTAAGGATCACCGTATTGTTGACCAAAATCTGTCTGATATTACCTACATGTTTATGTTTTTCAGAGAAATGTTGTTTAATAGTACTCTGATCAGAAAGATGACATGTAAGTCTACGGGAGAGCGTGGTTGTAGTAAAACCAATATATGTACTAGGTTTTTGATTAGTATCAGAGATGCAATCTCTGAATGGGCATGTAAATTGGTACACTACATTGGTTTTTTGTAAAGAATTTAGTTTAGTGCTTGTTGGGTTATTATAGACTATGATGTCAATTATTTTAAAATTTTTATAATATATAATGAGTTTAATTTGATTATTACTTTCGACTGGTTTAACATTTCTACGTATTATGTTTTTGAGAGTTTTTTCATCTTGTTTATAATTATTATGTATTTGGTTGCAATAGTATAAGTTAATAGTGTTATGTTTATTATGATGTAAACCATTATTATTAATATTATCATTATTGTTAGAGCTATTGTTAATTTTGTTGAGATACATTTTAATTTGTTGATCAATAACGGAGTTAGGAAATCCATTATTGTATAGTGTTTGCTTAATGCTGTGTAATTCATTGTCTCTTATATTTAATAGAATATATATATATATATATATATATATATATATAATTGTAATATTTTTTATTATAAGTGATTATAATAAAACCATTTTACATTGCTACACAAAAGTTTTCATATCTCAGTAATATGAACTATACTTCTTCAGGCGATGATTGGCAACTGGTGATAAAAATCATTCTTATGGAAATTTAGAAACAATTGCTTACCTTTTTCCGACATGTGTAGAGAGGATACATTAGGTCAGAATTAAAAGTGTAGTAGTAGGTATGTTTCGATTAACCAATTAAAAGTATATTGGGGCATGAAAATTTCTGATTGCTGGAAAAGAAACAAAGATTTTCTAACGTGGTAAGGTTCTTCGGCATAATGCATTAGTTGTTACCCTTAATTCCGGCTAAGAAATCATTTATAAAAATGGGTCACCCACGTTACTTACTGAATTCAGTCCTTATGTGCTATTTAACGATTGACAAATAGAGCTTTGCTGAGTTTACAAATGTCCTAACACACACGCTTGCGCGCTTGCACACAGTCACACACAAAATATGTGAGTAGTGAGGTCAACACTAAGTGAGAGGTGACGGTCTGTTAAATAGAAGTATAGAATCTTCAAGACTGAATTAGATTATCATCACTTGGTATTAACAATAGTGTCTACATTTATACATATTTATAATTACATACGCTTTAATTTTCGGATTTACCACATTTGCCCATAGACTATCCCTTAAACTATATATGTGGATGTTTATGTGTGTGTGCATTTTATATTATTAAATTCTTGCATGCATATTATTTTGGATTTTGTGTACTGCAAATTATAGTAAGGTCAGTTGGGCACCATCTGCGGAAAAAAGCTGTGACACAATTCACTAATCCAGAAGTTTGGAAACGGCATACAGTACTTCTTAGCACTTGGGTCGGACGCGCCATTACAAACATTTTAGAGTGTTTGGATGTCAATCTGGAGACAGTGTAACGATTTGGAAAGAGCTAAATGAATCTAATGGTGATTATAAAGGTATTATAAATGATCACTAGATATGGCGACCTAACGCCCCCCTTCATCTTTCCATATGAATCAGATTCAATAAAGAGGCCTACATCAAGTGCCTTAAAAAGGTACTGCTGCTCTGAGTCAGGTGTGTTGATGCTGGAAACTATAGCTGGCAATAAGTCTCTGCAACGTGCCACAAGTTTGAGAACTCAGACATAGGTGTCAGACTACATTTGTGACAATATCACTCCTTGCATCTGGCCACATAACTTCCCGGACTGCATCTTCCTAAATTCTTACGTGTCAAGTGCAGTTGAGCGACTGAAGACCAAAACGCCCTCTAACACCCAATATTAACACCTAATATTAATATTAGGCAGCATTCACAAAATTTATTCACAGAGACTGTCCTGAAGAGTTGCAAGTGATTCCGAACATATGTAATTTTCGAAGTTAAAGACAATGGCAATCTTATTAAATATATGTACTCTTTAGCACTCCAAAAAGTTTTTGTGTATTTTTGGCAAATACATCTATTAAAATGAGATATCAGTGTTATTTTCATTTTTCCGTAACTTTAAGGAAATTTTGTCAATCTCATACTATATATATTATTAGTATTAACAGTTAACAGTAGTATTTTTATTGCATTACATTGTCTAACATTCTGCGACTATTTATTTCATACAACATTTATTGCATCATGATTCTTTTTAGCCGCCATATCCTTCCGATCACTATTCTCCACAACACCCTCTCAGTTCTTCATTCATGTAAATTTTGAAATTTACACATCTGTATATTACATCTATTTTCTTTTTATTATCATATTTTACACATATATATTTACAAACCCATACATACATTACTATTATATATATATATATATATATATATATATATATATATATATGTGTGTGTGTGTGTGTGTGTGTGTGTGTGTGTGTGTGTGTGTGTGTTTGATAGAATAATCAACAAGGTAATAATCGTGTCTCAGTCTCATATGTTTAACTTTTATTCGATCTTCTTCAGAAATCTGGTTGAAGATGAGAGATTAAACATTTTTACAAATAGTATACTGGAATGTTGTTTGATATTGATTATTCTCGGTTAGATGTGTGTCACAGGTTTTAAAGCAATAACATTTGTCTGCAAATGTATGCATGTAGAGAACTTTTGTAAGGTTATATATGTATATATTATTTGCAAAATATTTTCATCAAATATTTTCTACGATCTCAGAGAAAACATTAATAAAAGTGAAACGTGTTAGTGAATCACGTTTCCTACGTTGTTTTCTATATATTTTGTCATTAATTTTATCATCTTGTCGAAATCCAATGCCAAACAGCCCCACACACCCCCACACTCACATATTATTAAATATACATATTATCTATCTATCTATCTATCTATCTATCTATCTATCTATCTATCTATCTATCTATCTGTCAATGGATGTGTCTAGCCACACTGATCAACTGTGATCAGCGAAACAGGCTTGTATGTGGATGACTAATATATTCTGCTCTCATTGAGATTGAGCTCTCGAGAGAAAAAAATTAAAAACAGTTTCCACTTCTGCTATATAAGCACGACTCGTCAGAAATGAATTTTCTTTGGATGACTGGCGTGTGTATACACTGCTTATATACAACACGTTAAAATTCCCTCTCTCTGATGCCACGAGCCAATGGCTTAGGGAGAAGCGACTCCGAATGACACCTAATTTTTTTTTTAATCGTGTCACCCCAAGCAAGGCATTCCAGTGCCACTATAGCGCAGGGGGTTACATAGAGGGATTGGGTATAGGAAATGTCAGAAGGAGGGTGATAGACGACTTAGGATGTACATAGAGAGAGAGAGTTGGAGAGAGTGGGTGTGAGTTAGTGTGTTAGGAGGTGTCTATTGACCTTACATTTAAACTCCTGGAGGTTGTAGCCGTCAGGGAAGCAAGCATGCAGTAGGGAATTCCACAGGCGGGAAGTGCGCTGAAAGAAGCTGTTGGAGTAGAAATTGCGGTTACATCGGACGAGTTTCAATCCCAGCCAGAAGCAAGTGGGTGTGTCTATCCACACTGAGCTCTGATACAGCGAAACATGCTTGGATGTGGATGACTAATATATATATATATATATATATATATATTATCCTACGTTTTAAGAAAAAATTGGTGAAGACAAGGGGAAATTGTATTTTTCACCCACGCGTCTCGAGAGAACTACCATCAAATATTACTCAAATATCAGCGTACGCCTCGGTTTTGCCTGTCTTAATATAAATAATACTTTCTCAGGCTAACATACACAGCAAAAATATAAAAAATTATTTCCATTTTTTTAACAACTCAAACATAACATTATACTGCACATGAAAAAATATTCTTCAAATATAAACTATGACGTTTTTTTGTAATTTTAATAATTTCTGCTAATATTATAAATAATTTGAGCATTCGTATTTAGTTACCATCACTTTTCCATCATATTTAAAATGAAATTAATTTTATCGTATTACTGTGATAAAGTCCATCACAGGACAATACGCGTAAGCGAAAAAATAGTTTCACTCTTGTCTTTACTTAAACATACTGTTATTTTCTCGGATTATAACTGAGTATATATATATATATATATATATATATATATATATATATATATAAATCAACTGAAATTATACGTGAAGTTGAGAAGAATTTAACTTGCTTCATTCAAAGTTAGAAATTCTACCAAAAAGTTGCAAAGGTGACTTCAGATTTGTACAATGACCATTAGAGTCAGAGTATTGTTAAATATTAATGAAGCATCTGGCTCTGATGAGCATGTTGACGAAAAATTCTTGATTCTGTTAACTAGTTTAGACATTTGGACATTTTTTTTATTTCTGCTATGCTTTAACCACCATAGACAATATTTCCTACCCACCATCAACATGGATCACATTAGTCTCACTGAGAGCAATAAACTGCTTCTCTTAGGACTCACCCTGTCAACTGATCTTAAGAATAACGACGACATAGAATTATTAACTAAGTCTACTGCTGACAAATTCGGGTCCCTTTTTCGGCCAGGAAGATCTTCTCTTCTGATTCCGTCATGCACATTTAAAAAGCTACCATTCATCCGTGCATTGAATACTGTTGTCATATCTGGTCAGGAACCCTTGTTTTTCACATTGGGATTCTCTGCAACATCCAAATAAGAATTTGTAACATAATCAATTCTGACCTGGTGGATCGACACCAGTCTCTCTCACCGACGATCTTCTCTCTCTTCTACAATATTTTCACGGGACTCTGCTCAGACGAGATCAGATACTTGGTTCACCGCCCCACACTACGCGAATTGACTCGAGCTACTAGACTGGCCACAAGGTCCCACACGTCTGCTGTGAAAACAATCAAGTGTAACCAAAACTTCTACTCTAGTAGATTCTCTTCTTTCACTTCTCGCCTGTCGAACTCCCTTTCGTATTCTTGTTTCCCTGATAGCTACAATCTACAAGAGTTTAAATGCAACATCAATTGTCTTCTGTTATCTCCTCGATTTCTATCATTCTTCTTAATTTACACTTTGCTCTCACGTAGCTTTCTTCACACCAATGTAGCCGACGTTCTCTTACCCATCCTACGGCATTTATTATGACCTGTTCTCTTCTATATTGACGCACCTAATATCCAACCCCCTGCGCACCAGTGGTAGATATGCCTTGCTTGGGGTGAGAGGATTATAAAAAGAATTATATATATATATATATATATATATATATATATATATATATATATATATATGTATGTATGTATGTATGTGTTGTGTGTGTATTCTTGCTTTTTATCCTTGATGTGTATGAGCTTGTGTTCACGCATGCGCGCTTAAAACCAATTGATTATATATTATTTATCTCTCTAATGCCTCGACATAATTATTTGTTCATACTCATCATATATTCTTATTCATTTTTATATTACTTTGTATGTGCACACAAGTTTACAAATCAAAGCATCATTTTATGAATAAAGATTACATTAATTCTTAATTTTGGTAAATAATTGCCTGTCAATTTGCAAATGTATGTTCTTAAGTCGTTCCTAAGAAAATCAAAATATGCGTGATTGTATGTGTGTGTGTGTGTGTGTGTGCACGCGTGCGTAGATAAATGCCTCATTTTATGAGTTATGATTACATTCATTATTGATTTTATGAAGAAAGTCAATTTCAAATGCATATGTTTAACGATCTTTGCAAATAAAAAAAAGTTTAAAATGTTTAAAAATCAATTTAAAGATTAAAATATTAATAAATCAATTAATCTTTAGATGATTATTTCATCATCCGCAATATATATACATATTGGGAAGGCAACTACAATTTTTGCGTTTCTCACAACACATGCTTAGACGAACTCCAAGCTGACAGTGAAGACAAAAATGGCAATGTACTACGCCTGTGTCATCAACACACTGCTATACGGCAGCGGGACATTGGCCCCGTACGCCAAGTAAGAGAGGCGTCTGAACACTTTCAATGTGAGAAGTATCCGACACATATTGGGAATCTCATAGCAAGACAAGGTGCCCAACACTAAGGTCCTGTCTCGCTCGGGTCAGAGCACGATGTTCACATTTTCTAAACAGCGCAAACTCTACTGGCTAGACCATGTCTACCGCAGGCCAGATGATATCATTGAATAAGATCTCCTGTATGTAAAGCTGGCCTCTGGAAGAAAACCAACTGAGCGGTCACAGCTGCGGTATAGTGGTATAATAAAACGCAATATGAGCGTAGTTGTCAACCGGTCCAAATGGAGAGGAACCCTGGCCAAATAACTCAAACACAAATCGTAATGGAGAGGCGGGTTCGCAGGAAATAAAGTGACAGCTCCGACAGTCCAGAAACAAAACAAAAAGGCAGCGTCTTGCAACAAAGACTGCCACTCCAGCATCGGCTTCTACAGTCACAGACGACGATGCTCCAGCGAAGCAGACAACTAGGATGCTACCCATGGTCAGCTCTGACTGACTGAGTTCTACTACTCATATATATATATATATATATATATATATATATATATATTAGTAATTGCGAATGTGGCAATGTTTATTTCTTTCTCTTTTTCTCTATGTCTTACCACAATTTTTTTAAAACTGAAAATTGAATGACGGGAAAATGTATTGTCTTTGAAATATACATTAAAATTAACAGAAATTTCAAGCTTTTTTGTCTACTGGTAACGAAATGCTAATCTAGTTTCGCAGACAATTTTGTCATTTGCTAGTTTAGACTAGATTTAAAAAATATTCGTTTCAACCGTGTTTTCAAGATTTTGTCTTAATATTTTGTTTCCGATTTTTTCTGTATTAGTTTCTAAAATAAAAACATTATTTTTTAATTTAAACGTAATATTGATTGTTTTTTGTTTTTTTGTTTTTTTGTAAAATATTGCATTGTGTTTAATTCCCCCCTCCGCTCTTGTTGCTGTCTGTTTCTCTCTTTCTCTCTTTCTCTGGATTTTTCCACATTTTATTCGACTGAAGATTGAATGGCTGAATTGATCAAAAAATGACAAGAAAATGTATTGCCATTGAAATATACATGAAAACTCAAAATCTTCAAGCTTTTTCTGTCTACTGGTAACGAAATGCTAATCTGGAGAAATTTATATATATTTCTCTACATGTCTAGTTATTTTAAGTTATAATAAGTATATACTTAATATTTAGGTTTTTCTATATCCCACCCACCCCGTTCCCACTATTTTAAGGCGTGTTAATATCAGCGAAGACAAAAAAGAATTAAAACTACAAAATGCGAAAGAACTCTTAAGGAGTCAACGGCCAGCTTACTAAAGGTGGTGTCTGAATTCATTACCGTGGAGAAGGCAACGGGATACCACTCCACTATCCAGAGAGCAACCGATAATAAAAAATGATGAGGAAGAACCAGAAATATTCAAATCCGAAATAGAAGCTGCAATGGCCAAACTGAATAGAAACAAAGCAGATGGTCCAGACGGCATTGTAATAGAGCTACAGATAGAACTGGAAGAATTTGCCATAGAGAAAATTACAGATTTAATAAATGAAATAGAAAATAGTGGTGTAATACCAGATGGCCTCATAGCACTGCCTACGAAGCGAGGTGCAAAAGAATGCGAACTCCACCGAACAATCAGTTTAATGAACCATATTATATCACTGATCGTCCGAATCCTGATGAATCAAGCGAGAAACAGAATCAGGCCAGAGATAATACAAGAACAGTGCGGGGTCGTCAAATACACTGGAACAATGAACGCCATATTTATTATTAGGATGCTCTCCGAAAGAGCAATACAAATGAAGAAGGACTTGTACCTATGTTTTATCGATTAAACGAAGGCGTTCGATGAAATACGTTTCCAAAATGATGGAAATCCTCAGCAGCCTCGACTTATTTGGGAAAGATATGAGATCAATCAAGAATTTCTACTGGCAGCAAACCGCCTGCCTACAGACAGGAGATATACAAAGATAGAAAGGGGCATAAGACAAGGATGTGTCTTTTCACCGGATCTATTCAACTTGTACAACGAGACTATTTTGAGGACCCTAGAATAGAAGAGCGAGAAAGAAAGCTGAGGGAGTAGAAATAGAGCTTGCATTTGGTTGTTGTGAATATAAAACTATAGGACCTAGCTGCCAGTCTAGTTGCTCAGTAAATTCTTGTAGAGGGGGCACCAGGAAACTAATCCCATCGGAGCAGATGCCATGAAAGAATTTTTAGAAGAGACAGAGGGAAGCCGCATCCTATCTTTGAGAAAATGTCTGAAGTCGACCTGTCGAGAACTCTGAGATGAATAGCAGAGGCGCTTGACCAGACGTAACAACAGTATTAAATGCATGGCGGATAGTTGAATTGTATATGTTCAAGATGGACAAAACTACCTGGCTCGAAACAGAGCCCCCAACTTTTCTATCATTAGATTTAGCTATTAAGCTATTGATTAAATGTAGCACAAACTTTCTAGTAGTAGAATTGAAAGTAAAGTATGACAGCAAGGAGTATTTACGAAGAAGCGAGTAATTTTCCCATCATTTTTTGGTGTTTGTGATTCGGTTTCAACATAAGGTGCAGAGTTTGTTATAGTTTCCTTATACGTTGGGGACAAAGCAATAATTCGACCGTTCTCCAGAACTTGAGTAAATTTAGAATTTGCTCATTAGTGATAACTCGTTACTAACTTGCTTTCAATGTTATTGAATGATGCAAAACAACCATTCCCCTTATTATCCATACATTGAAAAATCTGTCAATCTTACTCTTTTTTTATTTCTCAGCATTTAGTTTATTTATGCGTATCTATATCTATTCATAAAAAATTAAATATCTTTCCCCGTATACGTTGTATTGAACATTTGATAATACAGGATTTGTTTCTCACATGGTTTAATCTTATTACAGTGGCTATCATTTTCTGCAACTAATTCGTATTAATCCTGAAATGCTTTCAATTTTTTTTTCTAATGGAATAAAAAAGGAAAATTAGATTTAATCCTTCGTTTTAGAATTCATTTAGCCTGTTATATTATGATAATTAATAGTAAAATTGCTCATTTTTATTAAATAATTAGCGTATTTTCCGGCTTAGGAGACATACATTTACATAATAAATACCCTGAAAAATATGTGTGCGTTTTCCAAGTTGAATGAATCGGTTACGACCATGGTTATCACCATGTCAAGGATAGTAGTGATATCAGTTATTTTAAATGACTGACAAACGTGGTGACTCTTCGGATGATAGTTTAGAAATTTTACATGAATCCAGCACTGAAGAAATTTGGATTTTAGAATGAATAAAATTTCTTTGATTATTTAAATGTTTTACAAGAATGTTTTAAGATCCTTAATTCATTTTTATGAAAATAAAACCACGCTTTGACAATGAAAGATGTATAGTATATTTACTACTCATCACCTAGTAGGTTAAATATACACAAACAAAATTGGACGAGTTATTAACGTAAAAAAAACGTGGCGCCACTATGTGAAGAATGCATGGTGAATGTGCTGTTTCATGAGAATGCATGTTCTTTCTCTTAGAAAATCTATCTCAATAGTAGGATGCGTTTTCTAAGCGACAACGTTTTCAAAGACAAAACCTCCAGTAATTTTTCGAAATATAACTCTATTTTCTAATTCGTTAGTAGCTTAATTTAAGTTAATTAGCATAACACATATATTAATAATACTATAACTATTACAATATATAGCGTTAGTGCAATTCAATTTTTAGCCAACCTCATATTTAGCAGCAAATGAAAATATCACGGCAAAATTTTTTAAAGGGTAAATGTTATAGAATGAAACCAGAGATTTCAAAAAGCACGCAGAAATATAAAGTTGGTTTACTTCAATGATTCTATTCCAATACGTGTGCTGCATATTTACTGGAAAACCTATGACTGGTGTTTCTTTGCTCTTTCTTCAATGTTTGGTCGAATGTGCAATAAGCAGACCCTCATTTCTTTTTCAGTTAATCGTAGATTTTTTTTCATCTTATTTTTATGTAATTTATTGTAAAGAAGCCACATTCACATAAATAAGAACTAGAATATGGCAATAAAAGCGATAAAGCCTTTTTAACTAATATAGAATAAATAAGTTTGTTATTCATTTATTCACAGACATATATATGCATGCCCCGACAATATTTCATGGCACCCAAAGAGATTAGTGTGCCTCGGCAGGGCGGTTGAGAAACACTTCATTACGTCTTCTGGGGAAAATGTGATTTTTATTTTACAAGACAAAATCATTGCTATTATTTAGCATCAAAGAGAACAAATGGATATATATATATATGTATTGACACATTACACAATGGCTGTTTTAAATCGTGTAAGCGTCTCAACTTTCTCTTTTAAGACTTCACAATACACTTTGATACAATTATTCTTTTGTGGATCATTTTCGTCTCTAAGTGAAGAAGAATGAATTTATAGCGTTTACCCATTATCATTCTCTGTATACATTTCCTCATTAATCATTTCAACAAATGGAAGCTGGTTTATTATTTCCGACTCAAAGAGAACAAGACACTCAGAAATTGGTGCTTTGAAAGGTTTCAAACTTTTACTTACTTTGAATGAGAAAATGACGGATGTGATGCTGCAGATATTTCCTTACAGAAATAGCAGAACTTACCGCCATAATCTGAATTTCTCTTAAAAATATATCATGCCAAAATTGTTTAAAAACAGAGTTGATATAAATTGCTATTGCAGTTTTGTGGGGGTGCACTTTGTTATAATGCCCCATTTAATTTTAGTGTTGATGCTATTTTCTTTTTGATTCTATATGCATTTTAATAATGTTGTTTTGTTTTGCATATATATATATATATATATATATATATATATATATTTGTATGTGATATATATATATATATATATGTATATATATATATATATAGAGAGAGAGAGAAAGAGAGAGAAACGGAGAGGTCATATAAATAATGGAATCAACGCGGCGAGTTGACTGTCAATTTCACAATTAAATAAGATCTTCGAAATAATATATAAATGTATAAAGAAAAATTAAAAATTTAATTAACTTGCTCTTAGGTACAGTGCTTTATTACAAAACAAATACTAATTACGACACTGACTTTCACATTACAATGTCTGTCCGAGGGAATGAAAAGTACATATGTATTTTTGTGTATGCATGCTCATAAATTAACTTATACAAATTTCATTTTAAGTTCTGGTATCTGATAAAACCTCGAAAGACGAAATGTATTTCAAATCTAGTTTCAATAAAATCTATTTTCCGAAACCTTTCGCTTTTCAATATATATATATATATATATATATATATATATATATATATATATATATATAAAAATCTTATAATATGTTCTCGCTATTTTTCAACAGACAACGTTACTAGAATTGAGTCCGATGGAAACTCGTCTTTAAGGAAGCAGTAAAAGGAAATTTTGAAATTCAGTGTATGCCAATTTGCTGAAGTGTAAACAACATATTGGCTTTGGTGCAACGAAAGGTGCATTTGCAGATAATTTTACTGCACTATAAATCTGCATCTGAAGTACACTGAATTTCTCATGACCCTTACGGCGGATATGCTATGTCGGTAACACTAGGCTGTGATTGGTTTCTTCTTCTTCTTCTTCTTCTTCTTCTTCTTCTTCTTCAGGACGTAGGCGATCATGGCCTTCCACGTTTCCCTATCCCTGGTGGCTCTGAGCACATCTTCTCGTGTTACACCATGCAATCCTCGTTCCGTCATCCACCCGTTGCTTTCCTCTGTCTCTTTTTCCCTCAGTCTGGCCTGTTAGTATCAGATTCTCCAAGCCTTCCTTCCTCATTGCGTGTCCCAGGAACTTCAGCTGTCTCTTCCTGATGCTCAATTTGAAATTAGAGATTTTGATGTTAAAAATAAACAACGTTCTGGCACATTGAAAAAGTTTGAAAATAAAGTATTTGATGTATTACGTTATGAATACTCTTGTAATGCATAAGCTAAACTGAAATCATTAAGAGTTGATCACAACAATTTTGAAACTTTCAAAATCATTACAAATTATTGAAAACAAGGACATTAAGTACCGTACGAGTTAAAGCCGCGAGACATCGAACGGCGACTTGTCAAGTGTGAACAGCAACTTCAGCTTAAAGTAAAGGAAATCCTTTTTGCATCGTATCCTGACCGGTAATGAAACTTGATACACTTCGAAAGCTAAAATCATAGAAAGATCTCCGATTAAGCCCGGTTATGCATTAACATCGGCAGCAAAGCTGAATATCTATGGATCGAAGCTTCAGTTCTGCATTTGGTGAGATCAGCTGGATGTAACAATCAGATGCTCGGATTGACCGAAAACAACACAGTAGATTACTATCGAATACTATTGATTTGCTTGAGTCAACTATTGAAGAAAGAATGGCCGATATACTTGCAGAGATTCGACAAAGTGACTTAACTAGAGGACAACGCTAAGCCACTTGTTGGAAAACGGATAAAAAAACATATTTAGATACGCGTACATGGGAAGCCCTTCCCCACCCGCCGTATTTACCTGATATTGCCCACTCCGATTATCACTTGTTTTGTTCGATGACACATGGCCTTACTGAGCAGCACTTTTATTCACATGGATATGCCAAAAAATGAGTCAACTCGTGGATAGCCTAAAAGACGTGTCGTTTTACCGAAGTGGAATTCAAATACTGCCCAAAAGAGGAGAAAAATGTAATTGCCAGCGCTGTAAATACATTTAGTAAGACATTTCTATAATATTTGTAAATGAATTACTAATTTTCATAAAAAACCAAAGCTTATTGAACTTACGTGTTTTATTTTAACTAAGCTGCCAACTTTTGTTTATGAATCAGTATTGATTTGAAAATGGCTTTTTTACTATTTTCTATTTTTGCTAAATTTTATCTCGTTTTGGCTTATTTTTAAGGTAATGCCTTTGTCTCGCTTGCCAATATCTCAAAATAAGGTCATAAACAAAATATGTAAGTAACTACAAAATACAATAAACAAACTAACGTCTATTATACCTACATAAAAATATCATGGAATTGTGGTTTCCCTTCCCAATTAGTTACAAAGCCATTGTGTTCTATATATGCAGTGTGTTCAAATATAATAAGGTATGTTGTGCTGATCATGTTAAATGCTCTAATTCTCTTAAAATATTCACGCTGTATAGTTTAAATAATATGAGACAAAACGGGTTCTGGTTTTATTACTATTTGTGCATATTAAACCATCAACTTTGTTTTTGAATTGTAAAATTAAAAAAAAGCATTCCTTGCAAATGTTTTGTTGTTTGAATATAAGAAAAAGATAAGTAGAATGAGTAACTAATTATTTTGTTCGATTTCACTGCACTATAAACTAGAGTGTGAGTTTAATCATCATTTATCACGAAGTTGAGTGCTTGTTTGTTTTATCATAGCCATATTGTTTTAAGACTATGAAAAGAAAATTGGTAATTTTTTAATAATTTCAACGCCACTTTACCCTTTTCTGTGATATCGTATCAAGACCTATATTGAATCAACTCCTGTTTAAATTTTTCCATTAAATTCTAGATTAAAATATTTGTTTTATATTATATATGAATTAAGAAAGTTTTCAAAAACTTATGTATATTTATAAAATTCCTCTGTGCTGGGAACATTGCTCCAATTTATTTTCTAGGGCTTATACTAGTTATCTAGAACTCCTTGATAAAATCAAAAGAAGAATCAGCAATATTACTGGACTAGACCTGACATCTCTGCTTTAGTCATTTTCCAAAGCCGTAAGAGTGTTTCCCTCTGTCATTTATATTTTAATGGTAATTCTTCAGATAAGCTCTACGCTATAGAACCTAAACTTTTAGAATTTAAGCTCAATACTATATACTATTCCGAATAGGAGATTAGAGAGCCTATTTCGAATTGCAGTTGAATTCGTTGCATTTACTTACGTGCAATTAACATTGGGAAAGAAATGAATACATCTCTTCTCATTTAGTTATAGGTTGAATAGCAGGAAAGCCAGTTTGCTATAGACTTGATTGACAACCAAATTAACTAAAAAAGAAATGGCAACCTACTGCGGTAAATATTCTGCTTTGTAAGTCTTGGATCGAAATTAGACATGTTCCGCCAATATCACGTATGACACTTAACAGACTGACCGACACTAATTACGATATCTCGTCAAATTACTGTTGAGTTAACAAAATGTAATAATACATTCCATGTTAGTTTCGTGGATTCGGTTAAATATCCAGCAAGAATATTACAAAAACAATCGAAATAGGAAATAACGAATATATTTTAAACATGGCAAAATACAACATTTGGATTTTTGTTAGTAGAGCAATAATATGGGTTAGTGTGTAATACTATAATTCGACCCTCGAACTAGGACTCATAATGGTAGTTACCTTAGCAGTGTTCGTAGACTACTGTCGCCTGAGTTCAGGGCATTCTCCTCAGGCTACTCTCTCAGGCTACTTACAGTCTACTCCATGGCTATTTCTTCTCACCTCTTATTAGGGGAGATATATGTAATAGTTGGAAGATATCATTCCGTTGTGGGTGATGACGCCATGACAGTTAGCAATTAATTTTCCAGCACCTATCGCTTATAAAACTCTTTGCGTGCTTCATCGTTCAGAGCCAAACTTAATCTAACAAAAGTTTAAATGTCAATATCTCTCTTCTGATCCCCTGACTACTCTTATGTTCTCACCCCTAAGAAATGTATCTGTTCCACACCTAGTAACTCTTTCTGTCGCAGTGATTTTATTATCTTGCATGGGATGAGCACGATAAAAAAGAATTTCGGGACGTTTCTTTAACATAATAGTACATTTTAGATATAGAAATGCACAATTTAGTTATGAATATTCATGTAATTCTTTTCTTGATCTATTGCAGAGCTTCAGCTAATAATGTTAATTTGGTTCAGAGGCTTCAATAAATATATTAAATTATTATCAGTTATCACATTTATATTCTAAGAAATAAAAAAATGTTACCACTTAAATTTCAGAAGAACAATAATTTGATGGGAAGCTGAAGTATGTAAAGGAATAAGATGACTGAACATTTATTGCTTATTTTGCTTTCGCTTGTCACGTTATGAGGATATGCTATCTAAAATAGTGGTAACACATATATCGATGTACTTGCTGTTGAGTGCCATAGATTCAGATATAAGAAAAATATAATCCAAACCCGTGAGCCTCACACACACACACACACACACACACACACACACACACACACACACACACACACATATATATATATATATATATATACTCACTATTATAACAAAGACTTTTGTGTATTTATTTGTACATTTATAAGAGATTCACTATTTGACGAAATATTCATAGCAGAAAAGAAAAATGCTAAATATATATTCTTCTATGATATTTTTCTAGATAAATATAATCCATTCATTTTTGTGAAGAAGTTGGTGTGAAGGGCAGTTTATAAGAGCTCCGCGAAATAAACTATTACAAATGGAATAAGAAAGTCATACAATTCATTTTCTTTATAAAACTCTGTTAAATTCGAACATTGAGTTCTCATCGGATTAAAATTCCCTGTGAAATTGACTTTACAAAATACCAAGGATACTACATTATTTCACTAACTCTCTCTCTCTCTCTCTCTCTCTCTCTCTCCCTCTCTCTCTCTTTCTCTTCTTGCATTCCATTCTGTTTTTTCTGTTTCCCGTTTTTTCTGTTTTCTGTTTTTTCTTTATCAACTTTTTTCTTTTCTTTACATTAATTACTCGTCTACGTTTTCTTTATCTGCGCTTTCCTCTTACTTTGGGGTTGTTTTTCGAATGAACGAGAAATTTTCGTAAATAATCGTTACAAATGTCTGTTTAAATATAGACATGCGAGCGTCCATGTAAAATTAAATAAAAGAAAAGGAACTTTTTTGGTGGGAGGATATTTTGATTACCAACTGTTGTACTATTTGCCTCTGACGAGCATCGATAATAACATCAAAACGCAGTGAAATATGTATTAACCATTGTAATAATCAAAAATATTTTTATAATATGTACTATAGTCATCCGCAAGGCGAGGCGAACAATAACTGACTAGCACTAGATAAACGTAAGAACAAGACGCTATACATACATGTAATCAGTGGAAGGAGATCGGTTTACTCCCGTAGAGTAATTGAGGGTTTTAGCATGTGTTAGCTGTAATCCATAATATGAATGAAGGCAAAAGACATTTTTCGTCCCTAAACATGGCCCCATGTATGACGTTAAAATAAATTGACAGCAAAGCCTATGATCAGAAGGTTTTTTTAATCGTTTCAACCCAAGCAAGTGGGTACCACCAATGATGCGCAGGGGGTCACATAAGGGTAAAAATATAGAGAGGAGAAGAGTGAAGAGAAAGACGAACCAGTTACAGGGGTTGTCAGAGAAAAGAACAAGAGAAGGATGGAAACACAGGTGTGAAGACAGTTGCGAAGGTAGAGAGAAAGGAAAAGAACAAGATATACGGAGTGATGTAGAAAGAACTGGAGTCAAATGGATATGAGATGGATATTCACATTGCAGTTTAAATTCATGGAGGTTGTATCCATCAAGAAAGCAAGCATATGGATGGAGTTCCACAGAGAGGAAATGCAAGAAAAGAAGACGATGGAGTAGAATTGTCGGATACATTTGGTAGATCTAACTGTAAATGTTCCAGGACTGGTTGCCAGTCCAGTTGCATGAGTAAAAACATGTGGCAAGGGCACCTGTGACTTAAGTTTGTCAGAGAAGAAACCATCAAAATATTTTTAGAATAGACACGAGGGAAGCCATATCCCGCTGGTGAGAAAGTGGCTGGAGTCGAGCTGCAAAGTCGGGTCCTATCACATTACAGATTCTACTTTGGAGCCTGTCGAGAACACTGAAATGAACAGCAGTGGCGCTGACCTTATATGACAGCAGTATACTATGCACGAACGGATGGTTGATTTGTATATGTGCAGGATGGATTCAATGTGAAAAAAATTTCTTGCCCGTCACAGTAAACCAACCTTCCTAGCAGTGGATTTAGCTATTGTTACATTGATTCCATTTGAGGTCGGAAGATAGGGTAAGGCCGAGGAGGCGCAGTATATTGCTGTCAGGGAGGCTCGCTTGATCCATGCTTACGATGGAGGGGCAGGAGAGGTCCCTTCTGATAGATCACAGATTGCAGTAAATTGCTGCTGTTCTAAAGTCTACCCTGATACTAGGTTGTATCAAATGTTAGTGTCCCAGCTATGAAGATATATTGAATCATCCATACAAACAGCAAATATTATGAAAGTATGAAATACATTTTAAATTATTTTTAGGGCAATTTTCTCTCTGGTTCCCTGACCGCATATATTTACGCGTCCTACTAGATTATCCTCTAGATCCCACCATTTTAGTTAAATGAATCTGTCTCTTCTCTTCTAATAGATGTTTTTTTTTATCGCACTTGTGAAGTTACTGACAATTTTTTAAATTCTGATAGCTTTTCTATGTGCACTGTCCATTCAGGACGTAGGCGATCATGACTTTCCACGTCTCCCTATACCTGGTGGCTCTTAGCACGCCTTCTCCTGTTACACCAACAACCCTCGTTCAATCATCCACCTCATTAGGTGGTTCAGATATGTTATCCGTTGTTTCGCCTCTCTCTTTTCCCCTCTATCTGGCCTGTTAGTATCAGATTCTTCAAGCCCTCCTTCCTCATTGCATGTCCCAGGAACTTCCGCTGTCTGTTCTTGATACTCAATATTAATTTCCTTTTTGTTTCCATCATTTCTAAAACCTACTCATTGCTGACATGCTCGATCCATGATATTAGCAGCATACTCTTGAAGAACCACATTGCAGTTGCTTCAAGTTTTTCCTTCATGTTTGATATTGTTGTTCAGCATTCACTGCTATATTGAAGAACGGACAGTACATAGCAATCCAGTACTCTCTTCCTTGTTTCTAGCGAAAGTGTCCTGTTTCTCAATACTTTACTCAACTTCATTTTTTTAAATCATCCCCCCCCCCCCGAGCAAGCGGAAACGCCACTGATGTGCAGGGGGCTATATAAATGTAAAAAGATTAATTAGAAAAGAGTGAGGAGTACAAACTAGTTAGAAAGGAACAATAGAGAGCTGAGAAACCAGGTGCGATGACAGATACATAAGTGGAAAGAAAGGGAAGGTTATACGGGGGTGGGGAGAGAGCTAGAGTCCAGTGGTTAGTAGATGAGTATTGACTTTGCATTTAAATTTCTGGAGGTTGTAGCCGTCAGGAAAACAAGAATACGGGAGCGAATTCCACAGAGTAGAATTGTAGTCTGCATTTGGCTAACCTGACTGTAAATGGGTGGGACCCAGTTGCCAGTCTGGTTGTACGTGAAAACACCTGTTGAGGAGGCATCAGTGACTTAAGTTCGTCTGAGCAGAAGCCATGAAAGTATTTATAGAACAGACAAAGGGAAGTCACATTTCGACGATGGGGAAGTGGCTGCAGTCGAGCCGCCAGATCAGTACCTATCGCATTACAAGAACACTGAGGAGAACAGCAGGGGCACCTGACCATAAATGGTAGCAGTACTCCATGCACGGACGGATGGTTGACTTGTATATATACAGGATGGATTCAGGTGGAAAAAAAATCCTGGATCGACATAGTGACCCAACCTTCTTAGCAGTAGATTTTGCTATGGATTCAATATAGTGGTTCCATTTGAGGTCTGAGGACAGGGTAAGTCCGAGGAGGCGTAGTGTATTATTCTCCGGGAGAATCGCTTGGTCCATGCTTATGGAAGGCAGGAGAGGTTGCCTGTAATGGTTGACAGACAACAGCTTGGTTTTAGATAATTGAAGTTGACAAGCCACTTCTTGCTCCAGTTCACCACAAAGTGTAGATCCCGTTCAAGGTCAGCAGCGAGATTATGTCTGTCCGCCACGACAGGTTTCTTACTGGAGCGGGAGTATATTGCAGTGTCATCTGCGTAGATGCCTACTTGGAACTTGATGTCATCTGGGAGGTCGTTGATGAAAATAAGGAAGAGCGTCGGGCCGAGGATAGAGCCTTGTGGGACACCAGCATTCCCCAGAACGACCTTCATTTTGCGGTTATTTAAGAAAGATTGGATTAGGTCGAGCAGGCGACCGGTAATACCATACCCGCGTAGTTTGCATAGGAGGCCAGAGTGCCAAACCCTGTCGAAAGCCTTGGAGATGTCCAGAGCAACCGCGCGAGCCTCGTCAGTCTCATCAAGGGCCTGCAGCATGTACTCGGTTACGGTTGATAGCAGGTTGGCCGTGGACCTGGCAAAGCGGAATCCATATTGCCTGTCAGAGAACAGTTTGTGGGCGGTGAGATGATGAACTATTTCAGCATTGATTATAGCCTCGAATACTTTCCCGAATAGCGGTAGAAGACTGATAGGGCGATAGTTGGATGGGTCCGAGGGTTCACCACAATTCTTAAATACAGGAACGACTGAAGAGTACTTCCAGCATGCAGGAAAGCAGGAAGCAGAAAGGCAGTAGTTAAATAGTTTAGAGAGGACAGGGGAAAGTTCAGGAGCACACCTCTTAAGGACTATCACCGGGATTCCATCGTCTCCACACGCCATATGGGGGTCGAGTTTTGAAATTACTCTGGATACTACTATCGGGGTAATATATACGTCGTGCAGTTTGGCCTCAGTTCTAATAGGGAAGTCGGGTGGGTGTACTCCGGACGAGTCGAATGTGGATTTGGATGAGAATCTGTGGGCGAAGCACTCGGCTTTGTCCGCAGATGACGTGAGACCCTCAAATCCATGGATTAAATGAGGTATTGAGGATTTCCTATTGTTGAGCACCCGTTTACAAATCCTCCAATAGTCCTTGGAGCCGATATTGCGGTCAGTTATGTGCTGTCGCATTCTCTCAGCAAACAACTGTTTGACGTCATTTCGGGTTCTCTTGCACTCATTGCGAGCAGATATGAACATGCGCCTATTGTGATCAGTTGACTGTCTCCGGAATAGACGGAAGTAATGGTTCCTGTGGGCAATGGCGGCTGAGCAGGCCGGAGAAAACCACGGAGAGGAATGAGGTTTTAAGCAATACTTCCTGGTGGGTATGAAGGCATTAATGCCAGCTTTCACCCATGACGAGACCTTAGAGGCACAGTCATCTACTGATGGGTCGAACACTTTTTCCCAAGGGACGTCGCAGAGGAAATCGAGAAAGGCATCCCAGTCAGCTTTTTAGTAGAGGTAGGAGGTCATATAGGTAGGGGGCTCCTGGAGTGGGGTGGAATGCTTTCTTCGCCATGCCAATTCCCCTTCGGATCTCTGCGTCGCACTTTCTCTCTTCTGTTATAACGCTTTCCAGGTATTTAATTTTTTGTACCTGCTTGATTCTAGTATCCCTGATCTGTATTGGGCATATTGGGCTGCCCTTTTTACTGATGACCATGCATTCGGTTTTCTTGCAGTTTATTTTTAATCCTTTCTTAACACTCTTTTCAGCTACGTTCTGTAGGAGGTCTTGTAGTTTCCTTGCTGTGTCTGCTATCAGCACTGTATGATCTGCGTAATTTAGGTTGTTTGAATTGTGGCCCCCGAAAAATATTCATCTCTTATTTTTCCTTCGACATTCCCTGTACCTTTTTTGTGTCACTGTACTTCTCTGTGCATCAGTAGTGGTCCTGCCTTGCTTAGTTTCAAAGGATTATAAAAAATGGCCAACACTTAATGTTTTAAAACTAAATGACTAGCAATATATTTTATGTTAGAAATAACAGCAATACATCGTAGTAAAAATTAACAAGAAATAGTATACCTATTATTAAAGACAAATAATTACGTTAAAATATATTTAGTTGAAGCCATAAATTGTGAAAATATGTATAATTCGGCATTAAATATTATATTACTTGTTGATATGCTGCAAAACTAAATAGGCAACGCACTGATGCATACTGTTATTTTTCTTAAATAATGAGACTGTCCATTTCTCGGTATCAACACACTTAGATCGCTTGGTTGTGTCTAATTTTGTGTGTTAACACAATTCTTAATTTGTGAAATTTTCTGTATTATTACTGTTACATTGGTTTATTACTGTTGTTTTCCCTTGCATAATGTTACTTTATTTTATTACTGTTGATTTGCTTTGTATAATGTTTCTTTGACTTATTGCTGATGATTTGCATTGCATACATTTTTTTAATCCCTAATATTATTTTTGCCTTATTTGTTTTTTATTTTATTTTTCTTGTTATTGTTTACTGCAAATTTTGTCAATTCTGTTTGTTGGATATTTTTGCAATTTTTGGCCAAATACACTACTATTTGGAATTCCCTCTTGGTTACCCAAATCGCTATACTTTTTAAGAAGTGTGAAGAGGACAATTGCCAAAACATTGTGATAAAAACAACAAACATGAGGAAATAGTTCGATATAAATCCAAGTAAATAACCATTATCAGTTTATATAACTATGTTTCCTTGTACCAAAAAGGTTCCTTTTATATTTTCCTTCATTGTAAACGCAGGTTTCAACTTCACAGTAGAAGAAATAATATGTATTTGCCTAAAGTATATTCAAAGTTAATCAGGTAGTATATTAGGATGAGTTGTGCTTCCTCCCCATGATGAGTATCAACAATTTTGGCAACGTTTTCTTTGCTACCCTACAGGTTCAATGAATAATTTGAAAACCGTATATGTTGTAACCGTAATATTATAGTACGGAAATATCTACATAGATTTAGGGCGGTTTTCTTGATTCACAAGTAAAACAAGATCATATTTTCCCATGCAGGAATGGCTGACTTGCTTATTCCCCGAACATGGCGTTAGCAGGAGCGAAAGTGCCGGAAGTAGATTTGGCTGCTGCGGCGTTGACATTACTATTTGATATCTTTATATAAATATAATCACGTAATTTGTAAATATACTAAAAATTATAATTTTTCCAAGAAGAAGACACAGTAAGATTAATTTGCATGGGGAAATCTTTCATGAGAAATTTAGTACATTATATCAGACATAATTAAATATCTTCCAGTCCTATGTGGCTTTTAAATCCGTTATCTCAACGACAATATTCTACACGTCTTTGTTCCAAACATATTCATCATCTGAAGTTTTGGAGAATTAGATTTAGTTTGACATGAGCTACTTTCAATGTAGGAAGATAGCAAATTATAAATGTTACCAGTGATATGTATTAGAATATTTTCACATAAGAATATACTATCTGGATTTTATACTAAAAATGATTGTCATTGTGTCTAAATTTCGAAAAATAATACCTACACATACAAAGTTTATGAAATACGTTTACAAGAATGCTGGTATATATTGATCACAAATATATTGTTACTTTATCATATTCTGCGTGGTAATGTATTTAGAACGTGATGATCCTTGTTATCCATAACATCCTCTCCCTTTGAGCAGATAGTATTTTTCTTATTCTTTATTTTTCTAAATTTCCTTATCCCTATTCAATCAACTATTCACACAACCGTCTGAGGGAGAGTATTCGCTGGTTTCCTCTGTCCCGCTGACATTTAATATAATCTGTGAGATTCATATTTTCTAACCCTTATTTATTATAATATTCCCGCAAGGATTCAACTGATTCTTTATAACTCTTTTTGACTGACTCTTTATAAGTGTTTTTTTTTTGTTTGTTTCTATTTTAACTAAATCTTCCTCATTACTCATATTTTTCCTATATGGAATTCTATGCATCATTCCACATTGCAATTACATCAATCACTATATCTATGAGAATATTGTCCAGCATTCAATGCTATGTAAGATGACCGATGTTACATAACAGGTCAGTAGTGTTTTCATTGTTTCTTCCAATATCTTTCTACGTGTTGCTTAGCTTTAATAAAACATTCTTTTCTACTATAATGCAATATGTGGATCTCGGTGTCACATATTTATTTATTTATTTATTTTTGTACAGGACCATTCTTAGTTCCCATCTGAAGCTGTTCTTTTTAGTTAATAGTCATACACTCTATATGTTTACAATTGCCGAGAATCCCGTTGATTCTTATTTTTGCCATAGTTTCTTCAAAGTAGTGGTGGATTCAGTTAATCTCTCCTCTGACCAAGCCCTAGCATCGCAAGTGGAAAGTAACTTAAATACTACGTTAGTATTGTTTCTTCACCAACGTTATAGCCAACAACAATTCTCAGTCAAGTCGAAACCACGACTCTTAAGAAACTACTTTTTTCTGGGTATATATTCAATCTCAATTAATTCCAGGCCACAAGTAAGCTCCATTGCCAAAAATAATGCCATAATTTATGGCTTATCTATCGCTGTAGTAATTACCGGACTACATTTGTAATGATGAATCTCTGTTTGTCACATCTGAATATATATATATATATATATATATATATATATATATATATATATGTGTGTGTGTGTGTGTGTGTGTGTGTGTGTGTGTGTGTGGGTGTGTGTGTGTGTGTGTGTGTGTGTATGTGTGTGTGTGGTCTCCATATTTTGGCAGGATCTACTCTGCTCTTATTTTCCAGTTTTTAAAGCCTTCAAATACAGGTTCACGCTTCTTTAATATGTAATATATTTCTCACCTGATGCAACGTTGCTATTTTGTTGCAATTTCAATGGTAAATATTTAGATGAACTCTATTCCTTAGTTTCATTAGTCCAGGTATTTACTGCTAGGAAACGCCGCATTATTCCTTCGTCGGCTCAGTTTACTTCCTCTGTTCTCCAAATGCAAGAAAAAAGAATTCACACTGACATCGATTTTTCTGAAGAACTACGACTTTGGCGAGGTAACGTCCTGTGTGAATGCTTCCTGACAAATAACTCATAATCTTTCGAGTAGTGGATCAACCAGTATCTATCCTCCTTATTCATATAATGCTTACTTCGAACCACTTTATATTCAATTCATATCATTCACCAGCTTCATCGTTAATATTTCGACTGTAAATTTTCCACATGATTGTCCCGAGGACAGTTCATTGGTTTATTTTCAGTAGACAGAAATGAGAACTGAGCTTGTAAAGGACGAAGACGCAAAATTAACTGGCACTCAAATATCTACGTGATTGTTTTTTTTACCATTAAGGTGATCTATTAATACGTCCTTTGTTAATCGCTTTGGTGTGACTAACCTATTCTTGAAATATATAAAATAAATACCACTGCTTAACATAAATTGCGCAAAGTCATGCTGGCCAACGTAATAAAAAAACTATACATAAAGATGAAATAACATCTAAGATTTAACGCAGCTTTGTTGGCAACCACCAAATATCTCTCGTCCTTTATTCTGAAATTACGAAAAAACATTGTTGAATAGCAGATTAATATTACACATAAGATGAATACATGTTTTATTCTGGCAAGCAGTCTACCACTGAAAGTAATGACAACCTACTGCTGGATAATCTTCTACCCAGTCAGTCATGGCTCTATCAAAACATGATCGCTTAAGCGTGTATTACGTATGGCAATTAACTGATTGATAGTTGAAAAGGAAATATTTTCACATGTTAACGAAGTTATATTGTTGACTTAGCAGATTTTATTTGGATAAACATGTTATCAATATATCTAGTATAAAGCATTGATTTATTAATTTCATTAAATATTTTGTTTTTTAAGTTTACAGTATAAATGTTAGAAAATAAATAATGGAGAGCTGCGACATATAACGGCGAGTTTGGCTGGGTATTTTTTAGTACTGTGGTGGTCATGGAAACGGACTTGTGTTTGAACGCTATTGAATATATGTTTTTAAATGTTGGTGTATAATTTTCAGAGGTAGCAGAGAAAAATTATTAAATGTTCTATTTAAAATAATATATAATTTTTCATAGTCTTAAATGTTAGAGAACGAATTGCCAGCATCAAAAAAGAAAAGATTTGTCATGGGTTTTGTCGGGGTAAAGATTTAGTACAAACTTAGTTATTAGAGTTCATGTAGCATTTCGTAAGTAAATACGTTATTGTTAGTTCTTTAAAGTTTCTGATAATTTACATATACATGTAAGAAATTGTGATATAATAGAGCAATAAGAACTGCCTTATTTGTGGATGTTAATGCAAGTTTATACAATAAAATCAAACATTTATAAAGAAAAACAAATAACTTTTATATATATATATATATATATATATACTTTATATATATATATATATATATATATATATATATATATATAAAGGTAAGTTTTCGTAACTTCAAATTTAGACACAATCACTCCGCTGCGCATGCCAAGTACTACAACACACTGTATCAAAATTTCTGACAGAATTAATTGCGTCTTAGTCGACAAATGAAAACAATACAAAGTGCATGCGTGTAAAAAATACGAAATGGCGCTAATGTATTCATCGCAGCAGTTATATCTTTGTATCTCAAGTTTTCCCTTCATATGTGAAGAAACTGTCTAATATTTACTACAATATCAGAATCGAAAATTTATCATCTGACTTTTTCTTTTTTTTTTTTTTTTTTTTTTTTTGCTGGTCAATATTTCCCTGTTTCTGAAGACATTGTATAGCTTATAGAATGCATATTTTACAGTTCGAATGCGTTTTCGGATTTCTGTGACTCTTACGGTTAAAACACTTTGAAGTACTAACTTGATTTTTACACTCTTAAATAGTAGTTTTCATCTCGGCGCATAATTCTTGATCTCATGGTTTTTTACAATCGATACGTAGTCGCGTTTTACTATGTAATTTTATTATCTTCTTGAGTCTAATGCTGTTATTATTGTGGGACTTGAAAACAGTGTTTTCTGGGTGTGATATTTCATCATATTGTATTGAGGTAAGTATCGAATTTTCATGGGAACGCATTGCTGTATAAGTTAAATAGATCCAGTTAAAATATGCATCCTTCTCTTAAATCCACTTGCATTTTTACCGAAGCAGATACAGTAAAATTTAAAAATAATATATTAAATCGACTTTCACTATTGTAGTCGTATGTCAAATGAACATAACACCCTAAATAACTGTAAAACTTATTTATATTTATATGCCAATTCTTATTAATTTGTGTTCATTGCTGTCTTTTTTTTTCAGAGTGTATAAGAAAGTGTATAGGTTAAATCAAAGATTCAATAGAAAAATTAGCTCTATTGTCGATTTTATTGGAAAAATCTCATTCATGGGGGAATTACCTCAGTTGAATAAATGATTCTGAGCAATTTGTCGATGTTTATGTTGAAAGGATTAATAGCGATTTTTCTTCAAATAGTGTAGATTAGATTTGACGAATCGATACACGGTCATAGCATTTTATTCTATTTTAAAAACACGTTTTCAAGTAGGTAGCCTTATTTGCTCTGTCCTTATTTGGACGTAGAGCACATTTTTTTTGTTTTTTTCATAGATGTCTATCTTTGATTTTTTTCTTCAGTTTACGTGTCAATTTATTTTTCATGAGTGTTTGAGTTATAAATCTTGGTTTTATTTTTATTTTTCTTGGTCACTTTGCAGGCTTAGTATTAGTTTTACGTGTATATATATATATATATATATATATATATATATGTACGTTTATATATATATATATATATATATATAAACGTACATATATATAAATATAGACATACATATAGGAGAGCCTGGAAACTACCTTGACTCTATAGGATCGTACCATTTTGTGTGAATACTATCTATTTATTCAAACAAATCCTGTCATCGAAGTTCGCGTCTGGCAAGCGATCACGTAGACCGTGAGTCGTGTAAAGCAGCAGAAGGACCCAAATAGGGAAGAGCATTCCGCAAAAAATCTATATCCATCGAAAACACGACAAGTCAAAAGAATAGGTAATGAGAGCCCAAAAGGAAGTCTGAACTTTTTTATTCTATAAACATGCTACACTAGCATGCAGTGGCTACTGTCATCACTTCATGTTCAACATATGATATAGGACTCATTTCACAAAAACGGCAATGTATATTAGCATCGGAAAACTCGAAAAATATTTACTGCCAACGAATATCTATCTATCTATCTATTTATCTATCTATCTATCTATATATATACATATATATATATATATATATATATATATATATATATATAATTAAATCTGTTTTTTCTTTTTATTTAAAATTAATTTCATTTACATTGCGTCGAGGAATTTTATGTTTCGAGATTCTACGTCGACATCAGGCAATGCTTGCCCATTGGTATGAAAATGCTTTACATTTGAACGTAAAAAACAATACGCTTGTTATTTGAAGAATTCATATGATTGGAGGAAGATATAAATATTTTGATTTTATGTGTGTGTTAAATTTAACTAATCAGAATGAAGGTCATCTTTAAAATTTTTAAATATAGGTTTTGGATATATATATATATATATATATATATATATATATATCAATGAACGGGTTTTAATCGTTTCCAAGTACACTTTTATGCAAGTAGATTCCAATTACAGATGATTGCTTGACCCCCAAATCTAACAGTGGTTTAAACTGCAACTAAACTAAGCAGACACCATTCTAACTTCTGGGAATATTCGCGATCGATTCTTTTTAACAAGTTCAGCACATTGATCATCTCTTTTTGTAACATTTTCTCGCGGTTGCCACACCATTCTGTCTCCCCAATTTAAAAAAAAATATCTCTAAATCTCAGTTTTTATTCTAGATTTCTCAAAAACAAAATACGGTATTAATTATAGCTTTATAAACATTTAGTATTCATATAATTTTCATCAAATATGCAATATTAGAGATTTATTAGATACGGTATTATTTATAGTCGCCACAGTGAAAATGTTTCATTTTTAAGGCGGTGAACATTCAATAAATTTCCTCAATTTTGACGAAAAAAACTGAAGCAACAAAAAAGTTGTTTTACAGAAAGAAGCTGAGGATACCATGAAGCGAACATGTTTGCAAGGACAAGGTATTATAGAAAATGGAACTAAAAAGGAAAATTTATAATTAATATTAGAAAGAATCAGTTTACATTTCTGAGAAAGATAATGAGTATGATGTCCTTGGAAAATCTGTTACAGAAGCACAGGCAGGATAGCGCATAAAATAATTGAAGACCTTGAGAAAATTGATTTATTTCTGCTGCAATGGACAGGTAATGGTAAAAATCCATGAACACCTACCTTCTGAGGGGACTCGGCGCCCATTGACAGAGTGAATAACATTAGATATTTAAAGCAAAACTATTATATTGATAACATAATATAAAAAATTACTTAGAAAATCTCAGAACAAATTTTACATAGTACATACTGAGTCAATAAAAAAATTCGGAGATATGTTTCTCGTGCGTAGCGTGGTTTTCAAATCTGCGATGACAAGAATTTGTTCATGTCAAATATTTTAACATATGAAGAATCTAGTTTACAAATATAATAAAATATTGTGGAATAGAGAATTTATGTAATCATGTAAAGTCACAGAATGTCACGAAACGAGTTTTCAAGTATATAAAGCACATATTTAATCACTTTTTTAGTATCTAAACTACATAAACAGTAGTAAAAAGTAACAAAGATTCAGATTTAATTTCAGAGAGCGACGAATGTAGAATAAAGAAAAATGGGCCTAATGAAATTTAACAATCACAAATTGTATTGAAGGTAAATAAACAGTTACAAAGAGTTGTAGGATGCTTAAGAAGTTTGAGTTAATTTATTGTAGAGTAAGGACACAAACGGCAAAGACAAATAAAAGCTAGGAAGCTCTGAGGATTCATGGTAGTACACGACCTTGGATAATATGACATTTACAAAAACGAAGAGTCATGATGCTATAAATGTATCTGAATGAAATAATTTGTCAGAATTTGTCAGACGAATTATGTTCAGTATAATAAATATTGAATGTTTACGTGTTTTCTAAAAAGAAATATATGTTTCATCTTATTGACACATAGAGATTTATTTTCCACAGCCAGTAAAATAAAGGATAAATGAGTCGAAAAAAAAGTGATGAACAAATATTCCAAAAAACAAAAAATAGGATAATCTACATTCAATTTTCGAATATTCAAAGAAAGATTGTAACTTACACATTCCATATTCGAATATACCAAGTTAAAAATAGTGGAATAGAGGAATATTCCAAATAATGAAAACTTTGAAACTCTACGTTCACTATTCGAATATTCCAAGTTATGTATGTTATGACATCCTACGTTCAGTATACGAATGTTCCAAGTTAAGAAAGCTTTAAAATTCTAAATTCTCTATTCTAGTATTCAAAGATGAGCAAGTTTTGACAATCTCCGTTCGATATTTCTTTTGAACAAGATGTGAATATTCCAAGACGGATTTGAAATCCTACGTTCGGTATTCGATTATTTCAGTCTAAAATTCTTAGAAATTCTAGGCTCGATACTGTTAAAATTATTTGTTTTTTAATGTCATCGAGTGGAATTTCTGTGAAATATGTTGATAGTTCACTGGTAAAGGTAACAAGGTTTAATCATAAAATCAAGCATGACATTATTTATCATGTTTTCCACTAATATAAAATGGATTTTTTTATATTGAACGAATCGTTATCTTTGCTGATACAAATTTGGTTCAGTGCTGCGTACTAGTATGTAGTAAAAGTCAGTACATTGGAGTAGATAGATCTATCGCCCGGTTCACACTCCACCCACGTTTCCGACTTTCTCTTTTCTAATCTTTTCACATACGTAGCCCACTGCACATTAGTGGCGTTACGGCCTTGCTCGGGGTGATACGATTAAAAAAAAAACAAAGATGGATCTGGCAGATTTATGAACTTACCATTCATCAGTGCATTGAATATTGATGACATATCTTGCCCCGTGTTCTTACTCTACATATGTACATTCTGTAACAAATTCTCAAAAATGCCTATCATATAATAAAAGATGACCTGTCATCTCCACATCACTCACTTTCTCGCCAAAGTAACTTACCTTTACACTGTCTTTACTACAAATACTTTTAAGACAACGGTTCTTATGAGCCATTTTTCCCTTAGTGCCTCATATGTATGTACTTTTGTTGAAAAATGTAAACCCAAATACGAAGTTCCTAAAACATTAAATAAGTATAGAAAAGTTATGACGTTCCAGAGACTTCTACAACTTTCTGTTAACATCTAGAAGTCTCTGTATTCTTCTTGCACTTTATGAAAATTTGGAATTAATAAATATTAAATAATTGATTTTAAAATTAATATTAAATAATACAGATATTAACATTATTATTTAATAATAGATATTTGAATATTAATACTTTGTAACAATTATTTAAATCTTAATGCTAAAGAAAAACAAATTGTGATAATTTAATATAAATACAATATAAGAAAGTTATTAATATTAAATAACTAATTTTCAAACCAATATTTAGCACTATTATTATTTAAGAATTAATAATAATAATATGTATGAGACAACGAAAATCTTACTATTAGAATGAAATTACGATTTTTAAGATTAATATTCAATAGCCAATTTTGTTGAAGTGCTGTTTGTGTCTTGATTTTTTTTGTCAAGTACTTTTCCCTTTATTCATTGTGTATTTCCGATATATAAAAATATATGGAGGTTATTCGTATCCTCTGGCTTATTTCACAATTTCTAACATGTCTTCATTTCTATCCTAGCTCTATACCAATTAATTAACGAGATAATGAATATGTTATTGCGAGTTTCAGTTTCCCATATAGTTTGGGGATAAACAATTTTATCGATAAGAATGTTAAGTGGCTGTGCCTTTATACAACATGGAAAAAGTATATATTTGGATAATTATTTCTGGAGGATTTTTGGTGTTTTCTTTTTCTATCTTTAAGAGCACGGGCAAGAATTTCTTAGCTTAAAACGTAGTTATAATACAAATCTGATCGGAAATATTAACAGTACAATATTCAAAGACAGTGATTAATCTTAACTACGGAATTAGGTGCTTTGAATAAAAGGGAAATTTATGTTAAAATATAGGTATTCATGGCAAAAAACACTGTTACTGTCAAAATTAAGATAACGACGTATATATATATACTTAATTATATGGCAATTATTCTTGATAATATTTAAATTGCTTCCTTTTGTTAAAAATCGTGTTCAGGGCTCAATAGCTAGACGATGTCGATTATTACGAAACACTCGTTATCAACACATTGATACATTTTGTATGAGTACATTCACACAAATCTTTTAAATGTTAATGACTTCTCGCCTCACTTTACTTATCTTATTTAATGGCTTTTCTTTATTTTCAGTCTAATTTTATTATTTAAACTCTCATTATATATATATATATATATATATATATAGAGAGAGAGAGAGAGAGAGAGAGAGATCGGATACACTATGGTCATATACAGTAAATGGTAAGTTTCAAACTCTCATTACATATATATATATATATATATATATATATATATATATAGAGAGAGAGAGAGAGAGAGAGAGAGAGATCAGATACACTATGGTCATATACAGTAAATGGTAAGTTTCAAACTACAAATTCTGACCTAGTTACATTTTTTTCTAATTTTAAATTAGAATTGTAATATTAATCTGAAAATAAAGCTTTTAATGGCTTTTCTTTATTTTCAGTCTAATTTTATTATTTAAACTCTCATTATATATATATATATATATATATATAGAGAGAGAGAGAGGGGGAGAGAGAGAGAGAGAGGAGAGAGAACAGATACACTATGGTCATATACAGTAAATGGTAAGTTTCGAGCTACAAATTCTGAACTAGTTAAACTTTTTCTAATTTTAAATTAGAATTGTAATAATAACCTGAAAATACAGCTTTTTGTCAAAAAAGGTAAAGCTGGAATTTTCTCTTTAAAAGCATGAAAAAAATTAGAAAAACAAATTAAAAAAATGGATTTAAAAACATACCATATCTCTGATGATGAGCAAATAGCCTATAATTATCAATTTGAGTAGGATTTGAAATAATTCAACATTAAATATTATAAAGTATTTGTGTTGTTTTTTTTTGCATACAATTTCATATCAGCTAACTGAAAAAATAAATTATTTTTAAGTAGATGGCATTAGAAGCACTTTGTTTTAACACTGTACCTTCATTTTTTTCTTCATTTGTTGTAGTGTAACAGCTGACACAGCATTCAGTCATTATAAAATAACAAAATTTTATCAAGACCAGGGAAATTAATATCATTGGATAAATTAGAAAGTTTTAGAATGTTATGCGGTTGTGTTTTTGTCATTGTTTTCTTTATAGATTTATGAAAGCCTAAAATTAAAAACGTGTTTTAAATGCCAACGAAAAGTACTCTTTGTTCAAAGAAATTAATTATTTGTATGTGTGGTATGAAAACATACTAGTATATTTGTTTTTTCTAGGGTAAATACTACTTTTTTTCCTAAAACAACTGCAACGTTATAAAATCAGCATAGGAAACAAAGTCTTAGTTAATTAAAAGAAATAATCTAATATACCAATGGGACAGCGGTGGACATTGTTTGTGGAAAAATTCGACTACTATTAGAATTTCCAGGAAAGTTTTAACTCGCGCGCCGTCTTTCTTAGATGCTGTTTCTTCCAAAACCTGGTTGTTCTGCTTTTGACAGATTTCTTTTCATGAACAAAATCTAATTATTTTTACTACTACAAAGTCCACTGAGATGTTTTGCTCACTAACAAAACAAAACTATAGTAGGACGAAATTAGTCCTTTGAGATACAGAGTGAATCAAAATAATATTTTTTCCTAAATCTATTGTCGAAAATGTCCCTTTTATTCCTAATTTTTTTTAAATTTAAATAAACGACGTATGCTACTGGCACTTATTTACTGAGACAAGTTGAGTTTTTATAGAAACCACCCGGCGAAAACCAGTTCTTTGCATAAATCGTTTGTCGAACATTATGACACGGTGTGGTCCTTATTCTACACACTTAATCGTAAGAATAGCATGTCTCTTTAGAACTTAGCTGATTATGAACTTCTATAAAGTCCCGTTCTTAATCATGTTCGAATTAATACGATTTCTTTGGAAATATAATGACAAGTTTTCCAGTTGTCTTCTACAAGAATTTACAATTCAGAAAATTCTTTCTTGGCTGTTTAAAAAGTAAAGCTATAGAGCCTATCCTAACCTGCTATTTAACGAATAGTTATATGGTTTGGAAAATATTGATTCATGCTTTTCGAATTTTTTTTTTCTGAAAATTAATGCAACAATCGAGTTGACTATCTGAATAGGGCTCGCCGGTTTCACATTTTGAAACGATAGTTGTTGTAACTGAAAGCATTTCTTATATATAATTTTATGCCTATTTTAAATCAAAACTTTAAACCCCAATCGCCCTTTTTATTCTGCTGTTTAATGCTTTCTAAGATGTTACTATGCTTTAATATCAATTAATGGTGATATGGGTAGATTTCAAGTCGACCTATATTACCAGGTTTGGCACAATAATCAGAAGGAGGAAATAAAAGATTGTGAAAAAAGTGTAAAAACAAGTTATCTCCCTTAGCATAGTATGTTAGACAGAGGACAGTGTCTCTAAATTGTGTAAATCTTGAAATGTCTTGGAAGATAATTATTACAAAAGATACTGAAAGATACAATGGCATAAACGACTGCGACATCATTGATTAGGAAAGTGGTGACAGTATTATTACCTGTAAATATACAGGCTGTGATTATTTCCATTTGTTCGTGATAAACGCAACGGTCACGTGACGGCTGCTTAGTGACGCTATAAGTAAAACGCTTTCGTTTTGTTTCTCTTTACAACCCACTCTCTGTATGGGACACTTGTATATATGTAGATATAGTTTTGTATATGTCTTAGTATTATAAAGGTTTCTCTGACAAACAAGCATGTATGTCATTCCTTTTACTTCCAGCCATTTCGTTCTGTTCATAAACCAAGGAGTTATTATATCAAGGATATAATAATTTTCATAACGGGAGAAATACAAAAGAGGATACACCTTTCTACTATAAACCTCTCCCGTTATAAGCCGTTTCCTTCTAAGCAAACGCCAGGTATTCATTGAACGAGGAGCTTGTATTATTGCCGGTTGAACTTTCCTTTATTTGTCATTGAAAATTATAAAATATTTCTCTTTAAACAATTTTTCAGGTGTATATGCTTCTCAAGTCTAGTGTTCAGTATCCTTCTTTCCAGTATTGATAAGTATTTGTTTTCTTCATAGCATTTTATTTGATGCAGTGTATAATGTTAAAATCTTTACTATGTTATTATTTTCTTATCAAGTTATATATGACATTTATATACGCTGTTGCTGCTGTTGATTTACCTTAATGAATATGATTGATTAAATCAGTAAATAATCACACTTGCTTCAATAAGAAAAAGAGTACAAATTTGAAATTAAATTTATTCCTTTTCTTAATTATAATTATTGTTGACTTATAGAGCGGTACACCAACGTAGAGTCGCTGGATTGTGAATATACGAAGCCCAGTAACACTAATGTAACTTTGAAAAAGGCAGACCGATATAGGTTTACAGCATTTTATAAAAGCAAGTAATGGCTTTGCAAAGTTTACCTAGTTGCAAATAATTTCAGGTCAGGTAATGTAGTTCATTTGGACGGTATTTGTTTATGGGATATCCCCACGATTTTACCATGAGTATCAAGTCACATAATCAGTCTTACTAGTCAAACTTGAAGGAGAAGAATCTACCCGACATACGTACATTGTGCAGCTTATAAACAAACATGCGCGGAGGCGTAAGACACTTGGGAATAAACTCAACTGTTTATCATAAGACATTTGACAAACTAATATGCAAAGATCTGTAGTCGTGAGAACCATTATTAATATTATGATTAATACTACTACTACTACCACTACTTATACTACTACTACTACTACTATTACTACTACTACTACTACTGCTAATAATAATATAATAATGATAATACAAGGCCAATTACATGCCTTCCGACAACATATAAACTATTAACATCTATTTTAAGAAAACAGACATATTTATTCCTCGAAAGAAATGACATGTTACCGCTTAAACAAAAAGGGTGCAAATGTGGCTGGTACGGATGTAAAGACCAATTGCTTATTAACAGTATCATACTAGAATACTGCTACAGTACAAAGAAAAATCACAGTATGCCTAGAAACATTATCGTAAGGCATTCGATAGTGTGCCACATTCATGCAGTTTTAAAGACTTTAAATATATACAAGTTATCAACCGTCATCATCAATTTCCTCAAACAATACATGTCGATATGGAAAACAAGCCTTTACCTCAATCATATAAATGGAACCTATAAGTCTGGTGAAATAAACATCAAAAGAGGTATATTTCCAGGTGATTCTTTGTCTCACTTACTATTCTGCATATCACTAATAGCACTGACCAGCCAACTTAACAAGTCAGAATGTGGTTATAAAATAGCCCAAAAGAAAATTAGCCATCTATTTTACATAGATGATTTAAAATTGTATGCTCAGAATGATAACTAGCGGACAGGTCTTCTGTAAACTGTAAAATGCTTCAGCGAAGACATTGGAATGAAATTCAATTTGAATAAATGTGCTAAAGCTACCGTTTTACGTTGATCGCTACAACAAACAACCTCAATTAGCTTAGACTCTGCTGTAACAATAAAAGAATTGAAAGCTGAAGAAGCTTATATATACCTAGGTCTAAATGAGAGTAAAACTATTAACCATACAAATGAAAGAAATCGTGCGTAAAGAGTACTATAGACTAATATTAACAACTGAATTGAATTCTCAGAACAGAATCATGGCCATTAATAGCCTTACAATCCCAGTTGTCCAATATAGTTTCAACATCTTAAACTGGACTCTAAACGACATCAGGCGAATGGCTTCTAAAATGAGAAAGTTTCATTTATAAGCATAAGATGCATCATCCAAAGGCTGATGTAGACCGTCTATACATACCCCGTAAAAAAGGTGGAAGAATCTTATTCAGCTAGAATTTTCATACAAGACAACTATTGGCTTACTAACATACATAGAAACAACGAAGGACTGTATGATACAATTAGTCAAGTAACATGAAGAAAGATAAAAATATTCAATAATAAAAGAAGGCAGTACATACAAACTAGATTTACATTAATACATTATGCAGAAAAGCAACATAGAAGGCAAGAACCAACTGCGCAAAGAATATGAAAATGAAAGCCAAAGATAAAGCTTTTGAACAGATGAAACAACGCTTGCAAGACAAACCTCTGCATGGCCAATATCCAGAACGTGCCAATAAATCCAATGTTGATAAAGTTAATTCTCATCGATAGTTACGTGCATCTGGATTAAAGTCTGAGACTGACGTTTTGATTATTGCAGCGCAAGACCAAAGTCTTTTAACTAGGAACCTTCAGGCAAATATTATACATAATAATATGGATCCAAAATACAGGTTTTGTGATAAACACCAAGAAACAATAGACCATCTAATCTCAGGATGTTCTGTACTTGCCCCAAATGAATATAAAAATCGCCACGATAGAGTGAGGCAATATTTACATTGGACAATGTGCAAACACTATGGAAAATCTGTAAACAAACACTGGTATGAACATCACCCAGCACCGGTTACAGAAATAGAAGACGTAACCATTCTATGGGATTAAACCATCTACACAGACAGAAGAATTGAAGCAAATAGGTCGGCCTTTGTTGTTAAAAGTCAGAAAGAAAAATAATTAATTGATATGGTTGTCCAGTGGATTGTAAATTAACAAACAAGAAATTTGAAAAACTGTCAAAATATAAAAACCTGGAAAGTGAAATAGAAAAAATGTGGAAATTGAAAACAAGAGTTGTGCCAGTGAGAGTTGGTGCACTTGGAACGATAAAAAAGGACCAAAACAACATATTGAAAGAATCTCTGGAAACCCCAGCTTAAGAGATATACAAAAAATGTCTTGTTAAGTACAGCTCACACACTAAGGAGAACTTTGTCTATGTAACACTAGGGATGATAAGGGAGGTAGAAAAACATGAAATAGAGCCATAAGGACACATCACAGTAACGGCAGTAACTAATATCTTAGTTGACAAACTTTTTGTTAACAAATATACCCTTTTCAACATAACTCAGACTATCATTCCCCATTTTCAAACTTTGCCAGGGTCAAAAGGTGAATTCAAAATTATAACCAATTTTTTAAAAATATTTCACCTTGACCAACGCGGGACTCTAACTAGAACGCAAATGATTACAGTGAAAGAAAAGACTAAGAACTGGTGGAATTGAAGAAAGGTTAAAAGTTGAACGGGATTCAGGAAGACAGCAGATGAGAGTTGAAGCTGAATTTAATTTTTTGGATATTGTAGCTGTCAGGAAAAAAGTAAAGAGAAGGAATTGCAAGAAAAGAAACTGTTGGAATAGAAGTGTCGATTGCATTTAACTATTTTAACGGTAAAAGTGTTGGATCTGCATGACTACCTAATAGCCTGTTTAACCCTTTGTTGCCTATTGGTTACAATTGTAACCATTCTCTATCCTTTGTTGCATACTGGTTACAATTGTAATCAATATGCAACGAAGGGTTAAATTCTTGTTATCGGGGTCTAGAGATTTTTAGAAGTTGCAATGACGATATTTTTACACACGCACAACAAATCTTTCTCTTTCACTCAATATTATTAAAAATATTCATTATTTTCCACATTAGGGAAAATACATTTACATGGGTTATTTGTATGGTTGCTTATTGCAAATATAATATCATTAGAAAATTCTGATGAACATAAAAATTTGAATTCAATCATAATAATTTGTTTTAATTTTAACTAAATATTTCATAAGCTTGCTGCGAGTTCACGTGAAACACCGGTTCCCGTACTGTCACCGAACTTAACAAAAGTAGATCTTGATCAGTATATCGATCGGTGATCCGTTGGGAATACCAGTTTCTGTAACATTCGATGGAAAATGGTTTTAAAATTTTTAATTAAAAAGTCGAGCTTTAATTCCAGTTGAGTTCATTATAATCAATTTCGTGAAAAATACCCTTGGAAATTGCATAAATCCACCTCGTTTCATCTAGTAATGAATTAGTAAGTTTTATATCACTAAACCATAATTATCTCCAAAAGCAATTTTTACAATTTAAATATTTTTTTAGTTTTAATATAACATGCAAAGTGTTGATAAGCTGCAGAAAACGAATCAATGGATAAAAAATAATCATTAAATATTAAAGCATAATCCCAAAGACAAAAAGTACACTAAAATGCGATGGTAATGTAATGCAATTATCCAAATTCTGTAAATTAACATAATAAAAATAAATGATTGCTCTTCTGAAAACCTGAAATCACATTTGTGGATGACCCCGTGCTGTTTTACGATGTTTTCCTAGCGTAAGAAGAAAATGTGATTACTTTTTTACTGTTTACAATTGAACAAAGAAAACTGAGGTTTTGTTTTTCTTTTTTTTTTCTTTATTTTTTTTTTTCTAAACTTCATTTTAAACAAGATAAGAAAGCTACAGCTGCAGTGGAAGAAAAACCATGATCCAGGAAACGTTGAAGAAAGGATTTGCGAAGGATGATAATTAAGGAGATAGAAGATGGAAATTGATTTTACGTATAATGTTTTGGAAATTGTAATTATCAACGAAACAAGTAAAGAGAATGGAGTTCCACACACGAAAAGTGCGAGAAAAGAAACTATTAGAATAGAAAAGGCTGTTACATGTAACTATTTCGACGGTAAAATGGTGGGGCTTTGATGCTAATATAGTAGCTCGCATAAATACATGTGGTAGGGTAACCAAGTAAAAAAAAGCTCATCAGAGAAGTGACCCTGAAAATACTTGTAGAAAAAAACTATTAATTAAAGGCTAATAATTAAATTTTAAATGGTTAAAAAAAATAACACAGGATACTTGTTGTATCTGCTAGAATTATTATTTGGATTATCTGGAGAGATTATGCGCAAGGAAAATTTTTGGACTTGTTCTTGGGTGTCAGTCTTTTTCAGGCCCAAACCTCAAGTTACAACAGGAAAAATTCTACCGTCTAAATGCCACAATGGTTTTGTATTTTAATCCCCAGATCTATAGTTTTTCCTTATTTGTTTCAAAAAATTTTCTAGCGATGTTAAAGCTAATGTAAAGCAGTATTCTGTCTTTGTATTTTCTGTCTTTGATAATAATGTCTGGACAATTTGATTTTATTGGTTACTGTATCTTGATAGAAAACTCCAAGAAGATGATGACATCTCCTTTCTCAGCTACAAATTCAGGATGATGTCCGTACCAGTTTGCACCTTTTTTTTCATCCCGGAGTGATGAGAGTTTTTTCATGGTAGATATTGACCTAAGGCATTGTTCTCATGGTAGATATTGACCTAAGGCATTGTTCTCATTTGGTACCTGAGGAACAGTTTGAATTTATTTGTTACAGAACCAATATTTTGGGTTATTATTTTACCTGATAATTACTTATTTGCTTTTTATTTGCTTAGTATAATTGATATTTGCTAGATAGTTTTTGTAAGCAGGTACGTGTGCTGTGCCCCAAGATACACTCTTCAACCTGATATTTACGTCCTGAAATTTTTATCCACTGATGTGTTGCGAATTGATCTAAATCAGCATTTTTTTGTTTCTGACGAGGAGGCTATTGGCTCCAGCTTTCTTCCATTTGTTTTTCAATGTCGTTTTTCGCTTATTGTCTCTTTTTGTTGCTGATTGGAAGCCAGTTGTTTCGACTTCAACGCTGTTTTCACGGTTTATCCCGAATTCTCTTCCATATTTATGGGCTACATTTGATACAGAATAAAATGGCCATCGTTGTTATTATTATTACCATTGTCATCATCATCATCATCATCATCATCATATTTCGATTGCTTTTATGAACCCAGGTCCTACCCAACCTGCGGGAGGTTTAAAGCAGTGACTGTTGTATTTTTTTTATGGCTACATTTATATTTAACATAAAATGTTCACGGTTTTTGCTCTGGTGAACTTCTTTTCTATGTTCTAAGACCACGTGGACTTACTCGTGCTACTAGATTGGCATGAAGGTCTCTCCATTTTACTGGGAAAATAAATAATTATAACCGTCTCTTCTACTCCCAAGTTACTTTTCTCGCACTTCACGTTTCTGGAACTCCATCCTATATATACTTGCATCCCTGATATCTAGAATTGACAAATGTATAAATGCAGGCGTCAATTATCAACTTCTTCCTCCCTAAATCTCTTCCACCTACCTAACTCTTATACATATTCTTTCTTTTCTTCCACGTACCCTATACCCTGTGTTTTCGCCCTGTAACACTCTGCAAACCAGTAGCCCCTATGCCTTATTTGGGATCAAATTATTAATAAAAAAACATCATTAGCGTTACATGAACAAACATATTCATTTTTTAGCTGTATTTAGCAAGACATTTTATTGTATTTTTCTTAAGCTAGGATTTTTAGTGGTTTTTCAGTGTTTTTGTTCATTTTTTATCATTTCAAGCGTACCTACTATTCTTGTTTTCAATTTCCACATTTCTTTCTAGTTCGATTTTCAGGTCTTCATATTTCTATAGTTTTTCTTTTCACAAATTCCTTGGTTGCTACGTTATAGCCGCTGTGCAGGCCATATTAATTAGTAGATACTTTTTTCTTTTCGGTTTTTGACAGTCATGTCAGGTCTATTTGCTTCAATCTTCCTGTCTGTAAAGATGGTTTAATACCATAGAATTGTGATGGTCTTTCTTCCCTATAACCGTAGCTAGTTGATGTTCATAGCCGCCTTTGTTGACATCTTTTTTAAACTGTTTGAACATTGTACAGTGTAAAGATTGCCACACTTTATCCTGAATATTTTTATTCGTTTGATGCTAGAACAGAACTTCATATGATTAGATGGCCTATGATTTCCTGATATTCTTCAAAGAACATGCATTTTGGATTCACACCATTATCTATGACATTTGTTTGAAAGGTTTCAGTGAAAAGACTCTGTTCTTGCATTACATGCATAAAGCCTTCAGTTTAAACCATTTATATTTATTAACAACTTCTTCATTAACAATTTTTCTCCTTTCTTAGAATTATGATGGAAGACAGAACAAAATTATATATTATTGAATTTGTCTTGATTCAGTGAGAAAAACGAAGTCTATACAATCATCTTTCTTTTATATGCTACATCTCTTCAGGCCGTACGTGATCATGGACCGTCACTTGTCGCTCTAAACACTTTTTCTTTTGAAATCTCTCCAAAACCAAGCTCCAGCCATCCACTTACTCAAACCCATCAAGTATATCTTGCGTTGTTTTCCCCTATGTCTCTTGCCCTTTATCGGCAACGTGAGTATTAGATTCTCCAAACATTCGTTTCTTCTCCCAGAAAATGCAACTGAGTCTTCCTGATATGAAGTATAACTATTCTTTTGCTTTTGCATCTCCTTCAAAACTTCGTCGTTGTTCCAATGTTTGGTCCATAGTATCATCAGTCTGTAGAACCACATTTCTGTTGCTTCGTCTCTTCTTCATCTTTGAGTAGATGGTCTAGTATTCGCTGCAGTATAGGAGGACAGATATCATATAGCCGTCCAGTACCCTTGTCCATGTCTCCAACAAAACATTTCTGTCTCTAAATAATTCATTTAGCTTTTGAAATGCGCTCTAGGCCATGCTAATACGCCTTCGGATCACGTGTTGAACTTTCCATTCTCTGTTAGAACGCTTCCCAGGTATTTAAATTTCCTTACTTGTTTTGTCTTAGTCTCTCTGACCTGTAGCTAGCATTTTGTGTTTTTCTTTTTACTAAAGATCATTCAGTTTTCTTGAAATTTATGCTCAGTTCTTTCTTCTCGCTTTTTCTTGCTACATTCTGTTGAAGGTCATGCATTTTCGTTTCCGTGTCTGCTATCAACATTGTGTCTTCCCCGTATCAGCGTACCTTTTTTGTTGAGATTGTGGCCTCTAATGACGAATCCTAGAAAGGACTCAATCTCCCTCAGAATTGTTTCGCTATATAGGTTGAATAGATCCGCTGAGAAAACGCATCCTGGTCTTACGCCTCTTTCTGTTTGCTATATTTGATGAATTCATTTCTTTTTCGTACGCAAGCAGTTTGCTGCCAACATAGCTTCTTGTTTATTCTAATGTATTTTCCGAAAATGTCGAGGTTGCCAAATGATTCCAACAAGTTAAATGATGTACTTTGTCAAATACCTTCACGTAGACTATGAAGTACAGATACAGGTACTTCTGCATTTGTATTTCTCTTTCATAATCTGAGCATGGATATTGCGAATCTTGCTTCGGTGTTTTTATCGAACCAGCTCTGTTCTTGTATTATCTCTGGCCCGATACTCGTATTCATTCTGTTTATCAGAATACGGACGATGAGTTTTGTTATGTGGTTCATTAAGACTATTGTTCGGTATAGTTCACATTTCTTTGCTCTTGTCTTCTTAAGTAGTGCGATGAAAATTGATCTGCTTAAGTCCTCCGGTATATCGCTACTGTTGTAGATTTCGTCTATTATTTGTATGATCCTCTCTACACCAAAGCCGTCTATTACAGTAATGTCACGTCCTGCTGCTTTGTTTCTGTTCAATCTGGCCAGTTTCCACCTCGATTTTTTCAAACTCTGGTCCGTCGGTATTTCTGCGTAGCGTCGTGGAAAGATATCCAATATACTCGTCTCATTGCTGAAGTATTTTTTTTCAATATGAGCGTTCCGTTCTATGATTTTAAATAAATATTTGCTAGACATGTCCTTTTTCCTGTTACTTCTTTTTTTCATGCACGTCTCTTTTTTTTTTTATCTTGGACAGTCTACCTATTTCAATGCACTTGTTTTTGCACCATCTTTACCCTATTTGTATTTGCTCTTTATTTCTTTGTGTATTTTTCTGTATTTCGTTCCATGTCTTGACGTTGTTTTCTGTCATTTTTGCATCATTTCAAAAATCTCTTCAGTGATCCATTCGTTTTTTTCCAACGTGCTTTTTCGTTTGGGATAATATCGTTTGAGATGATGTCATTTGCATATGTCACTAGAACTTCTCTCAGTGCGTCACATTTTATGCTTCCGTTTCCAATTTTCTACAGTTTTGTGCCATTCACGAGTCTGTTGCATTGCCGTCTGGCTTTAGGCTTTTTAATGTGCAGAATTTTTTCCTTAGTTTACTTATAACTGGCAAGTCGTCACTTCTGCAGTCAGCACTTTCATAGATTTTGCAGTGAAGGGCAGCATTCCTGAATTTCTTTTCAAAAATTAATCAATTTTTTGCTTTTTTGTTTGTCATCTTGGGCTTTTCCATCTCCATAAACAACTTGGGTGCACTTGGAACCAGTTATTGGTTATTATCTTGTCATTTGTTGTGCACGATTGGACCTTCTTTCTCCACGGGCATTTGTCAAGTCCAAATTTGCGGAATATTAACCTTCCCTTTGACATTCAGATCTCTTATAATAATTCTAATTTCTTGTGACTTCCACTTGCGCTTTCTAACATAGAGTAATAGAATTCGATTCCTTCTTCTGCATTTCGTGTTGTCGGTGCATATACTACTATAACTGATATAACTGTTTTCCTAGAATTCTTTTAGATATATGGCAATATCCTAGAAAGCATCTCTTTTTGTCATGATCCAGTATCCCGACGACACCTTTTTTCATTATTTTCACCCTTTGTGTATATAATTCTGTGGTTGTCACTGATAGAGCTTCCTTTGCTTTGCCATCTCGTTTTACATATACCAAAAATGTTTATGTTTAATTTAGTCATCTCATGCTTTGCGTTTTCAAGCTGTCCAACATTCTAATGTTCCATGTCCCGACACTTGTTTAGTGCGATCAGTTGCAAAATAAGAGTCTGGTAATTGTTGTCATTCATGTTGTTCCATTCCGGGCGATGGATCAATTTTGAAGAATTATGTCCTGTTTTCATAGTCAAAAGAAATTTCATTGGGATCTCATTAAGGTTCAACGTACTATTAAAAAAATCTCGCAAAACTCAGAAATAATGATGCCACATACGTGTTAATTATTTCTCAGACTGACATAACTAAGATTTCCATATAATAAATTTCTTCATAGCAAAATTATGACAAGCGCTTCCTTTTCAATTTGACTATAATATTTTTCAGTATTTGTCAAACTTCTTGAAGCGTGGGCATCTGCACTTACCGTACCGTATTTGAATTTATGGCGTATGAGTAGTTGCTGCGTGTCTTAATGTGTAACCGATTACTCTGAAGTTACTAGTTTTGGAATTTGTTCCAGAGGTTTTGACATTCAGCTAATCAATTTCAGTTCGTAATCTTCTTAAAGAAAATTATTCAGAGGTGCTCGCCATTTTTACACATCTGATATTATATATTATATTACTTTGCTAATCCGAGAAATGATTGTTTGGTCACCAAATTTGTCTGAGGGGCGTTTCTTTAATGGCACGTGCTCTATCTAGTAGGACCCGAGCTTCTTCATTTTTCGTGTATTATATGACTTAACGATTTTATGCATAAAAATCGATATCTACTACACCACAGCGATCATCTTACTAAATAGAATTGCTAAATTTAATCTTTTCATATAAATATTATTTACCCTGATTCTTCATTGGTAGTTCATTGTTTTCCGTTTTTTTTTTAACCTATACGCGTGGTCCAAATATTGTGCTAAGTCTACAACTCTTCTAAAAAGTGATAATATGGATTTTGACAAACGTCGTTCTATTTATTACATTTGTTAATCAATAAAATAACTTCAGTGTAAATTCACGATAAAATAAATCAGGCAGTAGGGATCTGATCAGGACAGTGGTTGTTTTAAGGAACGTGGTACTCTAGGTAAGTTCTACTCAAACATTTCTTAAAACACACACAGACACAAAACTTTGTTTTCTCTCTGAACATTTTCGCCAAAAACTGACTTTGAACTTTTAAATTTTTGAACCCTTGACCAACATTAGTGTTACTTACAATTACTTTCAAAATAATTGTATTTTTCATGTTATTCATTCTTATATGAAAACCTTTCTAACAATTATAAATCTTTTCAGCGCAAAAAAATAAAATAAAATAAAATAAAAATCCTTCATTTAATTGACTTTGATCAACAAACAGTCAAAGGGAAACAACTTTTTCCTTCATCTCTATGTATACTACTATTACATGCTTTGTTTGTTAAATGCTGTATTTATTGAATATACTTTTATTTATTGGTTACAAATTTGAGTTGTTGTCTTTATTTTTCTTGAATCGTATGTTGGAAGAATTGTAATACAAATCGTAAAGGACCCTAAAAATCCTCTACACCGATAAGGAGGTGATGTGTCGTTACACAAATCAACCAAACAACCAACATTGTGTATTTAATATTATCAGCAGAACGATCCTCCCGACACATTCAAGCGCCATTTTCATGTACATTCTTACGGCACTATTAGGTAAAACATATAAAAAATGGCAATAGAGATGAGGACAACAGTCCGAACAATGTAAATAATGTAAATGCTAAATCATTTCAAAAGTGTAGACATATGCATGTATAAAAAAGTAGTAAAATGCGATTTTTAAAATCCAGCTAAATCTAGTCGAAAATGACTATTTTTTAATCCAAAATACATTAAGTGATAAAGCAACACTCCCTTTACGAATATGATAAAAGTAAATATTCAGTCTACAACAAATGGTTATTCTTGAAGCTCCCCTATTGTAAGAAAAAACAAAATCATTCAGAATATTCTATATTTTATTGGTCATACCGATCTGATCTGTATCATCACATATTTAGAATAAAATTTTATCAAAATGATTTAATTGTAATTTAAACAATATAAACTATTTTCAAAAATAGATTTAATTTGTCTCAGTTTGTTTAAAATTTTTAACTAACAAACCGCTCGTCATGACCACAATTTACTAGACATTTTCAATTATTGTTTTTTTTTTTAAATATGTATAATGTTCTTTTAATGAGATTTCTTTGTCAATATTCAACATAATTAAATGGAAGCGTTTGAAAAGAATGAAAGGGAAATAATTTCGTTAATATATCAGTAAATTATCTGTCTTACAAAATTACTTCCCTTGAGACAGCATCTGAGTTAAAAAAACTAAAGATTGTGATTCCGAGAAAATCGTGTAGGTTTATTCAGGTCTAACATATCGATATGTTGCGATATGAGCATTTTCATTGGGAAGTTGTAATCTTACATAGGATATAAAATTTTCTGTGTTTTATTTTATTTTTGTTTATTTTATTAGAGAAACTATATATATATATATATATATATATATATATATATAGAAAAAAATTAAGACAGACACGTTATTTCATGGTGAACCGGGATTTTGGGCCAATTTCAGGCGAACCATTGTCAGCTTCCGTATTTATTACATTCGTGTAAAATCCTTTGTTAAATAAAGACGGAAGCTGACGATGGTTTGCCTGAAAAAGGCCACACTTCCGATTCACCATGAAATAACGTGTCTGTCTTAATTTTTCTTATATTTGCTCTATATGTATTTATATGCATATCTGATTACAGCTCTCTTAGAGACTTATCCTACCACTGTATGTACAGGATACTCCTTTTGATTCTTCTATACTCACACTGCATGCTGATATATATATATATATATATATATATATATATATATATATATAGTCATCTGCAGACAGATCTGTTTCGCTGTATCACAGCTCATCAGTACGGTTAGACTCCGATTGCTTTTAACCCAGGATTGAAATGTGTGTGTGTGTGTGTGTGTGTGTGTGTGTGTGTGTGTGTGTGTGTACATTTATATGGTAGAACACCTGAAATTTTTTCACTTAGAAGTAATATATATATATATTTAGGGCTGATTCTTATGGTTTTTTTTTGGTTTTTTTTTTCATTGAACATTTTCAGATTTCTAGAATTTGTTGAAATCCTTTTGCTTATTGATATGGGTATTTTTGTTAATCTATCAGAGATCCGAAGACGAATTGGCATGGTAAAGACGCGTTCCAGCAGCTAAGTAAAGTGCTGACACACAGAAGAATTTCACTAGAAACAGAGAAGAGAGTGCAGGATTGCTATGTGATGTCAGTTCTTCAATACGGCAGTAAATGCTGGACAATATCATAGAAAATGAGGACAAAACTGGAAGCAGCGGAAATGTGGTTCTACAGAAGGATACTGCGGATATCGTGGACCGAGCATGCAAGAAACGAGGAGGTGTTGGAAAGAATGGCAACGAAAAGGAAATTAATACTGAGCATCAGGAAGAGACAACTGAGGTTCCTGGCACACGCAATGTGGAAGGAGAGCCTGGAGAACCTGATACTGACTGACCAGATAGAAGGCAAGAGAGACATAGGAAGGCAGCGGATAACATATTTGCAGGACCTGATCAGGTGGATGACGGAACTGGGACTGCCACGAGTAACAGGAGCAAGCATACTGGGAGCCACAAGGGATAGAGAGATGTGGAGAACCATGATCGCCTACGTCCTGAAAGGACAGTGCACATAGAAGAAGAAGATTTTAGGTTGTCGTTTGGTTTCCTGTATGGTTTGTAGATTTCGTTTATTAGGTTGAATGTTTTATTTTTAAAAAATACTGTTATTTTATTGGATATTATATTTATTGTAAATCTTATAATTTTGAGTGAGAAATAAAAAACAAACAAGTAAAAAAAAACTTTTCTTATTCTTAGAAGACGCGTTTCGTCCTCGACGAATCTTTATTGAGGCTAACAATAGTTGTTCTTCTTGTCTCTTGATATTCATTTTGTTGTTTTACCGCTGCATTTACACACAACGATATCAGACAGTGCAACAGAAATGCAAACGTATACCAGTGTTTGAACTGCTCGAATGTTTGATTAATTTATTTGGGAAAACAAATATGAAAATAACTGGGAACTCATACGGGGACAAACCTTATAAACGCAAAATGAATTAGTTGAATTGGCATAGCCAAGGTAACATTTCAAAATCTGAGTAGAGAAATGGGACAAATTTCCCCAAAACAAAGAAGAAGGTACAGGATTGCTATGTGATGTCTGTTCTTCAATATGATATTGAATGATGACCAATCTCATCAAAGATGAAGGAGAAAGTTGAAACGGCTGAGATGTTGTTCTCTAGAACAGGGGTTTTCAAGCTGTGGTCCCCGGACCACAGGGGGTCGGCAAAGATAAGATAGGGGCTCCGTGGATTAACTCATCACGTGAAATTCAAATTAATTTAAATTTAATTTTGTTATATTTTGCATCAACATGCAGTAGTAATTTATTTTATTTGAACATTTATGTATAAAGTAAGTATAAAACCAGTTTTACTACGTTAATGCGAAACTACATGCTATTTTTAGTAAAAATTTATGTATAAATTTCATAACCATTTATAGTGGAAATATAAAGGGGTCCGTAAGTCAAAAAGTTTGAAAACCCCTAGAAGAATGCTACGGATATCATGAATAGAGCATACGAACAACGATGTGTTTCTGGAAAGGATCAAAATGAAAACAAAACTAATACTGAACATCAGGAAAAGACAGTTCCTGTGACATGTAATAAAGAAAGAAGGTTTGGAGAATCTGGCACTCGCAGGTCAGATCAAGGGATGAAAAGACAGAGAAAAGCAGAGTGTAAAATACTTGAAGAGTCTGAGCAAGTAGATGATAGAGCGGTGTTTGGATGGGGAACAGGCAAAAGCGTGTTAAGAGCCACCAGGGATAGGGAGATGTGGAAGGCCATGATTGCCTACGAACTTAAAGGACGCGGCACATAAAAAAAAGAAAATTAAAAAAGAATTAAGAGGGATGTAAAACAATGATCTGACATTTAACCACACTCATTTAGAGTGAGGTGATCCTGTGTGAATTAGAATTACAATGTTACATAGCAGATGACACAGTTTTGATATCAGGAACATGTATAAATGGACATAAAAGGAAAGAACGAAGAAATGACTAATAAATGTCTATAAGAAAACAGAATACATGGTTTGTCGGTAAATCGGTAAAACGAATAGACCGAAACTTGAACCATGAAATGAAGAGACCAAGATCAAGCATGGACAAAATTTAGATATCAAGGAAGCGTTTAAACACAGGACGGGATATGTGACTCCAAAATCTGCAGGCGCATCGGAATATCAAATAATGCTTTCCATAATCTAAACAAAATATTAAGACACAGGAAAAAGTTTTTAGGAAAAACATGTACTGGACTATTGTACAATATCGTTCCTTTTAAATAGCAGTGAATGCTGGACAATCTCTTTACAGTTGAAGAAAAGACTTAAAGCAACCAAAATGTTATTCTACTGAAGCATATTGAGAATTTCTAAGACGGAACATACGAGGAACGAGGAAGTTTAATGAAAGTTGGAAAGGAAAAGAATACTAAAACAACTCTATACGAATAAGTAAAAAGAATAGTAATGAATAAAAAATATACTAATCAGTAAAATAAATACTAATAGGTAAAAACATAAATTGCTTTCTGAGAGTTTTCCTGCAAATAATGGTTAAATGGCTGTTTTGAAAAACAGAGACATACATGACTTATTAAATACAAGCAGAGAAAGACAGCGAATACTTTATATAACAAAGATATTGAATGGATACCACATGTAGAAAATTACTGCTTATTGTTTTAATCAAATATGATGCTGTAACATTTATCTCACCCTAAAATACTGTAAATATTATTTTCTTCCTTTTTTTTATTAAAGAGCAATCTTATTTTATAAAAAAAAAAGATTTCATATCTGAATCGTATTACGACACATGAATTAATATATAAAAAAAAACAAATCACTCCAAGGGAAGTAACCCTACTAAATACTTTTTGCGAGTAACTTACCCTGATACCGATACACGGATTGATTAACACCACCTGAAAAGAAGGCCTGTTCGATTAAACGTGACTTCACCACTGCTGAATGTATGATTGAAGAGATTTTTTTATAGTGCAGAACAATTTTTAAATGTTAATAAAATAAAAAACCAGGGTTCGATCCTCATTTTAGAATTTATTCAATTTTATTTAAAAAAAACAAAACAATAAAAGCGTTTTATTCTGTAATATTACCGTACGATAAATTGAAATTGAAAGAATAATTTTTATATCAGAGGACGAAGAAAAGCAAAATAAATAAATGAATAAATAAAGACCAAACAAATAACAAATATATTAAAACTCAATATTTATTTTAATTATTATTCCGTAAACTTATTCAAACTAAATTGACAGAATTTATATATATATATATATATATATATATATATATATATTATGTTAGAAAAGTATAGGATACAAATCCATCAACCAACTAAAAAACACATAATAAATGGCACACCCACAAAATCAAATTCAAACGACTGCAACTTTTGGGAAAAACCCAAAGTAAAACTTTTCTTTTTCATAAGTCAGTGTGAAATGCAAGACCCAAGATCCTGATTGGTTGACAAATCGAGAAATTCAAAATACTTCAGCGAAATCTTTTTTTTTTTTACAGCTAAAGAAAAACGATGCTGGGAGCCTATCAAGTAACTAGAATTCAATATTTAAGGATGTCCCCTGAACGGTCATAGTCAGTCAGTCAGTCAGTGGGTCAGTGAGAGACAGCAGTCCGTCGATCCGTCAGTCAAACAAGCAATTGATCGGTCAGTCAGCGAGTCAGGACAGACAGTCAGTCAGCCAAGCCAGTCAAGCCCGAAGGCGCAGTGTCCGATACGCACTGTCCGATAGGCGCCGACATCAAACAGACCAGTGCCGACAAACAAACCGTCGCCGACCCAACCGCTACGAATAATAATAAGAAAGATAGTAACACGATACCTCAAACGGTCGTAAAACATTTGACATCTCTAATCAACCATAAAAGAGAAGTAACACAGACCTCTTGAGTTAAATAAACTGACTCTTCGTTTTTACACACACATTCTCTCAATTACTACTATCTCCATATGTCTTTCTCTCTCTCTCTCTCTGTCTGTCTCGGTCTCTCTCTCTCTCTCTCTCTCTCGGTCTCTCTTTTTGTAGTTGAATGAATAAATGTAGAGCTTTGTTATTTGGCTTATGTTGTAGTGAACTGATTAGCAGTTCATCACATTAATTTGAATTTAGGATTAGAAAATATCATATAAGACTCATGCAAAAGAATAACTAACGACAAATGTTACCAAAAATACAAGCATTCAATGTTGATAGAGAAAAAAAACATGTATTTAAGTGAACAGTGTAGAAAAAGTCACCTCTCTCTAACCGTAAATTAAAAAATCAATAAAACTGAATAAATATTTATGAATGTTAAAAAAAAATTTCTTGAGATAGCTTTTGTTAACACTTATTGAAAGGTTATGATGTTGAAAGAATGTTCCTGAGAAAGTTTGAAAGTGTGTGTCAGCATGCGTGTATGTGTGAGTCAGAATGGCGCATATTCAACTGACAAGGATATGTCTGGCAGCTGAATTCTCACTGCCGAGCTGAGAAAAGATGTTCCTTAAATAGTTACTAGTTAGATCAAACTAGTTGGACGGGGAAATGTAAAGATGTGTAAGCTCGGATTTTGGTTGCAATCAAATTTTACGAATCCGACAAAAATAGTGACTTTTTGCTGTGTAAAAAATTGTTGTGAGGAACTACGGAAAATAATGAACAGCAAAATAGATATTTGAGATAGAAAAATAAGTTATATTAAACGTAAAGATACAACTGGAACTCAGGTTAATAATCCAGGAATACGATTAGTAAGGAATTTACATATACAAGTCTTTGAAGTGAAGTCTTGTTGGAATTAGTATATCCGTATAAAATTATTCTGACTGAATGGAGCTGAGAGCTACTATGACTGCTGACGCGGTATTCTCTTGGTAACTTACGAACTTTTTCGGCACTCGTATTGTTCTCTACTGCTCTCTATGGCAACTGATGTCTCTCACTATGGCAGGAGTATAGGTATACTCAAGCCATGTTCATTATCATAGAAAAAGGTGAGGTCACACAAACCCCCACCCTAGCTTCTTTTTTGGGGAAAATTCTTTTTTTCGCTTGTGTTCTATGATTCTCAAAGGCTTGAAAGATTTCTTCCATCCTCTCATACTTTTCTGAGGATGACGAGCTTGGCTTCTCAATCTTTCTTTTCTGTATTTAGTTTATGTGTCTCCTATAGGTAAAGTTTTCTCATTCTCTTGTGTACATAACATTTCCTAGTCTGTTTATTATTGTTATTTTGATTTAACTATGTTAAATAAATTTTCAGCTTTAAAATATTTAATTGGCATTATGTAAACAACATACTTGTATCGTGAGAATACACTGCTAAGCATAAAAGCAAAAGCACTTGTTGCAGACACATTCTTGTTGTCACCTAGGCTATCAATATTATTACCTTTATAATCAATATAATATTGTAGGTGAATTTCATCTCCAAGTAAAGATATTTATGCTTAATATACATGAGAGAATTGTCATATTGCTCTACTATAGGAATCTAATAGGTTGACGAAATTAGTTTTCTGATTGCTGAATAACCAGGTAAAATTATATTTTTGTTGTCTCATAACATTCTATAATCTCTATGTGCGCAGTTATACTGCAATGAAGAAAACAACCTCTGCAGATTAATCAAACTTACTCAGTGTGTCATTAATTTTATATACGAATTTTACTTAAGAAAAATAACTGAATGACTAATAGAAAGTTCATTACCAAATGGAAAACAGAAATCAAACTTTGAGGTGTGGTTTGGAATTCGTCTATGCCAATATTTTCAAATTTTCATATATAATTTCAAAGTATTTGTATCATTTACATGATGAGGTATCTCATACTATTCTATAGTATTAAAATTTTACATCACCACAGAACATATATACTGTAAAATCAGATTTAATTGTAACTGACTGAATGAATTTTGTATATGGTGACTTGATGCAGCATATTATAAGAACAGTCTCGCTGTACTCCAGTAATTTCTACCAAGAAAATTTAATTTCCTTTCTAACTCAATAATATTTTGGAATCTCGGCAGCTCTTTGTTTTCCAAGTTACCTGTAATACTTTGATCTAAATGTATTTTAAGTGCATAATTCCCCAGTTTAATTTTTCTGGACTCTGGTGACTCTCTAGGGGTTGGTTAGTGAAGATAAATATGAGACAGTTTGATAAAATTTTAGGGATTGCCCGTACATGAATAATTACTTTTTCAGGCTAACAATAATTGTGATACCAGTTTTCTTGTCGAATGATGAAGTGTTTCGCCTAATGACCTTAGGTCGAAAATGCAGTTCACTTTGCTAAAATAATAAATTAAAAGGAGCAATTAGATCCTATATTATAGCGCTTGTTAAAATCTAAGATAGTTAGAAAAAACAAAAACTATAATGACATGAGGGAATGTTCTCGGTGCATTGAGGAAAGTTTTCATTTAAAATATTCTGTCCACTCCTTTATCGGAAATCATATTAAATTGGTAAAAAAATGAATTTTATAGCAGAATAAATATCATTCTCTATACAAGACGGTAGATTGAATTGAATATATATATTTAATAGCGTGCATATATTACATTATTATATGACCAATAAATAACTAAATAAAGAAAAAGTGAAAATATTAGAAATTATAAAATGAAAACAAATAATTTCATTTTCATTTTTGTGTCTGTATGTCCATAACAACGGTTGTGCCCGACGTCACCTTAAACTATTACTAACTTACAGCTTTCCAACAAATACCAGGATGTAGACAAAGTAGTTTTAACTAAAACAGACGCCACATATATTCTTCACAATGATCGAAAGTACTTGAAGAAAAAAAATAATGCAAATATAAATGCCTGAATGTTTATCAAACAATTTCAAATACACTACTCAACTCCTTATTCGAAAATTAGAAAGATACAATAAGAAATTTAAAAGTCACATCTTGTCGGTTCTTTTAAATTAAAAATGTTTATATAAATACTTATATATATATATATATATATATATATATATATATATATATATATATATATACTCTATTACCTAAGTGTATCACGCTCTAGAAAGAGATATGAACCCAGACATAACGAGTGAAACATGGTAACGCCAGACGACATACACAAAAACACGCATTATAATTTAAGGAAAACTTCGAGAAGGAAATATAAAACGAAAAGGAATTACTGTAAAATAATTATCATCTATTATTTAAGAAAACAGAGAGAGATTGTTATTGTTCTTATAGCGGCTTTTGTGATTTAAATAATAATTTCAAGTCTTTTATTGCTGTCTAATTCTTGATTCTCTCCAACTAAAAAAAAACACCTTCATCCGTTTATTTTTATTTATTTTATCCAATCCTTCCTTCAATTCCCGCTGTGAACAACATAGCAAGTCGTAGTCATTCTAATACAGTAATACCTACCTAGGCACGAACATGTGTTACACTTTTGTTGTAATTAATGAAATTTAATATATTTTGTAAATGCATTATATTTTTACCGAGCAAAACATTGTAACAGAAGAAAGAAAAAACAACAAAGAAACAAGCGATCCGTAAACATAATAGAGAACGAATACAAGCAAGGAGGAATGATATGAACGAAGAAGACAGAGGACTTTATATTTTTGATTGTTATTACAATATTTTGTTAAAGTTGTTAAGTTCAAATAATTAATAATGCAATAAAGTGATTCCTACGTGTAATTAATTCTCATAGAATTTGTCATGCACTTATTCAAACATTAACCGAATAATTAAGAATAATCGGACTATTAAATTAAGAGAACAGTGAAATTTTCACAGGTTAAAACAAGTATATACAAATTTATTGTATAAATATTATGTCGGAATAATAAAGAAAAATCCATTCCTAAACACACGTTCCCATCTTGTCGGTTCCTTGTGAATTAAATGATCAATAAATCTCCGATGTCCATTTTTGTTCTACTGTTAAATTCAACCTTCCCAGTCTGTTTACTGAAACATATTTGTATGAATATCTACTGACTAAATATACTTAATTTAAATAACTTAAAACTGAAATGAACAATGGTATTAACACGGAAATATTTCGGAATTATATTAAAAAAAAACATAAAAACATTAACAGATCTGTAAATTCCAAGCCGAGATAATGATGCAAAATGTGTTGAAGATTCAATTGATGTGATCGTCTATTACTTCAAACTTGTAGTTTTTTTATTGTGAGATAGGAAATTAAGAATTAAAATCAACTGTTTTCTTCACTTTTACAAAAATTCACAATGACGTTTGAAATTCTGATTTTTCCCAAATGGATTGACCATGTGCTTAAAGAAATATCGAAACCGGATTTCGCAAGTAGGTGTTAAACTGATTTTCTGACCAATCGAAGGACTTCGCGAGTCAGTGTGAAAAATCTAGATTACAATAAAAGTATTTCGATCAGCTACAGTCAGTCACTTAGATGGGAGCAGCGAGAGACACTGCTAAAATGTAACGAGAGAAGTGTTGAGTCATCTCCAACATACGTCCTCTTTCTCTTTCCATCTCGCGTGCTGATTCCTTTTACTGCATCTCCATCCAAAGATATTCCTACTGAATACATACATACATACGTACGCATATACCCTTTTAACAAATTACTAGTAACATTTTCTACAAATTTTGAAGCTTTTAACTTTCTCATTGAACATTAATTTCTACGAATTCTTGTTATTCTTTCTTTTAATAAATTTATATTTTAAAATGCAAAATGTATATTTTATTCTTACATTATTCCACACTAATTCACACATTCTAACCTGCCGACAACCAACCTTCTCATGAAATCCTACTCATGATAATTTTTGATAAAACTTGTAAGCTATATGGAGTTCGGTTATGTCTGACACAGGGCCGAACCAAGAAACATTAACCAGCTCTCTATAGCTTCAATACTAAATTTAAAGATGTTGAAAACAGTGTCTCAGACACTACATTGATTCTTAAAAATGACAGAAATAGTTGAAAGTACACAAAAACAACTGCCTAAACAGGAACTTGTGATATTTTATCCAGAATGTCGTCCCCAATACAGAGCATATATATCGAAAATTGGGAAAATACAGTTTCAAAAGACAGAAATTGTCGTTTCTACATAGCAAGGCAGCAATCCCTAACAAAAGATGTTAAGAAATCAGCCCGATGCCAGTAATGTTTTAGGATTATATTAGAGTTAGGTCTGCCACACCGTGCACTGAATCAAACAGTTTTGTTATTGTGACACATCTCATTATTCTAATTAAGACTCGATAAATTATCAGTATATGAATGGACAGTCTTTGTTTGTTTGTCTTTCTTTCTTCCTTTTTCGCTTCCTTTATTTCCTGTCTAAGCTGAGAGATATCGTTTAACAACCAAAAATTTGACCTCGTAATAGAATTAGTAAGAGTCGGTCACCTAAGCTCACGTGACATACTTCGACAATTTCATTTTTATAATTTATTTTCAATTTTCAGAAAATGTCTAATTAAAGTCGTGAATGCAATGATCCCGTCGTGTGCTGATTAGGAATGTCCCTATAGACATATTCGATTGCGAGGTACGAACCGCAAAAGAAAATAGTATTCCTGAAGAAATCTTCCCATTCTTATTTTGGAATTATTTCGCTTACTAGGTGTGGACCGAAATATAAGGACTATTTTGAATTCTACCAGTTTATATAGCAGAAGGAGTAATTATTAATTTTCATTCAAACATTCTAAAGAACTTGTATATGTTTTGCGCTTATGAACACTTCAACTTATGATTAATGGATAAGCAAAGTGATATTCAGTATCAAATGAGTGCCTCTTTCTGATCTTACTCCGGTTATCTTACATCTTTTCTATTCATTTGTTTTGTTATATAAAATTATTTTTAAACTTTCATCCTGTCTCTAATATCAACTGACACCTGTCGTATGTGTCTCTATCTGAGAGATAACATCTTTTCGTTTTCTTTTTTGGGGCCTAATTTTTATAACCGTATGCTACCAGTTAGAGCGTTACTTTTCGACCCCCTCTGCAGTTACGCACAGTACTGAGGAAACGGCGAAGAAATCCAGTTTATCTAATACTGTATGGTTATGCGGAAAACTGCGATACAGTTTCTACAATAGATTGATTTCTTTTTTTTTTATTTTACAGCTTGTCAACCTTTTTTACGCTATATTATGTCAGAACTAATTTTTAGAAAAAAGGAAAGGTTTTAGAGATAATAATAAATTATTGATACAAGTACTACTAATTTACACATAGCTTGGAGATCAGAGGTGGATTCAAACACTTTGCAAGGATATTTGCACGTATATAAATACAAGGAAACCTATGGGAATTAGAAATTAGTGATCCGATTACCATTTTAGAACTGATATCCATTAAATCATCCGCACGTAAAAGCTTACAGAAACACACAGTCTCAAGCGGTCACACATCTACGTACTGACCAGTATCGACGGTGATTATCATTGGGGATTGTATGAGAACAAGTTTTTGATCGTGCAAAGGCCGTAAGCCGTTAAAGAGCTACATATTTGCATCGCAATTTGAAAACAGCTAAGAAATACGTTAATAGAACACGGAGTATACGGTAAACTGAGATATAGCTTCTACAATAGAAGGGAAGTATATTTTTTATTCTGTAAGTATAGGCAGACAAATATAATGTATAAATGTGTGAAATGTCGATGTGTTGAAGATACTTCCAGTAGAAGTTATTTTGTTCCCCATTGCTGAAAATATATGATCGATGTTTTCTCCATTATAAAATGTGTGTGCATTCTTCCAGTTATAACTAAAGCAGTGGAGTAGATAATGCCCAATAATAAAAGCGAATAGTGAAATAATAGGATTAAGAGTATACCGATTTTTAGTTATGAATCGTGCGCATCATTAAGAACCAACAATACTTTTGGTTGGAACAAATAATGAAGATGGCTGCCAAAAAACATAACATTCACTAGGTTTATATTTCTCTGAATTCTACTTTAGTCCATATTTTACTTTTACATTTATCTGTCTTGTAAAACAAATTAGATTAGACGTATATATATATATATATATATATATATATATATATATATATATATATATTGTATTTTGGCAGCAATCTCTTTTATACAGGATTGATAAACATGACAGATAAGGTATATTAGTGTTAAGTTTTTTATGTAATTTTTTATATGATATTATATTTTGATATGATATTATAATTTGTTTTCTTTTGAGGATATAAATTATATAAATGCCGTTCGAAGTTTAACCGAGAACATTCGGCTTACTTTTAGCATTATCCAAGATGGATTTTTTTTTTACGCGTTACAGAATGAACGCAATGCTATAAATGTTTGTAGGGTAATTTGTATGTTTTATGGTCATAACCCGGTAAGCATATTGCTAGAGTGTTCGTAGTTGATATTAATCAGCGTTTTTCTTTTCTTTGTGTTGTGGGGCGTTACCCACTTAACTATGGACTGTTCGTACCAGTATATTAACTGAGAGTTAATCACTATCGTGGCTTCAGTTCAGCTCGGCACAGTCTGTCTGTTTGTCTGTCACTAGTCAGCCAAACTTATATTTACTCTGTTCTCTTGTATCTATTTTTGACTTAATATATGTTGTTAACCTTACCACCGTGTTTCGAGTTATCATTTCGTGTTCACATCACCAGTCCACATCACTTTGCTATTGTTAATGCTTCCTATATTTTATCCATTTTTGCATGTGGATGATGCTATGATATTTGTTTTCAACAAGTATGTTACGGATAGACTTTAGTTGGTCTCCAAGTGTGTTTAAATTAGATTTAATGGAGCCATGTTCTGAGAGATGCAGCTTGAGACTTCGCGGTAAATTCGTAGTTGTATAGCCAATAGAACTATTTACACAATTGGGTGGATCAGGAAGGCATTCAAAGGACATGTAATATATATGTATATATATATGCATTGATTGACGGATTTCGTTTTTTTACAACTTGTCAACATTTTGTACGCTGTATAAAGTCAGAACATATTTTTAGACACAAAGAAAGTTTTCAGAGATAATAATGATTTATTGATAGAATTTCTACTAATTTATGCATGGTTGGCTTATCCTTCTGATATCCCCTATAACTAACCGCTCTTTCTCATTATATGTTGTCTTGTATGACGATTCTTGCTGAATAAGTCCTCTTCTACCTTATTTTCGGGGAATGTATAGACGGCCTACATCAGTCTTTGGATGATGTATCTTATGCTTATTATTATTATTATTATTATTACATATTAGAGAAATTTTGTTTGATACATACATGTATATATAAATACATATGCATATAAATACATGTATATATATATATGCATATATGTATGTATACATATTTTCCATATATCTTTATTGTTTTATTTGTTATTATTATTATTATTATTTTTATTATTATTATTATTATTATTGCTAGTATTTTAGATTTTTTTAACATTGTATTTAAATAAATTATATTTTCATATTGGGATTCGATATTTAAATTATAGTCAGAATAAATTACTACTAGTGGTTATAATGTAACTTATATTAGAATGATTTATGATTTATTTTTCACCATAAATATTCCCTATAGTCAGTATATTTTAATTTAAGGGTAAATCCCTTGTCGCGTTTCTAGAGAATGAATATGAGCGAATATGAATACGTCGGTCTCAATCTAGCTTTGTTTTTAATAATTTTATAATCCGTTCTATCGTGATTTCTTCCTTATTCTTTCCTTCTTTTTGTGTATTTTTCTCTTCTTTTAGTTTTATATAATTTTTTCCTGTTTCTACATTTATATTTTTTTAATTTTAGTACCTTTAATTATTTGAACAATATTTGTAAATTAGCATTAATTTTTAAAATAATAGTAAGAGTACGATGTACGAGTTATGATGTACATATTTTGTACCGTAAATGTATCACGGTATATTTGAAATTAAATTTAATAATCAATTTTTTCCATGTTTTTCTGAGAGAAGAGTTAGCTGGCTGGAGATGCTGCTATTACGATAAATTGAGTAAACATTTGTTTCTCGTGATACTGTATTTCCTTTTATTGTATCTCTTTGTCCGTTTTTTTCTCTTCTTGCTTTCCATTCAGTCTTTTCTGTTTCCCCATATTTCTTTTTTCTCTTTTTTTTTCTTTTTTCTCTTTTTTTTTCTTATCTTTACATTAATCAATCGTCTATCTTTTCTTTATCCTTCTTCTTCTTTCTCTGGGGTTCTTTTCCAACGCGCGAGAAATTTTCGTAAATAACCGTCAAACACGTCTATTCTAATATGGGAATATGAGCGTCTATGTAAAATTAAATAAAAGAGAAGAAAATTTTTGGAGGAGATATTATTAGGACAAACTGTTGTAATATTTAGATCTGACGAACATCAGTACGCGGTGAAATATGTATTACACATTGTAATATTCTAAAATATTATATACATATATATATATATATATATATATATATATATATATTGTATTGATTTTTAGTGCCAACTTTACTGTTTTCTCAGTAGTTTGCTTGAAGGAAAACATTTTAGGCAAGTACTTGAAGCAACTGAAATGAGGTTCTACAGAAGGATACTGCTAATACCATGGATCGAGCCTGTGAGCAATAATAAGATCTTGGAAATGATGGAAACAAAAAGGAGATTAAAACTGAGCATCAGGAAGAGACAGATGAAGTATCTGGGGCATGCAGAGAGGAAGGAGGGCTTGGAGAACTTGATATATTGGAAATTAAATGATTTTTGAGTAAAGTAAAAGAAAATAATATAACTTTCTTTTTAGTAATAATAAAAAGAAATTTATATAAGCAGAAATAAACGAAAAATTAATTAATATAAAATTTCTCATGGCTTTTAGGAATTACTGTTACTGTTATCTGAAGTAAGAATAATAAATTCAGTGAGTCCAATCCACAAACAATCTTTATTAAATGTTTAAAAGAACAACAAGTAGAGACTGCTTAAATATTACGTTAAGCCAATTCGATAAACGTTGTAACAGACTTTTACAAAATGTTAATGTAAAATAAATTTTATAATTAGTTTAGAACGAAGACTTACTGAAGTGTTGTACGTTACTTCCCTTTGACTGGTTACAAACAGTTGATAAAATTTTCCGTAAAATACACAACACGGAAATCAGATTACATTGCCTTTAACATATAAAAGATGACACTATTAATAAAAGCTGGATATTAAATTTTGAGCTATAATATATTAAAGCTTTAACACATAGAACAAACATTACTAATGTTTTTTCTAAAATAATATATACCTAAATTAAATACGAATAATGTAAATAATAGGTTAAATTCACCCTATCATATTAAATGTATAAGTGACTTTTATATTATAGGCGAAAAGTAAAAAGAGCCATATACATTCAAGTTATGAAAACTATAATATTAACTTGAAATAAATTACACATTAACACAGTTAATATATAAGTGAATATAGAGGGCATTTGTAAAAACATATATAGCGATTTACAATACAATTCTACCACTATTTACAAAGTGTTAAACAATGTATTAACTTGCGAAAATGTATACTTTCGTATCCTAGGAATTAAAGATTTCTTTGAACCATATCCAAAAAGAAATTTCAGAAGATCTGACACGTCTGTGGCTTGTAACGTGCAGATGCTTTCTAAGAAATATTTTGTCAAACTGACGTTTACGAGAAATTATCAGACGCTAATTTTTCCGCATTGCGACAAATTTTGAAATTAGTACCTATGACCACGAAGCGTTCAATTCCAACAACATTTTTAAAATTGTAATTGAGACAAAAAAAGCCCATATTCCAAATAAGGAACTTTTGAAATAAATTCTGAAACCTCAGGATTATGCGTTCATATATTTAAATACAAACATTCACTTAAACAATAACGACAAAGTCTTACAATTAAATCAAAATTCAACCGTGCAAATATTTTTCAATAAAATATTAAATAATAATTTGCATTCAGTTAAAATACAGAAAAATAATTCTTAAATTCTCTCAAGACAAAAAATGCGATGAAATCCTCAGATTTTATCGCATATGAAAAAGTTAAACAATCGAAATCTTCTTTTTCTTCTTCTTCTTCTTCTTTGTGCCCTGTCTCTTCAGGACGTAGGCGATCCTGGTTTTCCATGTCTCCCTATCCCTTTTGGCTCTTCGTATGTTTGCTCCTGTTCCTTCTGGCAATCCCCATTCCGTCATCCACCTCATCAGACCCCGTAAATATGTTATTCGCTGCCTTCCTCTGTCTCTCCTTCCTTCTATCTGACCAGTCAGTATCATGTTCTCCAGGCTCTTCTTCCTCATTGCGTGTCCTAGGAACTTCAGTTGTCTCTTCCTAATGCTCAGTTTCAATTTCCTTTTTGTTGCCATTCTTTCCAACTCCTCGTCGTTGCTTGCACGATATCCGTAGCATCCTTCTGTAGAACGACATTTCGGCTGCTTCCAGTTTTGTCCTCATTTTCGATGATATTATCCAGCATTCACTGCCGTATTGAAGAACTGACATCATGTAGCAGTTCAGCACTCTTTTCTTTGTTTCTATTGAGATTTCCTGTGTGTTAGTATTTTGTCCATCTTCTGGAACGCGTCCTTTATCATGCCAATTCGCCTTCGGATCTCCGTGTCGCTCTTTCATTCTCCTGTTAGAACACTTCGGAGGTATGTAAATTTTTGTACTTGCTTGATTCTGGTACCTCCTACCTGTATTTGGCATTTTGGGTTTTATCTTTTGCTGATGACCATGCATTCAGTTTTCTTAAAGTTTATTTGTAGTCCCTTTTTTCACTCTCCACTGCTATCTTCTGTATGAGGTCTTGTAGTTTCCTTTCCGCGTCCGCAATCAGCACTGTATCGCCCGCATACCTTATGTTGTTCAAGTTGTGGCCTCCAATAACAACCCCTGGCGTGTCATCTAGGGTACTCAAAATATTCACGCTGTACAGGTTGAACAAATCCGGTGAAAAGACACATCCTTGTCTTACGCCTTTTTCTATCTTTGTATATTTACTAAGATCGTTACCTATCCGTATGCAGGCCGTTTGCTGCCAGTAGAGATTTTTGATTATTCTTATGTCTTTCCCGAAAATGTCGAGGCGGCCGAGCATCTCCATCAATTCTTTGTGTCGTATCTTGTCGAATGCTTTCGGGTATTCAATGAAGCATAGGTACAAGTCTTTCTTCATTTGTAATGCCCTTTCGGAGAGCATCCTAATCATGAATATGGCGTTCCTTGTTCCAGTGTCTTTGACGAACCCGCACTGTTCCTGCCCTATCTCTGACCTGATTCTGCTTCTCGCTCTATTCATCAGGATTCTGACAATCAGTTTTGTGATGTGACTCATTAAGCTGATAGTTCTGTGTAGTTAACACTCGTTTGCACCAGGTTTCTTCGGCAGTTCTGTAAATATCGACTTGCATAGGTCGTCTGGTATTATTCTGCTGCTATAAATTTCGTTTATTATGTCGGTAATTTTTCTATGCCATATTCTTCTAAGGCTGTCAGCAGCTCTATCACTATGCTGTCTGGACCAGGTGATTTGTTTCTGTTCATTTTGGCCATTGCAGCTTCCAATTCAGATTTTAGTATTTCCGGTCCATCTATCTCCTTGTGTATTCTCGGTTGTTCTCTCTTGTCGTAAAAAAGATCCTTTATATATTATTCCCGTCGCTGGAGTATTTCCTCTTTCTCTAATATGATTGTTCCTTCCTTGTATTTTATGCATCCTGTTGAGGAGCAGGTTTTTTGTTCTGTCAGTTCTCTTATCTCTTTATGGATCTCTGCTTTGTTGGTCCTGCTCAGTCTGTCTACTTCCTCGCATTTGTTGTTGAGCCATTCCTCTTTGGCTTGTCTGCATTTCTTCCTTATATCCCTGTGAAGTTTCTTGTTCTCTGCTCCGTGTTTTAGCGTTACTTTTTGTCTCCTTTGCATCATGTGGAGGATCTCTCCGGTCATCCACTCGGTTTTACTTATGCGTCTGATTTCCTTTGGGGCTATGTTGTTCGCTGAGGTCACCACCGCTTCTTTTAGTGAATCCCATTTTGAGTGCCCTTTTCCAATTTGTTCATCATATTTCTTTCTCACGCTGTTATTGTATTCATTCTGCAGCGTGAGGTCGTCCTTTAGCGTGTCGTATTGCAGCCTTGGTGATGTGCTGGGCTTCTTCAGTCTTCGTAGTTTCAATTTTAGTTTGCAGATGACTGGGACGTGGTCAGCTCCGCAGTCAGCACCTGGGTATGTTTTACATTGGACCACTGCGTTCTTGAATTTCTTGTTTATAGTTATATAGTCTATTTAAACACACTGCTCAAATTCTGAGACTGATCAAAAATTACGAAATTGGAAACAGTTTCAGCAATGATATATTATTAAATATCTTAGTTGTAGATATTTCCATAAAAGAATTACATTTCACACTTGATATATTCAAGTTTACAGCAAATAGTTATACAAGAAAGTTCATGAATTACACTTGATACACTTATCAAGGGTTTACAGCAAATAGTTATAAAAAGGAAAAAAATAAAACAGCTATAGACCCTCAAATTTTATTATAAAAAATTATATATATGTGTCACAGAGGCTGCTCTTTTTTTTACAAGAATAGCCTCTTGTGTTAAACTAGTTATTTCTATTAATAGTAGAATCAGGAGTAAAATAATTTGCTTCATCAACAACAACTTGCGTTTGATGGCCGTGTGTCAATGACAATTCCATACGATAAAGATGTTTGATGGAATGAATCTATATACTACCATCACCTTTTTAAACATAGGCTGATCGTCGCCAATTATCAAATCTATGACCCTACCTAAAAGCCTGTGGGGTCGAGTTTAGCAGGATTTTTAATAAGCACTACGTCATCAGCTTTCAGTTTATTAACAAATTGTTATTTATGAAGGTTTTTCATTATTCTCTCAAGTTAAGAATGTATTCATCATGCCAAAGTTTGTGAAATTTCTTCCGCAATACATCTCTATTATCAAGAGAATTTAGTATGTCTATTCTATTGGGAGTTTTAATGCAATCGTTATTTTTTCTATTTTCAGCATTAGGCTTTCTTTAACATACGGATTGATAAAATTAATAGGTGAAATGATATCTACACCAGAATCAGACGAACATATCTAAGTAAGTGGTCTTGAATTAATTGCATTTTGAATATCTGATAACAAAGTCAGCAGCTCTTAAAATTTCATTTTGGTACTACCTATGTATTTATATAAACAGTTTTTTTATGGTTTTAATCATTCTCTCCAATACGCAACTAAAGCAAGGGGAATATAGCGGAATGGCAAGATGTTTAATTTGATAAATTCTAAATCTATTTTGGTAGTCTGAAAAATTTAAAAATTGATTGATAATATTACAACCAGAAATGAACGATCTAGAATTATCACTATATAAATATTCAGGAATACCATACAGATTCGAAAACCTGATCAAAGCTAAAACAAAGGACTTCATGTTCATATCCTCAACCAGCTCAATATGTACAGCCCTAACATTAAGGCATGTGAATACAAGCAAGTAAACTTTTATATGTTCTTCTTTCCTATAGATCTATAAAGGTCCAGCAAAATCCATTCCAGTATGAAAGAAAGGCCTCACTAAATTTACCCTATACTTTGAAAGATGTATTAATTTAGTGTATTTAAAAGAAAGTACATTATATATTTTACACACAAAATAACTTATGCTTTAGGTTCTAAAACCAAATTTACCCAAGTGTTAATATTAGGATTGTGAGCTGCGACCATAGTACTAAAGCTGTTTTCGGGAACACAGTCGTTACCAACTGAAACAACACTTTCTTCAGGTAAAAAGCGTGATATATCTCAAAAGCGAATTATCCCAGAGGATCTTCCATGCTACACCTTTCAAGCAATTTATTTTTCTTAGAGGTTCCATTTATTGTACAATATCAATAATAATAAGTATTGATGGTACTTCTTTTTATGTTAGAAAAATCATCGGCCATTTTGTAACAAGCATCGCTAAATCCCTGAACTCCTCTAGCTAGATACTTGACAGAAAAATCTAAACAAAGATTGTCGTCAATCAAATTATTATGAATAATCTTTTTATCTCACACAAGTAAATTTAAAGTTATCTCACCAACAGACTTAGTTTTTTGTTCAATAAATGTTTTAACATCAAATTCCGTTTTAGAGAGTTCTTCATAAGATAAGGCCAGATTCTCTAAAACTTTAGAAGAAAAATAAGACTCCTGACATCCAGTGTCTATCAAAGAATTGAATTTAAATATATTTTCATTCATAATTACCAGAACTTGAAACATCGGAAGGAGAAGGTCAGGTTCTATAAGAGCCGAGCTCAAACAAATATTCGAAGAAATAGTGACTCTATTAGGACAAAGAGTCCAAAAATGAGTTTTGTTTACTACAACATTTACAAGGTTTAAAAAACTAACACTTAAACATTGTTTAGATGAGTGACCTGGATTTGCGCATCGATCACACAAACCCAGATATTACATCTTTTTATTTTAGTTTCTACAGAGGGATATTTATTACATATTGACATTACATGCAAGTTTGACGTACATAAATTAAATTTATACTTCTGTTTTGGTAACATTTTAGTGTGGAAATCTTGCAGGCACGTCTTACTAGACTTGTGGCCTTGAGTAACATAAGGTATATTATGAGGGGGAATTTTGGGTTTATTAGAATTCTTTAAAGAAGTATATTGTATTTTCTTTATAATGTCCGAAAACTGGTACATGATATAAATTTAGGTTAAGATAATTGGTACCAGCCAGGTTTATAATTTTCCTTTTTAAAATATTGGGTAAATTATGAAAAATTATGTGGCTCAGCAAATTGGAACCAGCAGAACCCTCTTCAAAAAACTCTAATTCAAAAGAGGACTTTAGCTCAATTAAATCAGCTTTTATTTTAATCAGAAAAATTTTGACTGGCACATGGTCATTGTCACTACTAAATGTAGCTTTTAAAATGTATTTAAAAAATATTTTTTAATAAGAACTAAATCAAAAATATCAGATTTTAGAAGGTCTATATCTATAGAATAATTTACATCTGAAATTGACAGATGTTGAATAACTTGCAAAGGATAACCTCTTAGGTAACCTTTCAAGATTTCTAATTTACAAGTGTTGGCTTTTACATTAGACACAAAGGTTTCAAATTGAGTAAGAACATTGTTAAAGGCAAACTTATCTTGTTCGTTTCCCTGGAAAATAGGACAGCTCATTCTAGGCAACATACAGCAGGGAGTAACATATATTGGAAGGTATTTCTTGAGTCGGTTGACTGGGCCCTTGAAGATGTTTCTGCAACTTTACAAAATGTCATCTCAATCTCCGCAAGCTTCGTCGTGATCCTTCTTCGAAAAGCACCTCCTCCATCCACTACATCGTTACAGTCGTCTGCATCTTGATCTTTATCCCAATGCAGATTCAGCAGATCTTCTATTTTACTGTCAATTTTGTACAAGAAGGAAAACATCCCTTTTTCAAAAACATAAAAAGATTGTTCATTTTCCTCATCAATGAAAAATGAACCGAAATTACGGCTAACCGTAGCCTTCAAATACTCAATGTTCTTAATTAACTTAGCGCAAATCTTTTTCAATTCAGTACCCATATTGGTACACAAAATACAAATATGAATCTAAATCTGTTAGGAAAAGATGTTTATTTATTTAGATCAGACCACAGAGCTATTAAACTTTGCTAAGCACTATTAAAGATAAGTGCAGGTTATCTTATAAAAATAAAAAAGATAGAAATCTTTTAAATAAAAATCCTATCCTTTTGAAGAGAATCCAGATATATTTTTAAGCAGAATGTTGGAAATTAAATTTTTTTAAGCAGAATAAAAGAAAATTTATTTTTATTAATAATAAAAAGAAATTTATATAAGCAGAAATAAAAGAAAAATTAATTAATATAAAATTTCTCAGGGGTTTTAGGAATTACTGTCACTGTTATCTGAAGTAAGAATAATAAATTCAGTGAGTCCATTCCAAAAACAATCTTTATTAAGGTTAAAAAGAACATTAAGCATACAAATAGAGACTGCTTAAATATTCCTTTAAGCCACTTCGATAAACGTTGTAACAGACTTTTACAAAATGTTAATGAAATATAAATTTTACAATTAGTTTAGAACGAAGACTTACGGATGTGTTGTAAGTTACTTCCGTTTGTCTGGTTACAAACAGTTGATAAAATTTTCCGTAAAATACACTACACGGAAACCAGATTACATTGCCTTTAACATATATAAAAAAAGAGAGCATTAATAAAAGCTGAATATTAAATTTTGAGCTATAATATATTAAAGCTTTAACACATAGAACAAACATTACTGACGTTTTTTCTAAAATAATATAAAAACTAAATTAAATACTCATAATGTAAACAATAGGTTAAATTCCCCCTATCATATTAAATGTATAAGTGACTTTTATATTATAGGCGAAAAGTAAAAGAGCCATTTACATTCAAGTTATGAAAACTATAATATTAACTTGAAATAAATTACATATTAACACAGTTAATATATAAGTAATATTTATAGTCACCAATAATTTTAGGGAGTTTTAAGGAATTCTGATCAGCGTTGTTGGCACTAATGAGTTTATTAAGTTTAGATTTTAGTTGGTGTGTCGGGTTTTTGTTAATTTTTTTAAATTTTGTGTGGTCATGGAGTATGTGGTTGAGTTTTGTGTTGTAATCTGATTTGTTAAGTACAACAAAGATGTTAGCCTTGTCAGCTTTTTTTACAATTATGTGAAGGTGGTTGCGTAGTTCGTGCGCGGCACTTTTTAGTTGTTTCGATAGAATTTTTGAGGAGCTTCTGCTTTTATCATGGCGATCTTTGATTGCCTCAGCCTTAAGTAGATCTTTCAGTTCGGGTTTAACGGTTATAAGTTTTTCATCTTGTAATTTAGTGATGCTTTGATAGAGCGTTTCTATTTCAATTTTTTTAGTAAGCTGGTTATACTTACGGTATATATGGCAGTTAGGTCCAAGGTTGAGTAATTCTTCTTGGTGCTTAGTTAGTTGGTGGTTGGAAAGATTTATGAATTTATCGAATTTTTTGGGAAGAGTGATCGTGCCATTGTATAGTGAATTAAGTTTTTTGACAATTTTAGCACGGTGTTCAGCTTCAGATTTTGCGGTGATTTTGGATAGTCTGAGTATTATTTCTTCTAGTTGGTTTGAGTTAGTTATATCTTTCAGTTTGTTGTAGAGGTCATGTTTGTTCTTGTATAATGTGTCAAGATTTTCTTTCGCTATTTCAATTTGCCTTTTCACAAGGCTCCATTTATATTTCAAGGTGGTGATGGTGTGTTGGGCTGCTGGATCATGTAATTTAAATTGTGTGTATTTTGGCAGCATTTTTTCATTAATGCAGGTTTCATTGAATAATATAGACAAGTTTTGTCTATTAATTTTGTGTAGGATCCGTTCATACCGTCTGATATACTTGATGGTGATGTCGTTAAAAGACAACAAAAAATCACAGTATTTGTTGAATTTTTTATCGGGTCTAAGCTTTCGGCTCACATAAGCCATTATCAAAGAGTAAATAATAACACACAGTAAACATAGAACATTTAAGCTATTAACAATAAAGATAATTGAATTGAAAATATAAGTCCATCCCTACCGTGGCGGATGGCTGAAGACAGTGGCAAAATAGTTGTGTTGTGGTCCCTGGTCTGATTACAGACATTTGAGTACGTTGTTGGAAATATCGAAATTGATTGTATTCAAACCAGGTTTAAACTGTTTAATGTAGAGTGCTTCGAGGATTTTTAGTTTCTGTTTATTATTTTCTTGTTTAAGTATGTACGTGTTATCAACAAGCGTTTTTCTCAGAAGTGTGCGTTGATAACCGTGTTGTTCTAAATGACGGAATATATTTGAATTTTTATTTAAGTGCAACGTCAGACGCCGTGAGAGCGAATTTGTGGTGTGGCCGATGTAGATATTATTGAGGTTGTTAGAGATACATTCTCTAAATGGACATATGAATTTATATACTACATTGGTCTTTTGCAAATCAACAAATACTGTGATTTTTTGTTGTCTTTTAACGACATCACCATCAAGTATATCAGACGGTATGAACGGATCCTACACAAAATTAATAGACAAAACTTGTCTATATTATTCAATGAAACCTGCATTAATATATATATATATATATATATATATATATATATATATATATATATATATATATAGTGTGTGTGTGTGTGTGTGTGTTTGTGTATATGTTTTTGTGTACATTATATATATAAATATGTGTGTGTGTGTGTGTGTGTGTGTGTAGTATTTCTGTTCGGGCTATTGTCCTCATCTTTGTTGTACTTATCAATATTTTTATTGAAGTCAAAACCACTATGTCACCTATTCTATAACCAACTTATTTAATGTAAAAATAGGTTATTACCATATTACCAGATATTTTATAACTGAATAATTTCACAGTACTCAAATCTGTTCCCTTGTGCGGAATCAAAGTGCACTTACGTAAATCACAATGGCATACTGAATGATAAGATAATTGAAAAGTGATAAATTTGATTATCGTTTGATCGTCATTGTAAATATAATTTATTATTTCTATATTTATAAAGGGTTTGTTCGTACTTCTATCAGGAAATTATTAGATTTTATATTCTATTTTGCTAGATAGACTTTAAAATTCACCAGATATTAGCAGATGTTACTGTATGAGAAATTCTACTTTCAATAACGCATAAATTATTTATGCTACAAATATATATTAAGATCTCATGTAATCCTTTCAGTGAGGTACTTGGAAAGTATGTGAGTTTTGGTGCAGTGGATATCGCCTTGGAACGACAAATCGGGATATCGAGTTCGAATTCCATTTGATTTCCTCGCATTCACTTACGCGCAAATAATCTTAGGAAAGATATTAACCCGTCTCTTCCCGCCAGTTATGGGTTAAATAACAAGACATATTGAGTTCTATAGCCTTGGTCGGCAACCAGTATACCGCAGAAAATAATTGCAACCTACTGCGAGATAATCATCTGCCCAGATAGTCATATTCCCGTCGAGACATCACCGCTCAAGCGTGTATTACGTATGGCACAGGACTGTCGGATGTGCGTTGTGGCGTAGTAGATACCGGCTCGGAACGAGAAAGCGGGGAGCCAAGTTCGAATTCCAGTTGAATTCATTGCATTCACTTACGCGCAAATAATTTTGAGAAAGGTATTAATCCGTCAATTCTTCCTCCGATTATGGGATAAATAACAGGATAGTTTGGGTATTATAACCTTACCTGGCAATCAGTCTACCGCCGAAAGTATATAGCAACCTACAGCGGGATAATCTTCTGCCCAGCCAGTTAAACGTGTATCACGTATGGCACTAGGCTGACTGACTGACTGACTGACTTTGAAAGAGATAATAGCTATCTTGGTTATCTTCAGTCTCAAGTATTCATATTAATCATTTGTACATCCGTGTTACATTAAAACCCCAATAAACATAAGGAAGAGCTAGAGTATCTGAAAGGAATGTATACAAAATATGCAATTTGTTCGAAAATATTTTATATAAAGATATGTCACACAAGAAAAAATAATGTATATAACTGCTATTTGGGGCTAAAATAGAAATATTATAATTCAAACGGATAACACAAGCAGTGCAAAAGTCAAAAGTCAAAAGACATAATAAAACAGCCACAATGGGTGATGCGTTTTATGTTTCTGGAACTGGCCTTTGGTTTTTATTCGTTCTCTTTGCCGCCGTAAGCCATCACATCGATTTTTCTTATCGGTCTACTCAGCAAAAAGCAATTGTCACCCACACTATTTGGTCATTCTCAGTTTGATACAACTTAATGGCCCTGGTAAATTCAAGAAAGAGAGATAATTGCACACAGAATTCTCAGTTTTAATGGCAGTCTCTCAGAATTAACTGCTGAATAAATGAATTACGCATACTGCTTTACTTTCCAAAACCACCAAAAACGCGTCGTCTTTTATGAGACCTATATATAATAACATTTCAATGAGAAGTGAAGAGAAAATATAAGAATTCTCACATAAAATGTATATCGTACTGGAAAGCTAGTGGATTTCAAAAGCGCATTACTAAATAAATCAATTAATTACTTCGTAAATAATAAAAATGGCACTGCAATTCCATTAGCTTCAAATCCAATACAAAATATATGAAAAGTAAAAGAGGGTATTGTAAGGAAACACTTAATTTACCTTTGTATAGAAAACTTCGAATGTTCTAATTATTTCAGTCTGTTGCCTTTCTTAAGCGGAGCAGCAAATATTTCTATCGATTCTTTTTCAATCATCACAAACTGTTCAATAAATCATTTTTTCTTCAGTACACTTGATTGCATTTAAGTTTCCAAGCATAGAGACTTTTCATACTGAAAAAACTTTATGAAATAAGTACTTTGAATGATAGAACGTGTCAAGTGTAAGTTGAAATGCTTTCCGCAGTAGATTTCCAATGAACAGTGTAACATCGATTCATAGGCCAGTAGAGATCTAAAGAGATTAATTCAAAATGCTGTTTGAGAATAACTTGACCTATGCCACGCGAGAGATTACCAAAATCACAGAAATATATATATATATAAATCAATTGCTTAGTGACATTTCCGTCAGTTTGGTTTTCTTTGATCCGGTGATGATTAACATACACGTATGTTAATCAATTTAGACATGGTGTATTGTTCCTTGATATCGAAAGTGAGATCGGCATGTCGAGTCCAAACTTCAGTCTATAGTGTTGTTTACTTTTGTACACATTCCCGGTAAAAATATAATTCCATGACATTTACTTCCAGTGAAGTAATTTCAAAATAATTGCGTTTTTTTAATGAAAACTATCTTTCAGTAACTATACTGATGGCTTTTGTAATATTCTCGTGATAATTTCCTTTCTACATTACTAGAAATTAGGCATGTTTGGTTACTTTCTCCTTGTTTAAAGGAAACAAGTGAGAACATTTAAATTATTCACTATTCAAAACATTGACTAAACTATCGCCCGGTTCACACACCACCCCGTCTATTGAACAGGTGAAGAGGCTCATCCCTTGTTTCCTGGTTAGGATGTGGTTCCTGATTTTTCTCTTTTCCAATGTTTTCACTCTTTTTTTCTTATTTTTTATTTTTTTTCAATTGTAGTAGATAGACTAAACTATCGCCCGGTTCACACTCCACCCACGTCTATTCAACAGGCGAAGAGGCTCATCCCTTGTTTCCTGGTTAGGATGTGGTTTCTGATTTTTCTCTTTTCCAATCTTTTTGCTCTTTTTTTCTTATTTTTTATTTTTTTCAATCGGCGTAGATAGACTAAACTATCGTCCGGTTCACACACCACCCACGTCTATTGAACAGGTGAAGAGGCTCATACCTTGTTTCCTGGTTAGGATGTGGTTTCCGGTTTTTCTCTTTTCCAATCCAATCTTTTCCTTCTCACGTAGCCCCCTCCGCATCAGTGGCGATTTCGCCTTGCTTGGGGTGATATGATTATAAAAAAAAATCGGACTATTGTTACTATTTTTGTTGCCATTTGTACGATAGCACAACCGTTGTACGCTCCGTTTTCTTCAGGTGCGAAAAATTTTTAACCAAATCTTTTATGCCAATCACTGGGGTATATCAATCTCATCCCTTGCATAGTCATGAGTTATCTCCCTCTAACTTACTTGTTCACCTCTGCCGTAGCCTGATATTGAACACACAAATGTTTTGTTTAAGTCACAAGAAATAACCAACGTCTATATCTACTAGGATCATGTGTCCTTAAGGGTAAACTGTACCTTTTCTTAGAAATATGGACAAATATTAAATTATTCAGTTCATTTATTCAGTTGCCAGTCCATCTCACGCCATCAGTGATTCCAGTTTAGAAAAATAAGCATTTTACGGTATGGTGTTGCGTGCCCTACATTCAACCAATTTTGAAGTCAAAACTTTAGAGAAAAATCACATGTTCTGTACATGTTATAATCGAACCGAAACGCTTTTCTATGAGCCTTTTTATCGGTGAAGCAAAAGGAAAAATGCTTTGTTTCGGAATGTATTTGTCTGATGAATAAAATTCGAATATTTTTTTTTACTCCAAGCAAAAAGTCAATGCTAGTAGCCCGAAGGTGGTTACAGCAAGTGCAAGTGTAAGTGAAAGAAAAGACTGGAAATATGGAGGATTGTGAAAAGGACAAAGGATGAAGAGGGTTCAGGAAAACATTTTGCGACTGATGTTGCAATTAATCCTTTGAAAATGTAGTTATCAGGGAATCAATAAAACGGAAGGGAATTCTACAGGTGAAAATTGCGAGAAAAGAAACTGTTGAAGTAGAAGTGTTGGATGCATTTATCTATTTTAAGAGTAAAAGAAGCAAACCCTTATAGCAACCTTAAATTCATGTATTTGGTGCGCCAGAATATTATTATTATTATTATTATTATTATTAATGAAAATAAATATTTGTTTTGTTTTATACTATTAAGTTATTACTAGTTTTAACTAGTTGAGTCCCACCATTATGCTCGTGGGACGACATAAACTGTTTTTTTTTTTCATGGAAATTGTATTCATCGAGTATTAAACTTGGAGATTAAAAGAAAACTTAACCGAGAAAGTACTAGATTTTATCAAAAAATGAATATATTACACTCACATGAATGTTATCTCACATGAGTTCAGATACATTACTGAATACGAAAATTCACAACCGCCACAGAAAAAAGTTTCCGGGACCCAGAGAAAGAGAGATTGGAAACTGACATTCAGTCAGTTAAGTGTCATACGTGATACACGCTTGGGCGATCATGTCTCGAAAGAGACATGACTGACTGGGCAGAAGTTTATCCCGCAGTAGGTTGCCATTGCTTTCTGCGGTAGACTGATTGCCAACCAAGGCTATAGAACCCAATCTGTCCTGTTATTTAACCCATAACTCGAAGGAAGAGCCGGATTAATACCTTTCCCAAGGGTATTTGCGCGTAAGTGAATGCAATGAATTCGGCTGGAATTCGAACTCGGCTCCCCGACCTTTTCGTTCCGAGCCGATATCCAATGCACCACAACGCACATTCCTCCTGACATTACACACACTTACACACACATAAAAATTACTGTTTTTATACTATTTATTTTGTTCGGAATTTGGACCTTATTTTTATTGATATATTCAGGAAGTTTCCGTCTTTATCTGCTCCGGTCTTCTTCTGGTGATATACGTTGGAATATCAAATGGAATCTTTTATTTGGCACACAGGAGTAGATTCTTTTATTTCACTCTGCGATGCATTTTCTGAAAATCTCTCCTTCAGTTAATTCCATTTAGTAAGTAAAATCTTCAAATTTTTGTTACCTGTGGCCAGGTTTTTGTCTACTGTAGTTAGGTATTGAACTCACAGTCCTTTGGGTCAAGTCGCATAATTTGAATTATTTCAGTTTCGAAAATGTAGATATAGTAAATATTTACAATATCTCATTAAAGAAATATAGAGAGATGGTGAATATTCTCGTGTATATATTTCTTTCATATATATAATGAGTATAAGAATTAGTATAATCGTTTATGATCCTATAAAAATTAATATATTCATTTCGACGTGTTGTAATGGGCAGCAAGCTTGTCTCTCTTGCTCAATAACAACTGAGTAATTAATTCAATCCTCATCTTGGGCTGTTTTATATTGATCTTCTTGCTACGTCGAGGCTATGCTTAGTAAATCACTTTTATAAATAAAGTATATTTTTCCTTTGTGCATTGTAAATCGTTAGATGAGAGATATCGCATAGGTTTTATCGAATTTGCATATGTTATTATATTATGTTATTAATATTCCCTTATTTTGTTTTAATCCAGTAACGAAATATCATTGCCAATATTAGGTTAACATCGATGTCACTGCTAATATTATATTATATTATATTATATTTCTCTCGTGAAACATGATTTGGCTATAAGGGAATTTTATTTCGAGTTAATATTCTGGATGATAGGAATAACTGAACCTGATGAACTTCGGATGTATTTGTTCGAAATTATATTTTTATCATTCAGCTCAAGAGATGTACTTACCATTTGTTATTATTAAATCTCTGTTTTGCAAGTACATATAAAGTTCGTCATTCAAAGTAGCCTTTAAGCTGTGGTCTAGAAGATAACTGATCAGAGTGAATCAGATGAGATTATTTACGAAGAAGAAACAGTTTTCGTAGTTGAATTAATATGGCTTCTGGATTTAAAGGAATGGGCATTCTTCCGGGTGAGTTGCACTTAATAGAGATTTGCTGACCGACTGCGCAATACAAACTGTACAAATCTGTCTGACCTTTACGCCACAAATCTGTTATTTGAGACAATAGGTTTTATACAATTCAACTTCATACATAAAACTTTCTTGAAAGCTTCTTCTTACAAAGTGTAGTAAATAGATAAGTAGAAAATAAAAAATAATTATATAATTTGATTTAATATTTTTTTCTGTAATTTATTGTTTGAATTTCTGGGATGCGTTATCATTATTTCTACTATTTATATTCGGGTATTATCCTCATTTTTGTTGTTGCTATTACTACATTTCGGACGTTATGTCTCCCGGCCTGGGTAAATTATAGCCAATTCTGAAATGAGCTCTTTATTTAATCTACGCGAATAGATAGTTCCCTGACATATCGTATGGCTCTCATTTTTAGTATTGTTCAGCTATTCCTTGCCAGCCTCAACTGAGTGTAAATTCACTCTGTCTAGCCCCAGGACTGAACGCACAATCTATAAATTAACCATATTCACGAATAAGCAAAGTTATTTACTTGACCATTCTCTCTCTCTCTATCTCTTTCTCTCTCTCTCTCTCACTCAACCCGGATATTTGTACCCTTAATAATGTCTCTGTTTTTCAGTTTTTGGAATTGTTTGCTATCAACCTTTCACACTGACACTTTAAAGCAATGTAGAAGCTTCACAAACAAATACACCTAAACAGAAGTTACAAATAAATACATGAACAATTTTCGCTGTATGTGTATATATTTCTGAGAAGAGATAGTATTTACAGTATTTACATTATTCAGACTATTCTCTTCATCTTTGTTGACATTTGTACCACGTTTCCGCCGTTGTGCTCTCTGGCGTTCTTTAGTTGATAGGAATTTCAAACCGAACCCTTTATTACAATCACTGTTGTATATTGTCTCAATTCCTTGCCTAAAGCTTCTTCTGGAAGTCATTAGTTATCTACCAATAACCCTGTAAATTACTTCTTCACCACTGATATTACGTGGTATTGAACTCACATCTCTTTGGGTCAAATCAAAGGAACTAATCAACGTCTATATCCACTGGGCTATGTGTCCTTAATGACACATGTAATTGGTCTGTAGTTTTTGTGATATCGGTGTCACAATCTCTGGGTAAGAGAAAGGCAATTTCTTTAGTTATCTATGCCGGAATTTTAGTGGGATTATTAACTGTTTTTTGAAGTTAGTCTTTTGTATGCTGTATTTAAATAATATAGCCCGAAGTTAAGTATTCTATCTATTCCTGGAGATTTCCCGTTGGTTACGTTTTTCAGAGCACATTCAATATCCTCTTCTGTGATTACAGCCAATGTTTATTCTGCATTATTTTTCATCTGATCTATTGCTCAATCCAATGTACATTTTTGCTATGTTCTCGAGTGGAAGCCTATATTTTTTCCAGAACTGTATAACCATTTTCCTTTTTGGAGGGGGCGGGGAAACTATCAATTCATTTCTGTGTTAACCTATTACTCTGTAAAATGTTTTTTGCATTGGTCTGAAATATCTTGTCATGTCTGTAAGATCTTGATCTTTTTTAAAGATTCTTGCTCTTTGAGCCTTCAGTTGTATTGTTTGCTTTATTTTTTTTTAGTTGACACGCCTTCATTTTAATTTTTAATATAGTAGTTTCTTTCGAATCTTTTGGTTTTCTAGTTGTCACATTTATTTTTCTTGCCAGTTCATTGAGTACTGAAAATTCACTTTTATGCTGTTCACTTTCTTTTTCTATTTTTATTTTTAAGTTGGATATTCATATCTGTGAGACTGCATTTTTTTTACTTTGATGTCCAATATTATGTTTCTGCTATTGTTTATGTCTATATTGTTTCACTGAGATTTATACACGTGTCAAATTCATCCATAAATAAATTGAATGCTGTATTGTTGAGTTTATTAGTTTTGAGGTTATGCTTTGTTGGTTGTCATTTCTGGAGTTGTGTATATATATATATAAAATGTCTACCATCTTCTACCGCACGCCCATAGCCCAGAGGTAGAATCGCTGAATGACGCCAATTCGGTTGGGTTTCAATCCTGGCTTAAAAAGCAAGCGGAGTCTAACCGTACTGATGAGCTGCGAAACAGATCTGTTTGCGAATGACTATATATATTCTATCGTTTTGTTCCTCTATTTCAAGATTTCGTATATGAGATATATAACTAATGATTTCGGCTTTTGGCTTCTTGTATACTATTCTTGCTTTCCGTAAAATAATTCTGTTCGATGTGTTTTGAAATCGTTTTATTGCACTCTTGTAACCAACTAAGATTGCACGTTTCCAACACTTCTAAACTTTCACCATTATCTTCTCAGTTTCTTCATTATAATCTGTGATTTGTGTAATATTATCAGGTTTTATTTCCGATTCCGGTTCCCTTTCATGTTTTGTGGATTCGTCTATTCTGGTTGCAATTATTTTTATTTCTTTCATTTCAGCCTCTGTCAGTCAGTTATTTCGCATGATGTACCTTCTTATATTAACTAGTTTATTTTCGTCAATGTGCTTTCTAATTTTTATATGCTTGGCGACTGGTGTTTTGCAGAGGTTTTTGTAACGCATCATGTAATGCAGTCACAAAAACTTAGTACACCTCACGAGAATTTTTTTCTTTAAATGTACGGTTACGGATTTAGCTGGGGAATTTGCAAGACCGTTATTTGTATTATCCCGGTTGTGGGGACAGGAATATTCATTCTTTTGTAAGTATTTGTGTCTATTTTCGATCTCAGATAGGTTTCCTCTTAAAGAATATTCCCTCCTAAAAATGACCTCCCTGTTTATCTACTGCAAAAGCTATGCCGGACATTTTTCTTCTGTTTTTAATTCTCATATTATTCCCACGTGTGGACGCACAGGTTAAAAAGTTCACCCTAATTTGCTGGCACGTTGGGCAACGGTCATTTACGCACAGGGTTCCGAATCATGTAGGGAATCGTTCGAGAACTCATAACGCAGTCGCCATTCATTCATCGTCACGATTCACCTTAAATTGCAGGTTGTTATTCGGAGTTTAACTTCTCCTAACTAGGTTGCCAAGCGACAGTAGACAGTAACGCGATTAGAATTCAAAGAATACGTTGATAAATAAATAAAACTTAGAACAAATAGTTATTCAGGGAAACCAAACATTATTATACTAGAGTATTATGTTTAAATAAAGGAAGAGCAAGAAAAAGATAGAGATTGCATTTTTCTTATCTTCTTTTCCCTTTCTTTCTGTTTCTTTTTTATTTTTATCCTCTTGATCAGATGCGTTGCTAATGAATCAAAATGCATACATATATTCATTGTTGTCATCGGTGCCATCACTAGTCATCGTAACGAATGTAATTTTGAAAAGTAAAAAATTAATTAAAAAAGTTAGCATTCGTTCAATAAATTTTGTCACTGTGGAGAAATATGAAAAAGATAATAATAATAATAAAGGTTTACTATTTTTTAAAATAACAATATTAAACCTAGCAAACAATGTTGAAAAATGAAACATGTTCGTTATTCTTCAATTTAAGGAAAAGAGGGATACTGTTTTTCAGAGCATATTTAAAAATAACAATACAAAATTGTTGATAACGTATAGGTTTGCAAAAAATATTGTATCTATGGTATCGTGTTATTTTTTTTTTTACCGTAACGTTTTTTTCTATCGTAGTCTAAAAAAAAACAAAAAAATTTCTTTCGAAATATCGTTAACTTCGTGGTATATGAATAATAAAGATAAGAAATCTAGTTGAAGCAATAGTTGTTTCCAGTCAAAGCGAAACGTAGATTAAAAGAATGTATATAAAATTAAATTTTGATTTCAGGTATCGATGTCAAATACGTTTTCCGTCGCAGATTAGATTTTGAAGGCTAAATAAGTCCTCTGAGCAAATGGTATCATGGCTGAGACTAAGAACTACAATTATACCTACTTAGAGCAAAACTCGAAGCAAAAATCAAAATAAAAGGGCTGAAAACCTGATTTTGATAAAACCCGATGGTATATAGAGCTATCGATTCCCAATATCTGAGTCAAATAAGTCATCCAATGATAAACTACCATAAGTAAGTCCATGGAAACTTATCGTACCCATCGGGAGTAAAATTGGAAAAAATAGCGATATTGATGGTTGAATATCTGTTTTTGATCAGATTCGATAGAATATCGGGGTATCGATTTCCGATGTCTGGGAAAATGAGTCGTCTGAGAAGATCTACTAATGTTTGAGACTAAAAACTATAATTTCACCAAGATACAATAAATTCTGCAGCAAGAACCACGATAAAATGGCTGAAATCCTGATCTTGATCAGTCCTGATCGGATATCGGGGTATCGATTTCTAAGATAGCGGAGAAATCGGGGAAAAAAGCAGCTCATGATCTGACCGGCAGCCTGAAAAATATTTGTGTGAAGTTTGGTGAGAATCTAATAAAAATTGTGGATTTGTATAAAAGACATACAGACAGACAGTTAGTCAGGCACACACCCAAACATTTTGTCTGTTATATATATAGATGCTTTTATTATATAATATATTTATTTTGCTCTTGTTTCGGTCAGTCAGAATTTTGTTGCATTTCTACTTGAGCAGGTGCGGATAAAAAGCCATAAGCGCTAGCATTGATAATAACACAATTTGTGATCGTCACCGCCACAAAAGTCAGTATAAACACTAACGACGAAAAAGACTCTGGTATGTGATTAATTATCATTTCAAGATTTATGAGGTTTCTTGTGTAACACGAGAAGTATTGGTTTTTATCACTGCTCGAAATAAAACAGCGCACACACTCACACACACACAAATATACATAATTATATCGGTTATTATCTGTGAATATAAGAATTTCGCATAAAAAATATTCAATACAGGAGATACATAATCGTAGAAAACATTTAGTAAGACTTTAACTGATTAATATTTAAAGATATGTTAAAACTTATTTTCATTTTAAATCACAAATATTAAAATTCATTTATATAGATATTTTTCTCAATGTAAATAAATGTAATATAAAAGATGTTGGACTCTACCGGTCGATTTCGACGTATGCGTATCTGACAAGATCATTCGGATTTATGTTTGTCGTCTGTTTCGCTAGTGACAAGAATACAATTATACATATTGTGAAGCAGCGAAAGTCTAGGAAGATAACAACAGGAACATTTGTTAACGCTTTTCGTCGTTGTCTTTTGTCTCTTAGCCGGTCAATATGGACGATTTCAAAGGTTTCTGATACCACTCTGGCACAATATCTCCAGTTATTTCTATATAGGGCAACTCAATCGAAGTATGATGCACCTTGACAGCTAAGAAGTTAATCTTTAGCTTCTCATCATACCTGAGCAACTGTTAATCTGTTAATCTATACATGAAGCCGTTTAGCATCCTGTCGACACTCATCCTTGCAAAATGAAGAGTCTAGCAAATTTATGGCTCCATCAAGAGACTCTGAATCCCACAAATGTTGTATTTTTCAAGACAAGCAGTAAACACTATTGTCACAAAAATAATCACAGATCGCTCGGAGACAAGCGTCGGGGAAAATATCCAGTTCATTGATATGAGACCTGTATGGTTCCTCAATTCTTAGACGGACAACCTACATTTCCGTATCGTATTTGATCCCTTTTCTCATTCCATAGGCACTGATGAAGATTCCCAAATGCAATTGTAGGTTTAGTGAGCGGATTTGTTAATTCGTAACCAAGGAATGTTTTGCATTCATATAGTCAGTCAGTTAAGTGCCATACGTGAAACACGCCTGGGCGATCATGTCTCGAAAGATACATGACTGACTGGGCAGAAGATTTACCCGCAGTAGTTTGCCATTGCTTTCTGCGGTAGACTGGTTGCCAACCAAGGCTATAGAACCCAATCTTTCCTGTTATTTAACCCAAAACTGGAAGGAAGAGCCGGATTAATACCTTCCCCAAGGATATTTGCGCGTAAGTGAATGCAATGAATTCAACTGGATTTCGAACTCGGCACCCTGATTTCTCGTTCCGAGCCTATATCCACTGCACTACAACGCACATAACAGTCTAAAACATTAATATGAGACAAGAGTTCAGAATTTCAGCATTTATTTCCTGGCATTTATATTTTTATTGATTAAACAATTTAGGACATACTACCTTTCTTCTCAGATCACCATTATTCAAGTGACCAAAATTAAAGGAACAGGTAGTCAAAAATTAAATAAAGATTAATATTTAATTGCATTATCCTTGCTTACAATAAAAGCACCAAACCTGCGAGTAATTGACAAAACCAAACGTTTGCATTTTCATTTTTTAATGTTTTCCCAGACCTTTAAAGCAGCATTTGTTAGTTCTAGTTTGTTTCGGGGTGTGTCTTCCTACAGTCTCTTATTGAAGAGATGAAATACATGCTCTATTGGATTCTTGTCCAGTGATTGACTCGATCAGTCTAAAACTGATCACTTTCTTCCAGATACCCTCCTTTGTTGTATTGGCAGTACGTTTTGAATAATTTTCATGATGCATGATAAACTTCCACGCGATTAGTTTCGATGGATTACTCTGTAAATTAGAAGACAAACTGTTTCTGTGGGCTTTTAAATTAATTCTGCTGCGACCGTCATCATTTTCAGTGTAAATAATTAGGAATAAGCCTCTACCAGAAAAAGCCAAGCAAGACCAGACCAAGAAAATGTCTCCACCATGCTTAACAGATGAGATTATTTGGATGATAAGCAGATCATTTCATTCTGTACAAGTTGGCCTTTCTATCACTTTAAACATTAATATAGGTTTCACCAATCAATTTTGTCACATAGTACCAATCCTTTTAGAGGGTACTATATATATATATATATATATATATATATGTGTGTGTGTGTGTGTGTGTGTGTGTGTGTGAAAAGTGTATGTATGTAATTATAAATATCAATATATATATACACACATATATATATGCAATTTGTTATATATATTATATTATTTATATATTATATATGCGTGGTACTTATTTAAAAGCGCTCAATATCAGTGATAGATCTGACATATTCATATAGATAGGTGTGAGTTTGTAACCCTAGTTTTCATGTTCATGCAATCGTCAGACAATCGCAACAGCTTGAAACCCAGGGTTACAAACTCACACCTATCTATCTATCTATCTATCTATCTATCTATCTATCTATCTATCTATCTATCTATATATATATATATATATTCTTTGCAATCTAATAAATAATTAAAATGAATATAGAAATAAAATAAATCTAACATTATCTTTTTGTAAATAAACAAATGAAATGATTTATATAAAATACAAACATTCACGCATTGACTGAAACAACAATAAATTATTGCAAAAGTAAATGAGTAAAACCAAAAAACAGATGTGTGTATTTGCGTATGCATGTATATGTACATATCTATCCATATAGGAACGTATGTGTATAGGCATGTATCTGTGTGTATGTACGTACGTACGCATGCATATAGAAGTATTCGAAATTCAAACATTACAAAACGATTACATAACTACGTACAATAACAATAATTCAACACATGACAAATTCATAACGAAAAGAGGAAAAATAGAAAAGGGGAATGGTTAAGATCGAAAAGAAATGAATTGAAATACCTACACGCATGCGTACGACTGCACAAACAAGAAATACACACACGTGCAAACAAGAAATACATCCGCAAACGTTAACACAACTGCACTCAGGAACAACTTGCAGCAATATAAAAATGTGAAAGCATGGAAATATTACCCAGAACAGTAGACGGAAGAGATCAATCTACGAAGCTATTGAGGCACAAACAACAATCAGCTGATATATATATATATATATATATATATATATATGTGTGTGTGTGTGTGTGTGTGTGTGTGTTCAGGCAGAAAATTTTCTATTAGACATGGCAGATTAAAAAAATTGCAAATATTGTGTCTATTTATTTTTTAATTAACTTCGTTCATACACACGGATAAACTTTCGCGTTTTATATTTGAAAGCTGTAAGAAGTGAACTGTATCATTGAAAGATGGTTTTATTAATCATTTCTCGGTTTTCCCAAGTACTTTCCATCTCCTACCGAGATCAGTTTCAGGGGTTTGAATTGTGTTATCAAAAAATAAATGAAAACCTCTGTTGCTAAAAATTACTATAAATTTTCTTCTGGCTTCAAATATAACTGTTGACAATTTGCTTATCGTTCATTAGAACGTAAAATTTATCCAAAATGGAATCTTTTATGTTGCAATGTGATAGTCATGCACGTGTTAAAGCATGAAAATTCAAAAAACGAAAACAAGAAACACATAAGATTTTAAAAATAACTTCTAACTCTGAACAACTTAAACAAATTCTAAATAGACTAAAAGAAATTTCTAACAGATCGGAATGTAAGCATAGATTAAAAATCAAAGAACTCTCAATGTATTATATAAAGGAACTACATACCTCCCAAATAACTTCGAAAAACTTATAAACATTTTTTATAATGAATTAACTGACAAGCAAAATGAAATACTTAAATTCGGACCTAACTGCCATATAGACTATAGAATCAGACATCTGTGATATACTTAATGCAGAATCTATAAAAAACTCACACGATAAAATGATATATTTTCTAAACCTATAAAGACTTAACTAAAATTGCAGCAAAAAACTACGCAACCGTCCAGAAATAATTAAGCAAGTTGATAATGCTAAAGTCTTTATTGTTTTAAGCAAATCTGACAACAGTTAAAAAATTGAGCAGTTACTTGATGATCAACACCAAATTGTAAAAACTTACCAATAACCCTAGAACTCAGCTAAAAGCAAAAAATAAATTAATCACAGCTAACAATGCGGAGAAAATTTATCTAAAACTTCCAAAGTAATCTGGGACTATAAACCAAAATACATTTATGGTTCTATCAAAACACATCAGCCTAACATTCCACTTCGCCCTATTATATCACAAATACCTACTACTATATACTAACTAACTAAAACGTTTAACTGATTAATTACACTGTTGGGAGACAATAGTTGTATTCCCTTAAAAAAACAACAGCTGTCTTCCCCTTTGAAGAACTCGTTTTTTATCTGGGTCCAGCTCCCTTCCCGGCTTGAATGTGATAGACACGAAGACCAATTGCTAACGTAACGGTATGTCGTTTCTTATTTAATCTTGCTATAAACATCCTCGTCCATTTGGCCAATATGAACATTCTTCTTGTTTTGGGACTTACTTAAACATTCTTAATGTACTGTTACTTGTTTGTGTTTTATTAAATGCTTATTTGTTATGGCCATGTAAGTTATTCATTTTTTTTGCTATACGTTCTACGGCCGAGTGATATTCATATTGTTCATATTAGTATCGCGTAACTGGAAATATCGCCAGTTCAATCCAATACTAAGAAATGTTGACTCCAAAGTGCCAGTTTATTTTTGCAATTTGTAAAATAACTGTTAAATTCGTCTATCAAAAAAAATATTTTTTCTATCTCTACACAAATCATTTAGATGATGACCGTATCATATGGCAACATGGTGTTCTTCTTCTTCATTTGCTATTTCGCCCATCCCAAATTTGAATTTGGCGTTGACCGGCAACATTAAACTGCTTTTTTTTTCGAATTGTGAAGCGTATTTCTGTGTGGCAACATTTCCCATAGGAAACACACGAAATGGAGGAGGATAAAACGGCCGCTGATTCGGCGGTGAACACTGTCAGCCTAACATATTTGAAAGGAGACTCTGCTTTATTTTTCGCACAGTTATAGTCGGAGTGCGAACTGAGAGGAATTACCTCTCAGAAAACAAAATTTAATTTAGTCGTCTCTAAGTTGCCTCTCGAAGCCGTCCAGGAGGTGAGAGAAATTATTATCTCTCTGCCGAAAGACAAGCCATATCAAAAGTTAAAAGAGCAACTTGGGTCGAAGAACGTCGATGTCATGGCAAAAAAATTGTCCCAAATTCTACACGAAGAACAACTGGGAGATAGAAAGCCGTAGCAATTTTTAAGTCGTTTGCAACATGTAGCTGGAGAATGTAACGAGGATGATATTATACGTCATATTTTTCTCCGGTGTTTGCCCTCTGCGTACCACGCTGTTTTAGCTTCGGTGAGTTGAGATGCAACCGTTGAAAAACTGGCTAAATTAGCTGATAATGTGGTAGAGCTAACTTTGTGATGCACTGCTCCTGTTCCGTACAAAGTGAAGGACCAGATCCGGAGGCAACACAATGCGCCGGCGTGGGTGTTATTTGTCGCTTACTATTTGTTGCAGATCGCACTACTGGTATACGTTTTTTGTAGACAGTGGTGCGCAAATATCTTTAATTCCTGACACTAGGGCAGACAAGTTAAAAGGCGCTCATAAACTTACTCTACAGGTCGCAAATTGGTCGCTCATCCGGACTTATGGTCAGAAGTGCCTTACGTTGAATTTGAGTCTGAGACGGGATTTCACCCATTTTTTGTTATTGCGGATGTAGAGAAGGCCATATTAGGTGCATCTTTCTTATACAAATTTGGCCTTCTCATTGATGTTAACAGACGTTGTCTGACAGACCCTAAGACAAATATGCCATCGCCTGGAGCCATATATAAGGTAATTCCGTTATGTCCAACTGTGGCTAACACAGAAGATATTTTGTGAGCTCTTTAAAAAGTTTGAGGGCATTACAAAACCATCTTTTCACAAGGATAGTCTGCCCCACAATATCATACATCACATTGCTACTAGTGGTCCTCCTTTTCACAGCCGTCCTCGTCGTCTGGCACCTTTGAGTTGAGTGTGGCGAAAACGGAATTTAACCAAATGATGGAACTAGGTATTATCCGGCCATCAAAATGTGACTGGGCATCTCCTTTGCACTTGGTACCTAAAAGTTGTGGTACCTGGCACGCTTGTGGCGATTATAGGGCACTCAAATCTGTCACTAAACCTAACTGTTATCCCATTCCGCATTTTCACGATGTATTCATCATTATTCAGGGTAAATCTATATTTAGTAAATTACACCTTATCAGGGCGTACTATCAGAAAAAAACCCGAATACATTCGAAAGACTGCCATAACAACACAATTTAGGTTGTTTGAGTTTCTACGTGTGCCATTTGGACTAGGAAACGCAGTACACTCTTTTCAAATGTTTATCGTCCATGTATTGCACGATTTGCATTTTGTCTGTGCCTACGTGGATGATGTCCTTATAGCCATTCTTCCATGGAAGAACATATTAAACACTTACAGCTCGTTTTTCAACGTTTTGAGAAAGTTGGGGTTGTTATCAAGCCACTAAAGTGTGAGTTTGGAAAGTCTGAAGTAATCTTCCTAGGTCACCGCATTAATTCAGCTGGGATTTCACCTTACACATATAAACTGGCACCCATTTCTGACTTTCCCGTGCGAGACACCATGAGAAATTTGCGGTAGCTTTTAGGGATGGCGACTTTTTTTCGAACGTTCCTGCCAAATTGTGCGCAGGTTATAAAAATTTTGACTGATTTTTTAAATGATGTCAAAAATTGTGACAGTTTTGTCTGAAGCAACCTTGCCATGAGAAAGTTGCGTTAGTTTTAGGGATGGTGAATTTTTTTCAAAGTTTCCTGCCAAATTGTGCGCAGGATACAAAACTTTTTGATTGACTTTTTAAATTATGTCAAAAATTGTGACATAGATTTGTCAGAATCAGCCTTGGCAGCCTTCCGTCATATTAAGGTTTTATTGTCCCGAGCAGTTGAATTGTCTCATGTTGTTTCAGGTAGCGAGTTGTGTTTGGCATTCTTACATTGGCATAGAGGCAGTAGAAGATCGATAACCACTGGAAACAAATTTCCTTCTTTTCAAAGAAGCTAACTTCTACGGAATCCAGGTACAGCTCATTTGGACGTGAAATCTTCGCAGCGTATTCAGCCGTCTGTTACTTTCGCAATTTGTCGGAAGATGGACCTTCTACTTACTTACGGACCACAAGTCCTTGTTGGGGGTGGCCTTCCAGTCAAACTCGGACAAATATTCCCCACGTGAAACCAGACATTTGGATTATCTGCTACAATTTACCTCTGATATCAGTTTCATCAAGGGAGGTAATAACATACCTGCAGACACCATGTGGCATAAATTCATTTGTGCTGGATCCGTTCTTGGAATATCAACCATTCGTGGAAGCCCAGGAAAAGGATCAGTAAATACATCTTCTACGAGAGAACCACACATCCTTGACATTGCCGAAGATACATGTTCCAAACACAGAATTGGAAGTGGTATGTGACACCAGCACCGGATGATTGCGCCGCTTCGTGCCTGTGTCAATGCAGAAGACATTGTTCTCCTCCATGCACAATTTTTCCCACCCAGGAGCTAATGCCTCAATATGGCTAATTGCTGACAGATTTGTTTGGCCTCGCAGGAAAACTGATATTCGGCAATTATCGAAGACATGTGTGCCGTGTCAGAGAGCCAAAATGGGGAGATATACCCACTCACCACCTGGATCATATCCATCACCCAACGAGAGGTTTGCACATGTGCACGTGGACATCATAGGACCACTCCCTACATGTGAGGGTCAGACATATCTATTAACATGTGCTGAGCGCTTTTCAGTTTGTATGAGGCTCTTCCCATGTCGGACATTACCGCACATACCACAGCAAAGACTTTTGTGTCAGGGTGGATGTCTCGTTTTGGGGTCCCTGCTGTAAGTACTACAGACAGGGAGCGGCAATTTGAATCAGACCTATTCAACCAGCTGATGAGGACCTCAGGAGGTAAGAAAATTAAAACCACTGCTTACCATCCTGAGGCAAATGGCTTAGTGGAACGATTTCATCGTACACTCAAGTCAGCCTTAAGAGCCACAGCGAATCAGGCAAATTGGCAGGAGCTTTTACCTTTGGTTCTTCTGGGACTTCGCACCGCAGTTAAAGATGATCTGAAATGTTCATCTGCTGAGATAGTGTATGGCACTACACTCAAACTCCCAGGACAGTTTTTTCTGCAACCCCAACAAAAAGTTTTAAAGATGACCTCATTCATCGATTGGCTTAATGCAAGAATGGCGAACTTAGCATATAAGTCTGCTGCACAAGTTCAAAGCCAATATATATGCCTAAACTTCTGCAGACGTGCACACTTTTTTTTGTGCGGGACTTGGCAAAGTCCAATACATTGCAGCCATCCTACAGATGACCTTTTAAAGTCCTCGAAAGACACTTGAAATTTTATTTTATGGTGAGCATTAACAATGCAGTACAAACATTTCTACAGACAGATTAGAGCTGCAAAACATTTCTATAGACAGATTAAGTCTGGCTTGGTATGTACACATCAATTACTCCTCCGGCACCATCAGTACCCGAGGTAATAAAAACGACTGTGACCAGATCGGGTCGTCGTGTCAGACGGCCCAAACCTTTATCGAAATAGTAAATCTTTCATGGTTTTGGGCAGCAATAGTATTTTTGGAGGATATTCTTCACTTCTAAAGGAAGCCTTCCTGTCTTATTTTATAGCAAGAAATTTTTTTTTTACTTTGATATTTACGTGTAGTTTATATTTTATTCCATTTTAGTAGTATTTCCAGTGCAGGTTAATGATCCTGTATAGGGAGTGTGTACTTGTAAGCCGACAATAGTTGTCTTTCCTTAAGGGGAACAACAGTTGTCTTCCCTTTTGAAGAACTCGTTTTTATCTGGGTCCCGCTCTCATCTCGCCTTGAGTGGGATAGCCACGAAGACCAATTTCTGGAGTAACGGTATGTCGTTTCTTATCTAGTCTTCCTAAAAACATTCTCGTCCATTTGGACAACATGAACATTCTTCTTGTTTTGGGACTTACTTAAACTGTCTCAATGTATTGTTACATGTTTGTGTTTTATTAAATACCATTTTGTTATTGCCATGTAACGTGTCCTTTTTTTACGACACGTTCTACGGCTGTGTGATATTCATATTGCTGATATTAATATTGCGTAACTGGAAATATCACCGGTTCAATCCAATACTAATAGCACCATACATAACTAACAAATACAGAATTTCATCAACTTTTAAGTTATATGAATATCAATAACGAAAAAAAATAATTATGAAACTATAGCATGACCTCATGTTGAAAATCTGCTCGCTAAATTTCCTGTTAGAAAAAACATTGACATTATATATATATATATATATATATATATCATAATAATAATAATAATAATAATAATAATAATAATAATGATAATAATAATAATAATTCTCTCTCCCTACTGAGAATTAAACATAAAATAATAAAAAAAATACTTTTTACCTGTTTAACCGAAATCCCATTATATGATCACAAAAATAATACATACGTGCTACGGGACGGTGTTTTAATGGGCTCAGTTTTGGGTCCAACCTTCAGCAACTTCTACATATACAACCTAGAAAATAATGTTTTTAGCAGAACTAAAAGACCCTTCATCTACGTACGATATGTTGATTATATTATCATGTTATTTAAGAATACAGAAGAAATAATAGAACTTAAAAAAAAGATATTCAAAATAACTTAACAAAATTCCTTTCCTTTCCCTATCGCCATATAAAAAAATCACCCAGCAAAAACTCTTGCACTTCCAATTATAAAATTGAATGTCCTAAATACTACAAAATAGCACAATTTTATTGAACGAGCATGAATCAGTTTTTCTACGAAAAAGATTTTTACTCTGAACTAATAAGTATTAAGCAGACTCTCGTTAATAATGACTTCTCAAACACATTGTCGATGAACAAATAAGACGATATTTCAAAAACCTCAGCAGACATCTAACAGAATATGGTACTTTAACAAAAGTCCCTAAACATGTCAAAGTCTTTTATTTCAAACAGATGCACGATGACTACAAACAGGATTCATAAAAACATCTCAATTCGTACTTATATATCTCCCGTTGATCTTAATAAAAAATGAAATTACAAAAAATACTATACTACTAAATTTATACTCGTAATAACTTTTCCCCACTAACTGAAGTGTTACGTAAAACCAACATTATATAGCAATTCAAAAGTTCCTTGGGAGAATGTATCTCCGACAAGAAACCAAATATATATATTGGATTTAAAACAACCATATTAACTTGATGTCTTACATTACACAAGTCTCACCATTCTTCTATTTCTAGACATCCACAACAACATTCCTATCTTCATTCACAATATAAAAAAATAATAATCGATAACACAACTATTCAACACCAAAAAAAATCAACAAAAGCAAACTACAGATCCTCGAAGCAATATTCATGCGGTGGTGCAAAGATCTCTTTCTACTCACACTCCATTCAAAAAATGCCTACCAACAGTAAAACTTTCTGTTATAAACATGCCCGTTCGTGAGGTCCGTTAGATCAAAGATTTTGGTCTCCCTGTTCAAGAGTATGATTCTGGAATGTAAGCCGGCTTCGATACAGTAATTTCAGTAAGGAAATTCCAAGCTAAATATCGTTCGTCTGATTAGTTCTTATCTGTATGCTCGGCTTATATTCGCTTTTTCCGTCTTCTATAAAGTGGTATGTCTGATTACAAAGAACGTCTATTTGTTTCTGCTCGAAATGAATGCAAGCGTGTCCTAAATGATGCAAAATTAATGTTTGCTGATAGAAAGAAACAACGAATGACATCTCCCAAGTTCTCTTCCAGAGATTAGTGGCGAACAACCCACTATCCCACTTCTTTTCAAACAATTCGTAGTACTGACATAGAAAGCAGACAAGTTGAATACATTGCCCGGAAATTATTTTCTCACTTTACACTTGAATCACAATATATTCCGGAG
>JBBBDQ010032672.1:10472500-10544527 GCA_037127315.1 Ascarosepion bandense
TATAATGCATATTGAGGCAGTAAGCTTTCTTTCAATCATCTTTCATTAAATATATGCGAAAAAATATAGAAGTGGTCGAAAGCGCTTGGACGAAAAAAATAGAAATACAAGCACAATATATATATATATATATATATATATATATATATATATATTAAATTAGAGAAAATTGAAAATTTTCAAAATTCAAAGGTATCGGATGTACATTTCTCTAATAGAGATTCTACGTCACGTCAGCGACATTGTTTTGTTCCAAATGGTGAAGGCCCTGGGGTAAAGTGTGGAAGAGTTTTAGGTTAACAACGGTCATAAGTACAACAGGACAGAGCTGTTAGTGGAAGGGTTACAGGGAGTTGAAACGGTATATTTCGGAAGGGGAGGAATAGATTTAAATGTAATATCTTAAAATGTTTTAATTAAATATATCCATTACAGGAAATCATAAACTCAAATTTATTACAGAAATATATATATATATATATATATATATATATATATATATATAGGGATTTGGTAAAGGAGTTCATATTTTATAAAGATAGACAACTAAAGGAGTTAAATTACTTTTTTAAGGTTAGGATTTTGGGCTGTTTGAAGAGGTTTATTTAGACGGGAAGTAATGGGCTTCAATATAAGATTTTAAAAATCTTTATTTAAGTTTATTTAATTAAACCTTTTATTATGAGAGGAAAAAGTTATTAGAGAAAAATATTAGAGAAATATATATATATATATATATATATATATATATATATATATATATATATGTATATATGTGTGTGTGTTAATCAAGGAAAAAGGGGTTTAGTAAAAGAATCCATATTTTCTAAAGATAGGCAATTAAAGGAGGTTGGGATAGGAAGGTAGGGGGCTTAAAATACTTTTTAAGGTTAACGTTAGGGTAAAATTAAGTTTAAAACTTAAATTGAATCCTATTAATTTATATTCTAACATATAGTCAACGGAGATTTAAACTCTAAATTTAAGTATTCAAAAAATTTGCCTTGTGGCGGCACTTACTGATGAATTCCCTCCAAAGATTCAGTAGCCGGTGTTGGTGGGGGTATTTTAATATTGAATTTTTTTCCAGTAAACATAGACAGCACCTATCACAAAAATCCCTCGGAATACGGGCTGAACCTATCAGGTTCCAGCTAATTTCAGGATCCAGCACTTCCTCTTTCATTTTCCAGAATGCCCGCGAAAGGGCTGTCTGGTAGCTCTGACCAGGGTTCGAAAAAGATTACCTGTGGTTATACAGTCTTTGTTTGAAAGAACCGGCGGACATAACGATATAGGTCCGGAAGTCGTTTTTTTTTTTTTGTTAGATGGAGAAATGTGGGCTTCATATATCACCTGCGTGGATTTGCATTTATCCCTCCATCGGGCAGGCGTCCACAGAATTACAGCTGCGTTCGTTTAGAATTCCGGACCTAGATTCAGCATTGCGCAAGTTCACCAGAATACTATTATGGGAAGTAATAATGCTGTCCATATTCGGGGCGCAAGAATAACTAATTTTAAGGGTGTACCTATTAAAAATCTTCCGTAGAGGGTTACTGTAATTAAAATTTTTCTCTATGAACTTGAGAAAATATTTACCAATATTGATGTTAGTTAGTTTACAATAAGGGGGTTTAGACCAAATTATCTTTCTTTTTCTACAGTTTCCTTTGTTTTTATTTTTGGATGATTCATAGTCTATTGTAGGTTTATTATATGTTAAGTTGTTCTTATATCCGCTTTTTTGAAGGGCCTTATTTTAAATATTTTTACTTGCGTTGAAAGTTTTATGTTGAATGATATTTGGTTGATTCTATTATTCACTATATTGGGTATCTGTGTTATAATATTTTTGGGGTGGTTGGATGAAATGTTAATATAAGAGGGGAAATATTTTCTTTGAGAAATGGTTGGTAGGATCCATCATTTAAGTTAAGGGTGATGTCTAGATAGTTTACAATTTTAAGATTCGAGGTGACTTCGACTTTAAAGCCGAAGTACTTCAGGGCTCTAATTATTTTTTTGTGTATTCTATTTGTGTAGGGCCCATTGGAATTAGGGATAAATATTAATCCATCGTCCCGATATAGGCCTAATTGTTTTGGGTCTAAAAATCTGCTTAGAATATCTAAAATGTAAATTCCCACAAGATCTGCCACCTGGGCTGAATCATATGCTCCCATAGGGACATCAAAAACCTCCCCCGGACCCTTTGTCCATGTGGAATCATCAAAGGTGAGAATGGATTTTCTGGCCACAAAGATAATTTCGTAGTCCCTATCCGAAATGTTCACGTAATTTTTAGCAAATCTTAAACAACTCCCAAGAAGGTCCCACAGACACATTAAATATTAAAACACACACACACACACACACACACACACACACACACACACACACACACACACACACACAACTGTAGCACATGCAGGCACATGCTCAGACAGGAACGTATGCATACAATGAAAGATAATCTGATAAGCTTAAAATAAGCGAAATTGTTTAAGAAATATAATAAACAAATATTTCAACTCGTGTTTTTTTTTAAAAAAAAACGACATTGTATATCATTTTAAATTTAGGAGATTGTATCTCTGACAAAATGTAATGCATATGTTGGCTTGACGATGACTGCATTATCAAAATGTCTTGAACTTCATTTGCAGATACAAGTTCTAATGCATCACAACTTAAAACGCAACAATAAAGGAAAATTTTGTTGACAGTACCAGTATACAGTACGACAAATATAATAAAAAAATTTTTGAAGCCCCTTTACCAAGCAGAACCGCTAGATTAAGTTGTCTTTATATATATATATATATATATATATATATATATATATATATATATATATAGGGCCGTAGCTGATGCTAAAAACACCGGGCACAGAGAAAATTGCCCGAATTTATTAGTTGACAATCTGATGAGGTCATCAATGTCATCAATTTCGAGAAACTATGATTTTTGCGGATTCTTTCGGCTATTCTAATGGAAATTAGGCACATAACGTCAACGAACGCAGGAAATCGGGTTCGGACTTTCTGAGTATAACCAGTCTTTTCTCCAAAAATTAATAAATAAACAAACAGATTTTTACTGCGTTCATTCGGATGTTTCCTTCGTTTTTTTTCCTTTCTTTCTTTCTTTCTTTCTTTCTTTCTTTCTTTCTTTCTTTCCTTCTTTGTGAATTGTTTAGTTTGATTTCTGACGAAGACAATTTTCCTTGACGGGATTTTCACTAGAGATTGCATGGATCTGCCCAGACCAGTGTACAGTGTGCCCGGTAGTCAGATACGGCTATATATATAAGACTATCACTTGATATCAGTGATCACCGTATATATATATATATATATATATATATATATATATATATATATATATATATATATATATATATATATATATATACGGTGTTGCAGCAAAGTCTGACAGTTGACAAAAAGAAAACGAAATATGCAATAAAAACAAAAGTAGTATATGCAGAGACCCGACAGTTTATTTAGCAGCAGTTAGAGTTACATACTATATTATTTGTCACTGTAACTGCCCCCAACGGCAACGAGCATCACAAGGCCGGTGCGAAATGAGTCAGACGCTTTAGCGACAATGTATTTGTCGTTAGCGGCGAATGCCTCCACGCTGGCAGCTTTCAGAGAATTGACCTTGCTGTAGGCTTGCTTTTTGTTCGTGGGGGTGATAAAAATCAGATGCAATCAAAGATGAGGTAATATATTTTAAGGACAAACAAATTTCTTTATACACCCTGAAAACAAATTTATATTTTTGCATAACACTGCAAATTACCTCATCTGATGGACAAACAGTAATCAATAAAACATTTCACTTCGGGCGGTATAAAATTGACCGCATGGCGAAAGAAGTGAAACTAAGGCAACTGTTTCAAGTGATATGCATGAGGTTATATATATATATATATATATATATATATATATATATATATATATATATAGAGAGAGAGAGAGAGAGAGAGAGAGAGAGAGAGTGAAATATTGAGGCAGCAGATAATTTTCTAAAAATATATTATTAAAAATAACAGAAAATGAATGTCTATTATGTTTAATCATGGGGCGTTATAATGATCGTATTTTGGCTTTAATCTCAGAAGTAATGATTTTTTTATATATATCAAGGCTCTTTTTAAAAAAATGGGTGTGTGTTCCTGACACCAAAACAAGGTCAAATGTCTATTTAACATAAGTACCAAAAGGCATCAGTGTATTTCAACAGAGCAACTCATAACAAATATTTAAAAGATCTTCCGCCTACTTGTCTGCATGCATACGACCTTGAGGTCATTGACTGGTGAAATAGTGCAAATACTCCTACACGGTGTCGAAGTGATTCGCACACCTCCATGATAAGAGGATGGAACGTCACTTCATTATATTGTCTAAGGACGGGAGAGCGTTATATTATATAGAAACTGTCCAAATATTTTCATTTTCTGAGTGCTTTCGGCTATCGTTTTAAAAATTCATTTTACGTGTAACATAAAATAACGTTCATCCACCATAATGGCTAAAAGTATAACCAAAAGCGCTCGGAAAAACAAAACTTTTGGACAATTTTTATATAACTTTTGTCCTGAACATGAAAAACAATCATATGTTACCTTCAAAAATTACGTAAAATCTTAACCACATGGCCATGTCTAACATTTTTAATGAAACCTGCATAAAAGAGAGATTACTGCCCCGCTACACAGTGTATATATATATATATATATATATATATATATATATATATATAGAGAGAGAGAGAGAGAGAGAGAAAGAGAGAGCGAGAGAGATATTGTGGGAGAGAAATCGAGAGATAATTCACTAAATAAATAAACAACGACAGAGGGGTAGAGAGCAATTAGACAAGCTGAAAACAAATTTCAAGTGATAGTCTTATATACTTAAATAAGAATAGATACGAAGACAGAAAAGTAAACAGTTAAACCCGCATTCTACTAAATTAAGGTTACCTTCACATCCACACAATTCGAAAATATGCATAAAGAAAAGAAGATAAAAAGATTATCAATGATTCTTGTCGTTACTGTCATATTGATAATGTTCTGGATAAAAGAAATTACTTTTTATCCTTTTCAGTGAACACCATTGATTAAGATGGCCGTGCATATGGTCGGAGTTATTATATGTCATCCAAAATTAACCATATTCACATTCTATGAATAGAAGATGATGAATTGAAATCTTTATAGGAAGATTACCATAAGCTTTTTTGTCACTGCTGCTAACAGATCTGCCCGTAAGGATTACGATGATGATAATAATAATTTTATTATAGTCGTGTACTTAATAGATAAAGAAAAATGGCTCTTCGATATTTAATATTATTAAAATCGGTAATACATAATCTATATGCACATGAATAGAAGTATAATTGATTAAATACTCCATGCTGATAATACAGTTTTTAGTAGACGATGGAAATAACGGTTGAAAAGTTCAGGCGATAACATCACCAGTAAGGATATTTTCCTGAAGAGAATTTGCAAGGTAGTTATAGTCGATTATTTCATATATTCCAACAAAACTAGAAACTATATTCGAATAAATGGGAATATGATGTAATGTTGAAGCCATCCTCATAATAATACTATACCACATTTTTCGGTGAATACAACACACTTTTCTTACAAAAAGAATCAATTGATATTCATATATTCACTTAATGCTTAATCAGGATGTGATAGCATAAATAGTCATCCGCAGACAGATCTGTTTCGCTGTATCACAGCTCATCAGTGCGTTTAGACATCCGATTGCTTTTAGTCAGACAGATATGTTTCACATCTCATCAGGATTGCAACACGACCGGATTTAGTGAATTGGATCGGCGATTCTTTGTCTGAGCTATGGGCGCTTGGTAGGAGCGCTATCCTTAAATATATTTAAATAGTTCTTACTTTTAGTTTGTCTTCTGCCTAAAGTTACGAGTGTGTAATACGCAGCTAAACAAAAATTCAGTATCATTGTTATCCAAGTGGAAGCGGGGAAAGATTTTGCTTTGACCTCTTTTGGACAAAAGAAAAACCGACACATGCGCAGCTCAGCATGTTGGTGAATATTTCTGAGAAAAATGATATTCTCATTATTCATTTACAAAATATAGCCTAAGAAAAACATCGGATAGCATCAAGGAATACGTTTACTTTAATAAAAGTACTGAATCCCAGAGTAAAGTTAAGGTATAATGAAAACAATTTTTTGTAGAATTTGAGCATAACTAATAACAGTAAATCTATGTTTTCTTTACGGTATCGTCTAATTTTAATGATCTGAGTTCTGTCATTATAAGAATGTATCAAACAGAAATAATCATAATAAACAATTTAGCTCTTTTCTTCAAAATGTTTTCTCCAAAGTCAGAGACCCTTTTATAATGTTGCATCTTATGATTCTAACTATATGGAAATATTAACTAAGAAATTAAAGAGGATAATTTCAGTTGATATATGGTTGAAGCCACCAGTGACGTTGTCGCGAAGACAATGAGTTTGTAGGAAAATAACCCCAAATCTAATCGAATAGAAATTACTGGAGAAGTTGATTTGGTATAAAATTCAAGTCAGATGAATAAAGATAAATGTAAAGGAACACGAAGTTATTATTTTGCGTTCTATGGTTAAAATAAATGCTGATTCTGTGAAATTCAGTTTTCTTAACTGTAGCTGTCTTGGCATTTAACTTGAACAAGTAGTGGTATTGCTTAATGAAAAAGCTGCAAAATAAAATTGAGAAATAACTCAACAGCAGAAAAAGAAAATTTATAATGGCCAACGACAATATTCAGTATAAAAAAATTCCTTCACTATGAATGATACGCACATTTTTCGTCCACAACTCTCTCTTTTTACACACACACACATTCTCTCTCACACACACACACACACACACACACACACACACACACATATATATATATACATATTTAAAAACAGTTTAAACTTCTGAGATATATGCGTGATTCTACAGAAATTAATTATTTCTGTAAATGGCGTATGTTTACACTGCTTATGTACAACACGTTAAAATTTTGCTTCCATGCACCTATGAGGGTCTAGCAACTCCGACTGACTCAAAATAAGTCGAGTTCCGATCCAAGCCAGAAGCAAGTAGATCTGTCTAGACACACTGATGAGTTGTGCAACAGGCATGTATGTCGATAACTAATATATATATATATATATATATATATATATATATATATATACTTATTTATAAATGGAACTTTGTTGTGTGTGTATGTACCTCTGTGTCTGTGTGTCTGTGTGTCTGTGTGTGTGTCTGTTACCTATAGACTCCGAAACGGCTAAACCGATTTTCTTGAAAATTTACACAGTTGTACTATAAGCGTCTGCGAGTGTTCTTAGCTAGGTTTTGTGTCGAAGTACCCCCGATAAATCTCGAAAATCGATAATCGAAAAAATCGGGTTATCGTAGGAGTGGTCCAAATTTAATCAAATTTGATACACTGATAGTCAAAGACATATAAAACGATTTTCAGAATTGTCAAGGTTGCAGTTCTTGCAATAGTACAGAAAATTGATAATATATATATATATATATATATATATATATATATAAGGCAAGATGTTTTTGTGTGTGTCTGTTTATCTGCCTGTATGTCTGTAATTTTCTCAGCCATTTTTATTTTAGTTTTTGCTTCGGGTTTGGCTCTAAGTAGGTATAATTGTAGTTCTTAGTCTCAGTCAACATACCATTTACTCAGTGGAATTATTTAGCCATCAAAATGCAATTTATGACGAAAGAAACAATTTTGATATCGATACCAGGAAATCAAAAATTTGACTTACATCCATTCATTTTCCTTTCAGTCTACGGTTTCGCTTTAACTGGAAACAACTATTGCTTTTTAGTCTTTCGTTCCAACGTCCTAAGAGTCTGAGCTCCAGGACCAATGATTAGTTTTAAAGCTTTCATTACACCCGAGCAACGCCTAGCTATACTGCTAGTATATTTATATTTTAAATCCAAAATGATGATCAGATAGGTAAATCCCAAAAACCCGATCCTAGTTAATATTAATTTCATTAATATTAGAATTGATCAAGGAGGTCTCCATGCAAATATTATATTCTATTTACAGAACCAAATATTTTTCTTTTTTCCCTTTCGTTCCCTCTACCACTTCTATCCCTCTGACATGGCTAAATTTTAAATTTAAAACTCTTGACTCAGTTATGGGGGAGATGTGTGTTTTCTAATATGAGACATAATTAATTGTCTGCTTTCCCCTTTTACTTCTTTAATTCAAAAATAGTTAATCCCACCCCATTTTAATTTCCTGTACATGGATGTTTTTTTTACTTCTACCGCTATAAAATCTTTTAATAAATTTGAATTTGAGTAAATAGTTTTCGTTTTCACCGGTAATGAAGAAGCTAGGATTTCCTCGTAGAAATGGCTATGCAACAGATTTAAATATCGAAATTTTTGTTTTATATATATATATATATATATATATATATATATATATAGAAATGGCTATGCAACAGAAAATGGCTATGCAACAGAAATGGCTATATATATATATATATAGAAATGGCTATGCAACAGATTTAAATATCGAAATTTTTGTTTTATATATATATATATATATATAGTTGTCGAAGTTGTCAAATGCGATACATTTCCTCAGCGATCACCTGTTGTTAACGACCGATGCTAACAATAATTGACCATTAGTGAGCGACCTCTTCCAGAACGCGACCAGCAACTAACATCAACGAGTGAAAATCACTGATCACGCGATCTCTTTAACAAAATTAATTTTGATCGTACCCTACGAAATTCTAAATTAGGAGAAACTAAATGAGTAATCTATTTCATTTTAATTTGATGTAATCCAAGAACAAATCCTCATTGTTTTGTTATTGTAGTGTTGTATCAAACTGTTATTTATTGTTGAAATGTACATTGCCTGAGTTCACCTCACGGCCAAACCTCGGCTGTTTTGCAAAACATATATTGCATTTGACATGTTCAAGGCATTTATCGCAGTCTCTTAACTGATTTGGACAATTTTAAGAATTGGGAAAATCACATCTATGTCCAGCTCTCAAATGTCTATCTCTTTCGATCTTTTATTTTTTTTTTGGTGTCTATCTACTCTATTTCTATCTTAGTATACCTATCTCTATCTCTGTCTTTCTCTTCCCCCACCAAGGATTGCTGTCAGTTTTTTTAATGTTTTTTTTTCTATGCATTATCGCAAATTCCCTTTTGTATCACTCACTTCTAAGAAAAAACATATAAGAAAAAACTGAAAACATATACTTTTTTAAGTTCAATTAATAAATATTTTTGTGAATAAATATTTTGGTCACTTGTTGACCGTTGTAAATTCGTTTTAATATGAATTATGATGAATAAATTTATTTAAAGTTAGGCCATTTTCTTATGTTCTCATTTAATTTACTACAAGATTACACGGTAAAATTTTAATATGCACATTCTGATGAGTGGAATATACGTAAATAGGTATGACTATGAGCCTTTAGTGAGCGACCACCTGTCGTATACGGCCAATTGTATGACAGTAGGGGTGGTCGCATATGACAGGTTCCAATATATATATATATATATATATATATATATATATATATATATATATGTTTGTTTACAAAAACAACAGACCTATATATATATATATATATATATATATATATATATATATATTGATTGATTGATTGATTGTTTAATGCATACTTTTTGGTCATGATAGGGTCAGATCAGTGCACATTTGTATTAAAATTGTTCAGCACATCATAATGTACAACTTTTGAATATTTTCCATTTTTAAACGATTTATTTTGCCAACTTGTTTTCTACCATGAGTGGTGTCTTCAGCTAATTTTTAAAAACTGATTTTACCGTTTACCGTTTTCTTTTTAAAAGCGGTCTTGTAACGGTATTTTAGTTGAATGCTCAGGTGGCAGGGAATTTTTGAACGTGCAACTTTGAAATTAAAAAGAATTATGGCGCTTTTATCCATGGTTGAATGAACCTAAAAGGCATTTCTTGGTATGGATTTATTTAGTCATAATTTCCCTTCTTTCATTTAACAGTTTGTTTTTGTTTGAGAATAGCATAATTTCTAATTTTTCTTTTTGGCACAGTCTACATATTTTGTTACTGTTGTAATGATTGGCTGTTTTTACACTGCTCTACGTTATGTCGGGGTCTTTTCCATATTTTGATTTTAATTTACACACGTGGCTAGCCGATTTTGCAGAATTCTTTAATTTTTCTCTTTTGAATTTAGACTTGTGATTAAACCACCTGGTCTTACAGGTGTCTCTGATTGAGCCCAAATATATATTATTTTGGCCATTTTGGTTATGTACCTTTGAAGGATGCGCGTTGTGGTGCAATGGATATCAGTTCGGAACGAGAAATCGAAGAACCGAGTTCAAATTCCAGTTGAATTCCTTGCATTCACTTACGCGCAAATACCCTTGGGAAAGGTATTAATCCGTCTCTTCCCTCCATTTATGGGTTAAATAATAGGACAGATTGGGTTCTATAGCCTTGGTCGGCAACCAGTCTACCGCAGAAAGCAATGGCAACCTACTGCGGGATAATCTTCTGCCCAGTCAGCCATGTCTCTTTCGAGACATGATCGCCCAAGCGTGTATCGCGCATGGCACTTAACTGACTGACCTTTGATTTGTAAATGTTTTCTTTTGTGTTGTAGAGTCCTTGAAGTGGACATTTTTATTTGTCCCTGCAGTTGCATTCTTTGTTCGTGTTTTCTTTTTTTTTTTTTTTGTTAGATGCCATTTAAGTTTCTGGCGTTTTGTTTTTGTTATGAAACAAAATTAATAGTGCAAATTTACCTTAGTTTGATTGTATTTGTGTTTAAAATTTTGTATAGTTCTTATTCTTTTGGAAAGTGCCTATCTATTAGTTTCAAAAAATATTTATCCTATTTCGGTCTTTACTTCTAATTTAAATGGTGGGTTTAACCAGATAATGTTTCGTTTTATATTGTCGTTTTGGATTTGTCTGTTTGGTTGAGAATTATATTGTAAAATGTTTTTATATCCAGATTTTCTTTGTGCATCCTAATGGTAGAAACCGAGGTAGCGAAATAACTCGTTTAAAAATGTAATATATATATATATATATATATATATGTGTGTGTGTGTGTGTGTGTGTTTGTGTGTGTGCGTGTGCGTGTGTATAGCAACTATATATATATATATATATATATATATATATATATATATATACAACTATATATGTATATATATATATAGTTGTTATACAAACACATACACACAAACACACACACACACACACACACACATATATATATATATATATATATATCAACAGATATTTGTATCTACAAAAACAAAATATAAACTTAAACAAAGTGAACGTCATGTTATACCTTAGCTACCATCCGACCAACACTTTTCAAAGCAAATTAGAAAAAAATTAGAGACACAATTAATAAAACGATTTGTGTAGAAAAGTTGGAACGTGATTAAAAGAGAAAAATTTTAATTACAAACAATTAAAATTCAAAGTAAGGTAAAAATAGCAATTACCACAAGAGTATAAAAAGGTAAAAGACACTCACAGTCCCTCCAACAAGCATAAGGATTGGATGAAATGCCGCTTCTGTCAACACAGGCTTGGTTGGTGAATTTTAAAAAATACAGCCTCAAGGATAAGGAGACAGTACGCCGAGCGGTACTGTGTAAAATTGTAAAGCAAGTGTCTTTATAATTGGAGGCACAATGATGGCTATCAAGCAAATGCTGTCCAACTGCAGAATCGTAGACTGCTTGAATAGTTCTGATTGGCTCCATATATATATATATATATATATATATATATATATATATATATATATATATATATATCAATAACAAAGAAAACAAAACATGACATCTCTCTCCGAATACTTTTGGAAATTAAAAACGAAAACAAAACACCTAAGGTAAAATGGAAAATCTTCAAACAAGCAAGAACAGCAAAATCTATAAAGAACCATGTTTTCTTTGCCTTCAAGAAGAAAATAGAAATCCTTAAATATATAAATAGTAACAAGCTTTTAAATCAGAGGCACGAAACCACAGTAAACTGCATGTACATTAGGGACCTAACCCTACAATCATGCTAAGAAATACTAGGAGTTTGATTAGATATTCTTATTATAAAAGATGAAAAAATACTATAGAAAAAATCGATCCAATAAATCCTTAAAGGAAGGTCTAATACCCACAAAAACATCTAAATAAATAAAACGTAAAATTAAAGAAATAAACAAGCTCCAAACTATTACTAAAGTCTACAGTAATAACGTTACTTACCACAATAACCTTACTGAGATACAAAAATATTCCTTACTAGAAAAATCAAAATTAAACGAAACAAATGGCTCCCAAACTCGAAAAAGAAGCAAAATTCCTATATTCAAAATTAAGATTAAATATACTATTTCAGAATAATTATATCATACACAAAAAATAAACTGTAAGCACATTGAAGATCTAACCCTACAATCATGCTAAAAATACTAGAAATTTGAGTAGATATTTTTAGTATAAAAGATAAAAAATGCTATAGAAAAAATCTATCTAATAAATCCCTAAAGTAAGATCTAATACCCACGAAAATATCTAAATAAATGAAATATATAAAAAATTAAAAGAAATACATAGGATGCCAAACGATAATTTATAGAAAAAATAAAACATTAAAAGAAAGAACCTATCCAGTAAACTCAAAATTTAGATTAAACATTCAACCTTATAAATAAAAAAAAAACTGATAAAATGCTAATTTGAATTTACTTCCTAAAAAATACAAGTTTAGATTTCTTGAAACAGTCAGTCAGTTAAGTGCCATGCGCGATCCACGCTTTGGGCGATCATGTCTCGAAAGAGACATGACTGACTGGGCAGAAGATTATCCCGCAGTAGGTTGCCATTGCTTTCTGCGGTAGACTGGTTGCCGATCAAGGCTATAGAACCCAATCCGTCCTGTTATTTAACCGATAACTGGAAGGAAGAGACGGATTAATACCTTTCTCAAGGGTATTTGCGTTAAGTGAATGCAAGGAATTCAACTGGAATTCGAACTCGGTTCCCAGGTTTCTCGTTCCGAGCCGATATCCACTGCGCCACAACGCAACTTCGCCTAAATACAATAATACTCCAAACTTGCATATAAAATAAAAAAACATAAATAAAAAACTATCCCGCTAAAATATAAATAGAAAAAACAAAAATAAAAAAAAATATTCCGTACCGGAAAAATCAAAATTAAAAAGAAAAAACACCCCACCCCTATCACGTCTATCTAGGGAACCCCAAAGAGAAAACCTAGCCACAAAATCAAATGAATACATAAAATAGGTCTGTTAACAACAGACATAAATTAATTTAACGCTAGCCAACCATAAAGCCGTCCTAAAAATTCTTATGGTGAACAAACAAGGTAAGTCCCCAAATCACATACAAACCCACACAAACACACAAAGCTGACCAAGTAATGAAACCTCTCGACACGTCATGTCAATTTATTCGAAATTCTGACCAAAAGATATACCCGACCGATAAAAACGTACATTCCAACAGATAATACCATTTATCAAAAATTTCGCATTTACACACCAAGTTCTTCAAATGTCTAACGGTGAGAACGAAACACACATTCCCTTAATTATCAATAAACCCAACCAAGCCCACAACAATAAGGAACCAAATATAAACAGAGGATGAGTCCAACTCTTACTCTTGCCTCCTGATGAAATGTTGGAGTCCCAACATTGAAACAAACATATGAATGTAGAGAAGAGAACTTATATAGAAACAATTATGTACATGTTCTAAAACATAATATATATATATATATATACTGGCATTTGAATATTCAATTAAAGATGTCAATATATTTTAATGAACTTTTCACTTCTCAACATATATAGAGCACATCACACGAGTCATTTATTTAAAAATTACCATCAGACCAAGAATTTCCTATGGTCACCATGCTGGAAACCAAAACCTTGCGGAAATATCTAAACTGTTGATTGAATAGTACAACCTCTCAGAACTATGGTAAAAAATGAAATCTATTGAAGCAGACAAGTCTCAGTGAGGACCATCCCAACCCGTGCGTTATGAACGAGTGTTGAACAATCACATACAAAGGACTCTACCAGGTAAAAGAAAAAACATCACTTGAAAACTTCAAGCAGCAGCAACCGCTACAATGTATAACATATAAAACAAGAAAAGATAATAAATGACCTGATGAAGATACTGATGTCCACACAACTTTAAATCTATTATGAACATTCAAAAGAGAGAAAATTCTTAACGCTCTTAAGAAAGCCATTTTTTGGATAAGTTATTTTCTAAGATAATTAATGTTATAAATTTCAATCAGCAGAAACAATTTTTGCTCGATTCAAGAACACCTAATTATGACCATATATATATATATATAGGTCTAATCAATTAAGTTTTATATCTGTAGAGAGAGCTCAGTGGGTGTTATTGGACGCAAAATAATATTTATGAAAGAAAACTCAATACATTATTTAAAGTTGTTATGAATTATAATTCATTTCTATGAACCAAATTTGTTTATTTCATGCTACACTGTATTCGTTCCATTCGGCACAAATATTTCTCCGGAATAAACATTTATTTTAAAATGAAATGGAAATCAAATAACAAGATTCAGTCTAAAGATTTTGGTCTTATCTCGGGTAAGATATATTAAGGCCAGGGGGAGAAAGATCACTGGGCGTAAAGAGTGACCATACAACTATTACACCCCACTCATAAGCACATGAATACGTATACTCATATAATCCTACATATGAACATACTCACGCATACACACATGTATCTACATACACATATGTCAATACTTAAACATATGTACATAAAAATGCGACTGTGCGTGCACCCACATATACACACATACCAACATCTATCCATATCCCCATATAAATATTCTTTTCGCACACTCACATACATATTTATTAAGAGCCGATTCATACGCGTATAATTAAAACTAACACATGTTTACGCAAGTATTTTAACAACCTGCACATACTCAGAAAATACTCATATACATACATACCCACAAACTTACACCCATAGTCCGCATACATACATACATACATACATATATATATATATATATATATATATATATATATATATATATATATATATATTTCTATGAGTACCTACGCACAAAAACGCACATCCATCCATATCCGCATGTAACTATTGTATTCGCACACTAACATGCATATTCATGGAAACCAGACTTGTAAACGTATAAATATAACTGACGCATATTTACCCAGGTAAACGAAGAAATCTCACATATACTGAATACTCACATATGTTTTCCTTTTTTTTAATCGTTTCACCCCAAGCGAGACGGTAATGGTATACTTAAACATTCTTCAGTTTTAATTGCTTTTTAAATGAAATGCCATATGAAATCTTTTTTTTTCTTTTTTTTCTGGAGAGACTTTATGTCTAAATTAATCTTTTATATAAAATAATTTAAAACTCTCTTGTCAAAATGCAATCCTAATTTGCAAAACCTACAGCGTTCATCATAAAATTGTTTTTGTTTGCTATTTTGAATTTCTATAAAATAATCCAATGTAAGAATAAATAAACAAAATTATGTAAATAAGTTAGAAATCCGTTTTTTTTAAATCGTTTCACCCTGAGCAAGGCGGTACAGCTACTACTGCGCAGGGGGCTACATAAAAGTAAAAGTTTAGATAAGAGGAGATTGAAGAGAAAAAAAGAAACATTTACACGTGCTGTTAGAGAAAGTAAGAGAAAGGAGGGAACACATGTATGAAGATAGTTGCGAAAGTTGATAGAAAGGTAAAGAACAAGATATAGAGGGTGATGTAGGAAGAACGGGAGTCAAGTATATAAGAGATGGGTATTGACATTATATTTAAATTTCTGGAGATTGTAGCCGTCAGGAAGGCAAGTATCTGTAAGGGAGTTCCATAGGCGGGAAGTGCAAGAAAAGAAGCTGATGGAGTAGAATTGTCGGCTGTATATGGTTGTTCTAGCTGTAAATGGGTGAGATGTTGTGGCCAGTCAGGGTTGCACGAGTAAAAACTTTTGGAGGGGGAACCAGTGACTGAATTTCGTCTGAGAAGAAGCCATGACACACTACTGACAGTATATATATATATATATATATATATATATATATATATATATATATATATATATATATATAAATTTTATATCTTCCCACATACGTGAATAGCAAACCGATGTTTTTTTTGTATTTAAATGTAAATAACTTTCACAATTAACATCCAACATTACCTGAGGACGGGATTCTATCTCGAAACATAAAAATTCCCGTGTCGCAACGTACTTTCAAATCATAATAATAATAATAATAATAATAATAATAATAATAATAATAAATAATAATAATAATAATAAATAATAATAAATAATAATAATAATAATAATAATAAATAATTATAATATTATTATAATAATAATTATAATATTATAATAATAATAATAATAATAATAATAATAAATAATAATAATAATAATAATAAAATGGAACAAAACAACACATTGAAAGAATCCCTGGAAACCCCAGCTTAAGAGATATACAAAAAATTGTCTTATTAAGTACAGCCCACACACTAAGGAAAACGTTATCTATGTAATGCTGGGGATGATAGGGAAGATAGAAAAACATGAAATGGAGTCATAACAACACGCCACTACCTGCCTTAGGTCTCCCCGCAGACATGGTTGGTAGTGAGACCAAAGCAGAAATCGAAATATGATGAAAAATGACACAATAATAATAATAATAAATAATAAATAATAATAATAAAGCAAAACAGAAGCCAAGAACCAACTATTGCAGCAAAAAATATGAAAATGAAAGCCAAAGATAAAGCACTTGAAAAGATGAAACAGCGCTGGCAAGACAAACCTCTGCATGGCCAATATCCAGTACGTGCCAATAAATCCAATGTTGACAAAGTTAATACTCATCGATGGTTACGTGCATCTGGATTAAAGTGTGAAACTGAAGGATTTATACTTGCAGCACAAGACCAAAGTCTTTTCACGAGAAACTTTCAGGCAAATATTATGCATAATAATATGGATCCAAAATGCAGGTTTTGTGATAAACACCAAGAAACAATAGACCACCTAATCTCAGGCTGTTTTGTGCTTGCCCCAAACGAATATAAAAATCGCCACGATAGAGTTGGGCAATATTTACATTGGACAATGTGCAAACATTATGGAAAAGCTGTAAACAAACACTGGTATGAACATCATCCAGCACCGGTTACAGAAATAGAAGATGTAACCATTCTATGGGATTACACCATCTACACAGACAGAAAAATTGAAGCAAACAGGCCAGACATTATTGTTAAAAACCAGAAGGAGAAAACTTGTCTATTAATTGATATGGCTTGTCCAGCGGATTGTAACATAGCAATCAAGGAATTTCAAAAACTGTCAAAATATAAAGACCTGGAAATTGAAATAGAAAAAATGTGGAAATTGAAAACAAGAGTTGTGCCAGTGATAGTAGGTGCACTTGGAATGATAAAAAATGGAACAAAACAACACATTGAAAGAATCCCTGGAAACCCCAGCTTAAGAGACATACAAAAAATTGTCTTATTAAGTACAGCCCACACACTAAGGAAAACTTTATCTATGTAATGCTGAGGATGATAGGGAAGATAGAAAAACATGAAATGGAGCCATAACAACACGCCACTACCTGCCTTAGGTCTCCCCGCAGACTTGGTTGGTAGTGAGACCAAAGCAGAAATCGAAATATGATGAAAAATGACATAATAATAATAATAATAATAATAATAATAATAATAATAGTTATTGAAAATCACCTGACAACACAATTGATGGTAGAAACCATGGTCGCCTAATAGCTCGTTTACAAATGGAAAATATTACAAAATTCTACAATATAATTGTATTCAACACGTTTTAATACAAATGCACACAGGTTTAATTTTATTATGACCAAAAACTAAGTAATCAATCAATGAATCAATGAATATATATATATATACAAGCTCGTCTACGTATACATATAAATCTTTTATCTTTGCGAACTCCCTCATTTGGATTTCGATAGCAACATGCATATATATGAGTATAATGATAAACACAGAATGGTACACTTAATTCAGGAGAGTATAATCAATGACATCAATACTACAAAATTAGCACCAACATACATATAACTATATGCCCCATATACACGAAAAACATACATATGATTAGGTGCACCTATATACATGAAATATACATATATACGGAATATACATACAACTATATATATTATTTTACATATAATTACAATTTTATATATATATAATTATAATTTTACATATAATTTATATTTTACATATTATTTTCATCAAGCGCACCCTTATACACGGATTATGCATACAACTAGGTCTACCCATATACACGAAGAAAACACATATAAACACATAATTAGGTGCAACCATATACATGTAAAATGTTTATATTGAAATTAATACATAATTACTTAATGCAAAGCAGGACACTCCCCAATTCAAATATATTACACGTTCGTTGCTTACATATACTTGGATGTATACCCATTACATGGCAGATTTTTATTTTCACTTCTTCAGTCTGTAAAATCCAAGATAAGAATGCAAGATAAGGAAGCAAGTATGACGGAATGGGATAATTATAAGATTCTAAATAATAGATAGTTCAAATTTATTTTATTACGGCATTTAAAAATGATTTAATTTCTCTGGTTTAATAATTGGTTAATTTCTGTGATTTTGATAATTTTTTTGTCCAAGCAAAAATTGCATCTGTTTCTGAAGCATTTCAATTCAATCTGTAGGGAGATATTTTAATTTCCAGTAATGTTTAGAAAGAACAGTTTGATAGTTTATGTCGGGTTTAGAGAAAGATGTTTTATGATTTTATAGACGCTGTTTCCATGGTCCGGCGGAAATTCCTATGTATACTTTTTTCTTGTTTCTGTGTTTAATAAGAAAACTGGTTGCTTGATATATGACTATTTTGGATTTGCCTATAGCTCCAACTGGGCATTTGTTTTTGAGGCGACAGTTACAGGAGGTTGTACTAGCTATTTGTTGATTATTATAAAGTTTATTTAGTATACAATTATTGTGTGAGTTGATGATGTTATTAATGTTGTTAGTGCAAGAATAACAATTTTGAATATCTTTTTAATCAGAATCTTATTTAGTGGTTTGTATTGCGTAAAATCTATGTCGTCAATTTCATATATATATATGTGTGTGTGTGTGTGTGTGTGTGTGTGTGTGCGTGTGTGTGTGTGTATGTATATAAATAATTATAGTTATATAAGTAATGCGCATATTCAAGCCATTCACACAGACACAGACACACACACACACACACACACACACACACACACACACACACACACACACATATATGCATATATACCGAAACAAGCTCAAACACACATTTACATACCCCCCCACATATATATATATATATATATATATATATATATATATATATATATATATATATATATAAGCATGTGTGTTTCTCTTTCACTCTCTCGAACGCACATATTCTCTATGAGCTTGCGTTAAGTGTACGTAAAAGTGTCAATTGTATTTTAATCATTCTTTGTTTCTATTCTTTATCCAATGCAGTCGGGTTCTTACCTTATCGTCTTTTTAACTACGTTAATGTCATATTCCAAGCAAGGAAAATTGAATCACGCGACACGCTATTCCGAAAATAGACCCATCACATAAACCGTAATTTGATTCAGTTGTTTCCCTGTACCATCGACAAGAAAGAAAGGCATCGATGCTATTTGCAATTTAGTTTCTATCCTATTACTTAAGAATGTTATTTCGACATATATACTGTTTCTATGTGCGTACGCTACCATATTTTTCCGAGAAGCAAATTTTGTTTCTGCCTAATACACGCCACTTTTCATTATTCCAGCGTAATTCTGTTGCTTTTTTTTTTCAAACAAATTTTATTCATTACAGTACACTGACAGTTACAATATAAATCACTCTCAAATTTAAACCGTCAAATAATTCATATTAAAAATTATTAACTCGAAAAAGCCGCGAAAATGTTACAGTTTTACTGTATACTGATGTGTCTTAAGTCTTAGGTTAATGATTGTGTAAACCCACGGCGTGTTCTTTAACAATAAAATATCCCTGAATATTTTTCTATGACATCGGTAATAATCTAAACATAACAGCTTCAACAAAACGTTGCAATAACAATCATAAGGCAAACTAAAGTGAAATTCCGAGGTCTCATTTGGTTTTGTTCGAAAAAAAAATTTGAGGTATTTATATTGTTTAGAGAGTTTGTTTTAATTAATTACTAGTTTTAACCTGTGAAAATTTCACGGCTTTCTTATTTTAATATTCTGATACATCTTAATTCTTCAGTTAATGATTCACTAATAGCATGGATAATTCTATGAGAATAAAACATCTGTAGAATTTCCTCTATTACATCATAAAATATTTGAATCTAACAACTTAACAAAATATTGCAATGTCGATTATAAACCTAACATTCTCCATCTTCTTCGTTCATGTCATTGCTCCTAACATACGTTCGTTCTCTATTATACTTACGAATTCTTGTTTCTCTTCTGTTCGTTATCGTTCTCGTCTTCTTCTGTGTCGTTCTCTTGTCGCCCTTCATTGTTGTCTTATTCTTTCTTCCATTACAATGGTTTTCTGCGGAAATATGATGCATTCACAAAATACATTTAATTTCATTCATTACTACAAAGGCGTGACACACGTAGGTACGTAATTATGTATTAATGTATTATAGTATAAAAACTACGATTTGGTATGTTGTTCACAGCGAGAATTAAAGGACCGTTTGGCTACAATAAATAAAGCTAGACAATTGAAAAGTATTTTTCTTAGTCGAAAGAGCAAGACGTAGGTAACTAGTTTGGTATTACTGTATTATATTATAAAGACTACGACTTGCTATGTTGTTCACAGCAAAAATTAAAAGTCCGATTCGCTAGAAAAAATAAAACTAGACAAATGAAAATTATTTTTTAATTGAAAGAGAAACAAGATGAAAACAGCGAAGAAATACTTGATGTTATTTAAAGCACGAAGACTCTATAAGTGCTATAATAACATCTCTTTTTATAGTAGATTAGGTGCATCCAATAAATCGCAAAAAAGTAGAATAGTATGAATAAAAAGACCCCAAACTTAACAAAAACGAAATTTTTCATCAAAATGTTTATAATATTATTAAGAGGACAGATCAATATATTTTAAATTTTTTTCATCCTTTCTAACATGTTCGAAATTTAGCAAAGAAATTGTTTTGATTTTAGTAAGCGGGTAAACAAATTGTCACTAGAATTTACAATGGAAAATGTAATATTAAATTACTCAGTTATTTTTCCCGTGACAAAAACATGAATTTCCAAATTATTGCAAAAAACAAATAAGTTTTGCATTTTAATGAAACTATTAGAATTTATTGACAAATGAATGAAATTATGTTTGAAATTATTATTCTTTAAATATCTTTGTAATATTATGTTTTTATATCTGTTACCCCACCTCCATATTAATTCTTAAGATTTTAAGAAATTAAGTGCTGTTGAGAAAATTGGTCTTATTTAAACGTAGGACGCATTGGGAAATGTAAATCATCTATTTTTTTTTTGTTGAAAATGTTTCATCTGCTTCCAAAAATCAGCTCCTAAGAGTAGAATAAGAAATGTAATATAACCATGTCATAATTTTGATAAGCTTTTAATTCCTTAGTGAATAACATAAATGAAGTATATTATAGTCTAAATCATATTTTTTTCGATTAATAATGAATTTATAAAAGAAGATTTCATTTTTTAAATTATAATAACTTAAAAGTTTTAGAAGTATTTTTAAATACTTCAAACATTTACTGGGGTGACTTTGTAAAATTGTTAAGCGAATATCATATAAACTAATCGAAAATTAAAAAGTTAAATGAAAATCTTTGTGCCTCCCTATTTTCAAAATAATTTAAATATTTTTATGGTATGTTTTCGATGTTTTTGTATGTTAATTTCTATGTGTAAATTAAGAAGTCATCAGTGTTAGTGATTTTGTCCTTTACCCGAAAATATTTGTATAATGATATCACATGTGATCACCATACCCTTTTCTCTTATCTTATCTGGCATCCGTATATCTTCTTCAAACCCTCATTCCTCATTGCATGTCCCCAAATATTCAGCTGCTTTTTCATAATGTTAAGTGCTAGTTTCCTTTCTGTGTTCATGCACTCTAAAACTTTGTCAATGCCTGTGTATTCTACCTATAGTATTCTCAGTATCCTTCAATAGAAACACTTTTCGATAGCTTCACTTATCTCCATTTTCGATGAGATTGGTCAACATTCGTTGCTATATCGAAGAACCGACAACACACCAATTCAGTGCTTTTCTGTGGTATTTGCGAAATGTTTCGGTCTCTTACTACTCGTCTCAGCTTCTGGAATGCATCTTTGCCCATGCCAATACGCTTTCGGATCTCCGTATCGTACCATCCATCCTTTGTTACAACGTGCTGTGAATTATACGGGTGAAACTGTGTCTAGCGTAGCATATTCTATGTTCAGTATTTTTATCGTCTATACTTTATTTGTTTTACAAGGTAACTAAAATATATCTACCGATTTTTACGTTGTGTTGAAGAATTAGTCACTGATACACAAATGCATGTGTTACATCCTGAGAAAGCGATCAGGGTGGGGGTAAATTGCTTATAAAAAATGCCGGCATGTTGCGAGCACACACCAGTCATAGCTCGAGCAGGCTCAAAACAGATATCTCCAAAACGAGTTCAACATGTGTACTTTTGAATGAAAGTACGAAATGTGCATTAACAAAAGTATCTGAAGAAAAAATAAAGAATTCAGAGGAATAAAGAATTTAGATGGCCCATACGCAAGAGTGAGGTGCGTGATGCTTTTAATCTCCTTTAGAGGCAGCACGCAAAAAAAGTAAAAATAAAACTCTGTTTATCTACCTCCGATCTGATAAAAAAATTGCAGGGCATTCCTATATGAGGTATGTTTCTTTGATCATGAAAACATGGATGCACTAGGGTCGTCCTTTCAAAACGTACATTTAACAATTATGGGAACATAACAGATGCAAACGAAAAAAATCTGCCAGGCTAAACAAACGGTGGTGATGATTGAAGAGGGAGAGTGAGGAAAGTTTTTTCAACCAGCTCGTTCTGAGTGGGCGAATGAATTCTAACACAGAGAAAGTAGATTAAAAAAGGTAAAAAAAAGTCTAATTTCAAATCAAACAGCGATTTTAATGAAACTTTTAGTATACCTAAAACAGTATATTTTAAACTAAGTGTCCATTTCAGTTTTTGAAAGACTTTCTTTCTTCGACTTTCGTGTGGAAATAAATTACTTCTCTACCCACCTAATTTATGTGATAATTGATTTTAATTTTTATGGCCTTAAAATAAAAGTATTTTTACATTTTAATTTTCAGCCGATACCGAAATATATTGCATTAATATTTTAGAATATAATTAAAAATAGTCAGTATATTTTTACTTCAGAAGAATGAAAAATACGCCTTTCAAAATTAAGTAGAATGCTGCTATTTTTTCCTATTGCTATGGCGCAGATTTTAAATCATCTATTATTATTTTTTACAGAAAGATTTGACATAATATGAGATACCATATCTTGCAGGCGTTCCGGTGAATTCAGTCATTTAGTAAGCTTCCATATGTAATACACGCTTAGGTGATCATGTCTCAAAAAGACATGACTGACTGGGCAGAATGTTTTTCCCGCAGTAGGTTGCCATTACTTTCTGCGGTAGAGTGGTTACAAACCAAGGCTATAGAATGCAATCTGTCCCGATATTCAACCCATAGCTGGAGGGAAAAGAGATAGATTCATAACGTTCGAAAGGCTATTTATGCGTAAGTAAATGCAAGGAATTCAACTGGAATTCGAAATCGACTCTCCGATTTCTCGTTCCGAAACGATATCAACAGCACCCAACTCATATCACAGGTGAATTAGGGACGAAAAATAATTTGCAAGAAAAAAATCGGAATGAATCCTTGCCATTTATAACGCCCCCTATTGCCTTCGATTTTATTCAATAAGTAGTATATCTATGAATGAAAACCTGATTAATCATGACAATTTCATGAAATACGGAGAAATACCAATTTTATAGCAACTATTTTGAATATAATAATTGGAAGAAAAAAATCAACTAGTCTCCTTAAAAGCAAAAACACTACACCTCCTCAGCCTTACTCTATTAGGCGACCTCAAGTGGAATGACTACATTAAATCGATAGCTACTTCTCCTGCTAGGAATGTCAGTTCACTCGGTAAGGCTGGGAAGTTTTTCTCGTCTGAATCTATCAAATAAAAATCTACCATCTACCCGTGCATTGAATACTGCTGTCACATCATCTTGTTGTCCTGGACAATATCCAAAGGAGAATCTGCAATGTGATTGATACCAACCTAATAGTTCGACTCCAGTCAATTTCTCATCGATATAATGTGGTTTCTCTTCTACAAATAATTTCAAGGTTTCTGCTCCGATGAGTTTGGCTCGCTGGTGCCCCCTCTGCATGAATTTACTTGCGCTATTAGACTAGCGACAAGGTCCCACACTTGTACAGTGAAACCGATCAAATGTAACCGTAACTTCTACTCTTAGCTTCTTTTCTCGCATTTCCGACCCGTGAAATTCCCTTTTGTATAATCGCTTCCCTGACAGATACAATCTCCAATAATTTAAATGCAATGTCCATTGCCATCTCTTATCTCTTTGACTCACATTCTTTCCCTAACAATCTTTGTATCATGTTTTTCTCCCTTTCCAATATACTCTCATACAACTCTCTTCACATCAGTGTTATCAACATTCTCTTATCCATTCTCTAACACCGCCTGTAACTTGCTCCTCATTCTCATCAGTTCCGTCTTACGTAACAGTACTCCCTTCACCAACATTAAATTGATAGGGTACAATGCAGCTGTTGTAACTATTTACAAGTAAACAATGCGTGTTATAATCAGCAACATATTCAAATTGATAATTTACTAAAGTGTGTTGACCAACGTAAATATTCATAATGAAAGACACTTCAGTGATGAACAGCATCGCTGTATGTCTTTAATTTCAAGTAAATCTTTTATATATATTTTTAATAATTCTAAAATAAAAAGGAAATGCCTGCAGAAAAATGTTAACATGTTTTTAAAAGTAGTCCTACTTCGTATGTTTTTAATAATAATCTGCGTTTAGTAACCATAATGTACTGTTTTGTTTTGTTTTAGTGTATTTTCTTTTCTAGCAAATGCAAAAATATCCTAAAGAATCTTTTTTTTTATTTTTTAAAGCAGTACTCACTTTTATTTATTTCATCCCAAGCAAAGAGGTAATTTGACGAAAACGAAAGAGATGGCATAGAATGAAAGAGAGTAAGAAGACTTAAGTGCGGAGGAAGGACAACGAAAGTAAATTTTTCATAAAAAAAAAAAACAAAAACAGACGACAAGGATTGACGTTGTACTTTTATGTTTAAAGATGTTACGTGGAAGTAAAGCAAGAAATTGAAAGAGATTTCAAAGGCGAGAATTCCTAGGAAATAAACTATTAGATTCTGTGAACCATCTATTTCAACAGTAAAACAATGTGAACTATTTGAACATCTGTTAAAGGTTATTTATTTAATTAGACGAGCATTGCTAATAGTAGAATACGTTCCTATATTTGTAAGATTTCTGATTCAGTATAATCAGTTTGGTATAATATTAGAGAGTCTAGCTGAGACAATTTCTATAAATTTGATCGATGTATTCTTCAGAAATTGTCATAATTTTATAAGGGTCATATTTTTAAATTCAGCTGATTGCATTTTCTGTTAAACTGTAGGCATTTCTTACGTTTAAACATAAACAAAAATGACAATTCCTTAATCTCGTTGTGTTAATAAAAAATAAATCGAAGATGAAAAATCAATGTTTTTTCAATAAAATATGAAGGATGCCAAATATGAATTTATTACTTCATCTTCTGATCAGTTAAACATATCTTTGTGAATATATTTTATCAAATAAAGTGAAAACTACAATGGGTGGGATAGAGCATATTGCGAGAAAGAAATCGAGAAAAGATCACCCGATGCATTATACTTATGGACAAAATAGACCTTCGGAAAATACCCTGATATAATCATTTGCTAATTTATGTATGCCTTATTTGGTCTGTGTCCCCAAATTAACGGAAAACAACTCTCACTGTTAATTGTATTTGATGTTTGCGAGATACACACACACACACACACACACACACACACACACACACACACACACACACACACACACACACACACACATGTATATATATATATATATATATATATATATATATATATTAAACTTTTTTTCGTTCTGAGTTAAATAATAGCAACATAAGTACAAAGATAAAAATCAAAAACATTAACATTTTCTAAAGAAATGAAATTATAAACAAGATGATTTGTCACTTAGGAACATTACAAAGAAATACACGTCGCCAGTTCACAAAAAATAAGAAAATTAAGTTATTAAAAAAGACTAAAACCACTAACCTGATTGTGAAAAATAATAATTCACTTGCAAAATCAAAATTGCAGAGAACAAATATTTTTTACGAATTTACATGTTTTTAAAACTCGTGTTCTACATTCTTAAACATTTACATTAGATATACTACAACAAATTTAACAGAAAGTGCTATGTTACATCTCTCTGACAAGTCTTATTTAAATACATATAAAAGCCTATTAAACTCTATCCGTAACATAAACGTCAATGAGACAAATAAATTAGCATCATACGAAGGTTAAAAAGACTAAAATAATGGAAGCATTATTAATAAAGAAGAAAGGAAAAAAGCAACACTTAATCGTTTTAACTATGTACATGGCCAAAATGTACTGACAGTGTTTGTGAAATAAAACAATTCTTCTAACTCTAGATACATACATATAACAATCTATATATTTAGTTAAAAATAAAATAAAATTCATCCTTAATAACAGCTATAAATATAGTTGAAAGCACATGGATAAATATAACATTCGGACAATTTGTATATAATTTATTGACAGGAAAGCAAAATATACACTGTCAAATGATATATATATATATATATATATATATATATATATATATATATATATATATGAACATTATTTTTAATTTTTATTAAACTTTATTTTGTTATTTTTAACGTAACTTGCGTGTATAAATATATATATCTACACGTATAGATAATTTAAATAATAATTTTTAATGGCATACTTACATATTCTTCTTCACTTTTAATTGCTTTTTAAAGAAATTTCATATCAAATCAATTTTTATTTTTATGGAGAGAATTTATGTCAGAATTAATCGTCTTTATATAAAACAATTTGTAACTCGGTTGTCAAAATCCAATTGTAATTTACAAACGTACGGCGTTCATCATAAATTTGTTATTGTTTGCTATTTCGCATTTCTATAAATGAATCGAATGTAACAAAAAATAAATAAATAGAATTATGTAAGAAAATCAGAAAAATCTGTTTAATCAGATTATTTTAAAAAATTACGGATTTATTTAAACAAGTAAAATAATAATAATAAGTTTCCCAAGTTAATAATGATTATTGTTATAGCTAATTGTATAAACGTTAGAAATTTATGCAAATGTTACTCTAGTGTGCAGTTCATTGTATCTATGCACCGAGTATGAAATTGAAGCTGACATTGTATAATAAAAAATAAATTTAAAGAAATATGTTCTCGGTAAAAGTATTGTTTATACGGATATTTAGAGATAAAGAGGAATTCTATTAGAACTAAACTTTTCTCATCTCGATAAATGGATAGTTATACTTTTTAAAAGACCTAGTAAGAAATTTGTCTACTTTTTTTTTAATCATATCACACCGAGCAAGGCGGTAACGCTACTTAAGCGTAGGGGGCTATGTAAGAGTGAAAAGATTGGAAAAGAGAAAGCCGGAAACCACATCCTAAACAAGGAACAAGGGATGACCTTCTTCACTTGTTCATGCTTTGTACAAGAAAAAACAAGTAACATCAAAATATGGAAAAATACAAAATATGAAGAGACATTTAGATTAGATAATTTCCGGATGTGCGTTGTGGTTCAGCAGATATCGACTTGGAACAAAAAGTCGGGGTGCCGAGTTCGAATTCCAGTTGAATTCCTTGCATTCACTTATGTACAAATACCCTTGGGAATAGTATTAATCCGTCTCTTCTTTCCAGTTATCGTTTAAAAAACACAACAGATTGGGTTCTATAGCCTTGGCTGGCAACCAGTCTACCGCAGAAAGCACTGGAAACCTACTGCTGAATAATGTAATGCTATTAGGAGACATGATGGCCCAACGCGTGTATCTCGTATAGTACTTAACTGACTGACATTATTTATATGTTACATCGATATACAAAAGCAAGCAGTAAATCTTGCATTTCTTTCTTACGAAATTAATTCTATAGGTAGTTTTTGCTAGAAGGATGGACCGCAAGAAACTGAAACACCAACAAAATTTCCGGGATCTATAGAAAATGTTCTACCTACACTATACTACATTTTATACAACAGAAATCCATTTTAGCTTTGCATTAAAATTATGTATCGTTTATTAAGCAAAGAAAATACTGCATACCCATTTTGTTCATGTGAATTAGTGCAATAAGTCACTTGATTATTGTAACGCTGCCAAACCGAATTAGCCCTCTATTACTCGTTTAATTTCGCCCGCCATCAATATTTCTGATGCTACTCTACAGAAGGGCAAAAACCTTTGCCCGACGTTTTTCACTGACATTAAGTAAAATGCTTATATTGTGACAAACGCTTAGTCTACTACCTAGAAATCAACTCATCATGTTTTCCAAGACGATGTTTCTCACCGAAAATTTATCTTTTGCTTTTAACTTGCTCAAGTTCAACCGAACACCAAATATTGTTGCCAAAATTGTTGGGGTGCTTCTACTATGTGCTTAGAGATTCTTGACAAATTGCAAATAAGATTCTGCAACATTATTATTAATGACCTGGTATCTCCTATTCAGGCAATTTCTACAGCCAAAATATAGTTTACTTTTTGTCTCATCTTTAAATATTTTCACGGTAATATTTCCAGAGGTATTGTTGTAATCGTTGATACCTCATATTTTTCGAATTAACTACTATATTGGTAGCTAAGTCTCAGCATTTACCCCTTGAAATTGCTCAGTGTAATCATAAATCCTATGCTGAAAGTTTCTTCTATAAACTGCTCGCTTGTAGAACTCTCTTGAAGCTTCCTACGTTTTTTTTTCTACTGTGATCGTCAAAAAATTGAATTATCGCATTATCGCAATACTTGAAAATTATAACTCGAGTTAAGCCAAGTCTTGTAAGCGAAATTGGGTGAAGATAAATGATAGATCAGACCGTCGATAGATGCGCCAGTACAAAGAATTATGTGTGTAAGGAAATAATATCTTGAAACAATTATTCGACAACAGTTATTCGAAGAACATTTATTCGAATTGTAATTGAATGAAAATTATGCAAAATGATAATTATTCCAAATGCAAAATTATTCTTGCAATTTAAATACAAAAATTAAATAATACTCAAATGCTAATTATTCGCAATACAAATATCGTTAATATAAAAATTTAATAAGAAAAACAATTGCAGCATTTGAGTTATACGATATTGCACACAATTCATCAACTACTGAAGAGTACTCGTTAACCCTTTGTTGCATATTGGTTACAGTTGTAACCACTAAGCAACTGAGGTAAGAGAAAGGTTACAATTGTAAAATATATGCAACAAAGGGTTAAAGGATATTACTATTTTTTAAAAGTTTTCCATTTGAATCGTGGTATTTCTTAGCGCTCTTGATATTTTGTGAACCTGCTATTACTTTTCGGTATGAATTTCTTGCAAGTCTTGTTTTCTCTTATGAGTGTCTACGAGTTTCCGTATTGCTGGATGATACGATAATACTTGCTGCAAAAAAGCCCTATGCTATCCTTCATAAGCATTATTATTTCTAGTTGAATCAGCATTGAGTCCTTCACAGGAAACCATACACGTATTTGAAACATAGATAATTCGAATATTTATTTTTAGTATAATTGTCCTTTCCTTTAATTTTTATTCAAACAAATTACAATTCGAATAAAATTTTTTTTTTGAATATTTGTTTTGAACATTTTTGAACACTATCATATGTAGTTACACTTTCTCAGCTAGTTCACAGCTAGAAGCACTGAAGCCTAGGTTAAAAACAGGTCAAGAGATTGTATGAATACATCAGCCTGAAAACGCACAATGGCAAAAATGCTGATAAGAAAAGAAAGAAACGAAGTAAGATAGCAATTCCGCATAAGGAGAGGAATTTTTTGTTATACTTTTTTTTTCCATCAAATTTTCTAAACATTTAAAATAAAATCTGTTTAACGAAATTTTAAAATGCATTAACAGAGATAAGATTTCTGAACAATACCGTAACTTCAAGATATGGTGAATTTTCATTAACGTTGTCAGAATTAACATATGATCTTGTTTTCTAATATTAAATTACTATAAACATTTTCATTCTGATTATATGCATTTCGATTAAGAAAAGAAGGAATTATTTTACTAAATAATATTCAGGAACATTACTTCTTATTAAAAACAGGGCTTCATATCTTTTAGCTTTTTCCCTCCAAAATTTGGTGATAATAGTTTTTCTTAATTCTTATACTTCGTAGATCTTAAGAAATGTTTCCACCCTCACTTCCAGATTGCATTCATGTTCTGCATTTACTTAAACATTTACCGAGGAAAAATGAATACAAGTACAATAACTTAACAAGATTTCAGAAGAAAGTAGATGGCGATACACGGTGTATAGAGAGAAGTACAAGAAAAGTAAGTTATTAGAATATAACAGACGCCTTATCCGAGGGAGTTCAACAATAAAACGGTGAGATATAGTTGCAAATCTAGTATCATGCCTAAATTCATGCTGTCGAGGCACCAAAACGACAAATATGTAAATAAACTCAACAGTATATTTACCATTAAAATATTTGACGTCATTAAAAATGAATGAAGTCTAAATACCAGGTTAGGATTGATTACTTCACAAACCCATCTTTGAAAGATTTCAAGAATTTCGAAGTATATAATAAAATAATTCTGTCTAGGAAAATTGTACAGCACGACACAGAAAACCAACATTCCTAGGAGTAGACCTAGCAATAGTATCAATATATTCACTCCACTTCATCGTAGTGGAAAATGTGAGACTAAGTAGACGCAGTTTAATATCAGCCAAATTGATGACAGTTACAAAAGGTTCTCTGTAGTGATTTAATGAAATCGGCTTGTTTTGGCGATTTTAACATTTACAAGCTGATTCTTCTTCCAGTAAACCATTGATTGGATTTGATGTTCTCATCGTGGGCAATTGCTAGATTTACTTTGCTGCCGATATCAAATTTTTGGTTTAAAAACAATATTTTTCTGGTAGTAATAGCTATTTCTTTTCACTTCTAAATGTCTCTTCAGTTATTCAGATCGCATCTTGTCAGGAAAAATAAATTAAATTTGGATATGGTAGTAATAATTGATAGATTATATTTTTGGAAATGTATAAAGAATTACAAACATATTAGGATATGTAACATTAATTTTATTGCTATGTTATCTCAGAACATAGGAAACCAGATTGTTCCACAGTTTCCTTTTTTCTTTATTATCTTTGAGTGAACATGCTTTTTGAGTAAAAGTTGTGTTCCGTTGACTCCTTCACAACTTGGGTATCCGAGATTATTTTCTTTTAGAATGAATGCAGTTATAGTGAGATATAGTAAGTCTAGTATAAAGTGCTGTTTATCTTACAGGGGCCCGACAATATTTTTCGGACACTTCGAAAAAAGTACTTCAAGGTGGTTACTAGTGCCAAAAACTTTTGAGATTGTAAGTACGTAGTTGAGGAGTGAAAATCCACTACTAATGTAATCATTTTTTTTTAGTTTGGCTTTGATAATTTTAGTTTTTTGTGATTTTTGCGAAAACTTGCCCGACACTATTTTTCGGACATGACGAAAAATCCTATTTTATTTAGAGTTAAGTTCATGTATATGTTGCTGTATGCAAATTTTCTGCTTGTACACTTAGCTGTCATCATTAGAATTAATGATCTGTTCTATTTTACTGGCAAAACAATTAAGTTTAATGAGGTAAAATGCATTCAAAAGATGTCGTTTGTTTGGCACGGAAGAAGCGGGATGATGGCCTCAGCATCAGAAGGATCGCCATGGATTTGAAGCTGTCGAAATCAACGGTCGAATACATGCTGAAGACAAACTCCGAGCGGAAAATGAAGAGAGGACGGAAAAGATCAATTGGCAAGAGGACTGAAAGGAGAATGAAGAGGACTGTGACACGGCTTTTGACATCTGGAGAAAAAGTTACAGCACGAAAAGTGAAGGAGAAATGTGAATTGGATGTAAACGTTCGAACAGTACAAAGAACGCTGCATAGGATTGGTTTGAAGTATGAAAAGGCTAAGAAAAAAATTACACTAATAAAGAAACACAAAGGAGCAAGACTGGAGTGTGCTAAAAGGTGGTTAACAAGGCATGTTAACTTTAAGAAGGTTATATTTACTGATGAGAAGCGTTTCAAGTTTGATGGGCCCGATGGATGGTGGACTTGGTCAAGAAGGGGTGAGCCTGCTGTACTGAACAAACGACAGATGGGAGGAGGAGGAGTTATGGTTTGGGGTATGATCTTTGCTAATGGAAATATATGGTTGGAGTGGCTGAAAGAACGACAGAACAGCGAAAGCTACAAACAATTGCTGGACGAGAAAGCCCTACCAAGAATAAAAAGAGAGATAGGGAATGATTTCGTTCTACAGCAAGACAATTGCAGCATCCATGTGTCAAAACTCATGAAAGAATGGATGGCTAAAGTGAATATGACTACTTTGGTATGGCCTGCAAAAAGCCCAGAACTAAATTTAATAGAAAATGTTTGGGAAATGCTTGCGCAACTTGTCTATGATGGATCTGAAATAACGAAAGAGGCTCAACTATGGGAACGGATACTAGATGCCAAAAAACAACTAATAGAAACACGTAGAGATGTTATTGTGCATATGCTTGATCATTTTGAAGAGAGATTGATAAAAGTTATTGAGAAGAAAGGTGATATTACAGACTATTAACAGTTTTTCAACGATGTCCGAAAAATAATGTCGCGTATGTTTTGTAAAAAATGATGAAAAATAAATATTTTTCCTTACCTAATCGATTTTCTTCCATTTTTATTACAGGTATTTCTTTATTGTTATGCTATTCTATTGAAGGAATTTCGCTACTCTATGGTACTCGGAAAGTCGAATAGTAAAGTGTCCGAAAAATATTGTCGGACCCCTGTATGTATAGGAGCGGAAGTCTCTTATTATAGAATATGACTTACTCGAGAGAACTAGTTCAAATCTAGAATCATAAGATTAATCCACCAAAAACAATGACAACCTAGATATCCTGAGACGAGCTTCACCCCTTGTATTAAATTGCATTTATCTAATATATTATATTTGCATATACTTGCGAATAATTAAATTTCAGAATATTTCATTCAGACTTATCTTAAAAAGCGACGAACCTGCAAATGTTGAAAGTATTGCCTTACTTCTAATATTAAAGCAGAAATATAAATTTCATTAATTAGTTTTATTGACCACGACCTTTAAAGACACGACTGATCAGGGCTCTACAAATATTTCTATAATTCCTTGCCATTACCATTTTTTTTTTCATTTATCAACGCTACCTACCCGTTCTGTCATCCATTCCAAAAATCTCGTCAGGCGGGTTACTAGATCGCATTAATAAACCATGTGTGGGTTGGTTTTCCCGGGTTTTATTATGTATTCAAAAAATTTTGTCGTTCTCTTTCTGTTTATAAGCATAAGTGTTATTTTTGTGGATAGTACTTTAAGACTTTCTCATTGCTTAGTCACTCCTTCATGGAAGTCTCAGTTTTTTTCTGAGAAATATGTTTCTGTTGTTTCATCTTGAGTCCACATCTGTAGGGATATTGCCCAGTTTTTATTATCGTATAAGATCGATATCGCATAGAAATGCAGCACAATCTTCTTTCAGGCTAATGATTTACTTTTGTTTCTCAATAATTTGCTAAGCTTTTCGAATGCTTGTTTTATTAGTCCAAAGCGAGATTCGATTTCGGAGTCGTAATTTCATGCTCTGTTAAAACACTTCACAGGCATTCAAACTTCTGTACTTGTTTGATGTTGACATCCACAATTTGCAACTCGTATTTGAGTTTTTCTTCATGCCGATTACTATACCTTCTGTCTCCTTGCAATTGATCGTCAGTCGTTTTTCCTCTATTTATTTTACTACGATGTCTACTATATCCTGAAATTTTCTTTTCGAGTCTGCCATAAACAATTTATGTCTCATTTCTTTCTATACTTTTGCTAAGTTACACAATGCATTTTCTGCTTGTATGCAAGTAGTTTGCAGAAAATATGGCTTGGATTATTCTACCGTTTATTCCAAGTAAATCTAGTTTGTTTCGATCCCACACAATTCAACCAGGTGTCAGAATTTAGATTTGCTTATTATCTCAATATTAAACACTATATTTACTCTGTTTCTCATTCATGAAGTCTCTAATAATAATTGTTATGTGATTAGTATTGTTCTTCCATGTTTTCAGTGAATTCAAATGTGACAGCATGCAAAAGAGCATTTAATCACAGATTGGAATTTATAAGGAAAGATCTTCTCATGAGAAAACATTTGGCATTCATTAACCGGAAAGCCCGTAGTAGTGATTTAAATTTATAAAAGAATATTCACAATTCTCAGTGGATATTATCGTCTTTTCAAGTATTGAGAGTAGTTTCATTAGATACAATTTATTTGAAGTAGTTTGGAAGGTCGATATTTATGCAATGCTATTAAGTTAATTGCAAGTTATTACTGTTATTCTGTACTCGGTCTTATTTCTCAATTGCATGATATAATGATTCTCGAAGATAAGCCGCGTCATAATCCATGTACTCTCAATCCTATTCTTTCTGGCTTTCACAGTTTTTATTTTCTTCCGTCACAATTTCTTTTAGAACATCTCTGTACACGTTAATTCATGTGGCTACAGTATTCACATCATTTTACAATCTCTTTATCATTGTATGTATAATGTTCTTTGTAGTTTCCGTTTTGTTTAAAATTGTATCTGTTCTTTACATGTTCTGTATTTTCGTTATTCCGCTGAAGAGACACATGTCGTTTTAAATGTTGTCGTTATTTGCGAGAAACTAGTCCAAAATTCACTGTTATATAGGAGATTAGATATATTGCAATTCGACATTATTTTCTTTTCCTTCCAAATATGTTTAGATATTAAATCTAATAAGATATTGCTTCGTTTGTTGAAGGAATAACTATTCAACTGTTCTTATGCCTATTTAGAGTTTTGTGTCAGATAGTTTTCTACAATTAAGATGCAAATTCAGTATGGCTCTACTGATTGTCTAGTGAGTTTCACATATGAAGCAGACCTGGAAATCATATATACGATTTACTGATCCTTGAAAAGGCAGTTGGAAATCCTACAGTCTAACTATATCGCCTCAGGACGTATCTAACACAATATACCATGTGGTTTTTTTACAAGAGTCAGAATTAAATCAGAAATCGATTATTTCATAATTTCCTGAAGCTGTTTGGTCTCTACTTTCTAATATAAGCACAGTTGAAAACCATTTCTAATTCTGTCATGAATTAGGGTAAGTAATGGTTTGTAAATTTTAATGCTTCTTTCTTTTTTACTGGGTATCTTGTACAATATCTTTTCATATAGATACAACATTACAAGCCTCTTGCTTTTATATCGCTTTCAAATGTGGTTTAATGCTTTTGGTTTATATCTAATTTCTTAAGAAAATCTAAAGAAGAGTCGGCAAAGTTATCGATCCAGACGAGGCATCTCAACTTCAGTCAATCCCTACATTCTTCTATAGATAGTTTCTCGACAATTATTTTAATGGGTGCATCTTTTGATATATAGGCGTTACGAATTTAATGCAGTACCGGATTGACAAACATTTCTTATGAAATCACCGTGGAAATTGATGTAATTTCTATGCTAATAGTTTCTTTTCCTGCATCTCTTTTTAACTCTTTCCCAGATGTCAGCATTCCTGCTAACTACAACCTTCAAATGTAAATGCAATATCAATTGTTCTCTTCAGTTTTCTTGAATCTCGTTCGTTTATTGTTCATTTTGTTACTTTCTCTATCCCTGTAAGTAATTCCTTGCGTCTTAGTTGATTTATTACTTTGTTTGAAGCGAAATATTTAGAAAGAATATGTTAATTTCTTTTCTTTAGTTCTATAAACTTTTGATAAATAGTCTTATGGCAAGTGTTGTTACCTCAATAGAGTTGCTTGACTTTTATTTCTTCTGTGTTCTGTATAAAGACCATTTTCACAAGTTCTGCTTATTTGAGGAACAGAATCCTGCGTACATCTCTGTACAATTCCCGTACACTTTAGACCTTTTAATCATAATCTCTGCAAATCAAGGGTCAATCATTATCAATTATCTTTCCACTCATCAATTTCAATCCTTACATCTTTATTTTATACTTATATCTCAAACCACAGTAATCACTACAGGTTCATCTATTCATGACACTCGTGTGGCTCTCAAGGCTTATATTGGATAAAATCTAATGTAAAAGTATATCGCCTAAATAAATGGAATATCCGCTTGATATTTGATTCTGCATTAAGCTGAAATTCATTGGACACTTATTTTTCTCAGGTTTATTAAATAATTTTTTTTTATTTCACTGGACAGCTTTTAAATTTTAAATCGCTGACATGTTCCTGCTCTTTTTACGACGTCAAAATCACCGGCGCTATTATCAAACAGAAACAACTTCCACTGGCATATCATTTTACATAAAGAGAGCTTGAAGTATTGATTTTCTTCCGCCATATTTAAGATTCTTTTCTTATCCATGCTCCCGGCAGTTTCGCTGACATCAACTCAGATTAAGTGCAAAAACAGAACAGAGGACATTAAAGTAAAAAAAAAATATATTATGAACAATAAACATAATAATAATAATAATAATAATAATAATAATAATAATAATAATAATAATAGTAATAAGTTCATATTGCTATTGTGTCAACTCAAAACAGTTTATAAATGATTACAAAAAAATGTTGAATCTTTAAACTTAACAAAAATAAATGCTTGGTGCCCTGTATGTTTCTATGACGTTGACAATTATAGCTTGTATACTTAGATAATAAATTTATTGATTTGTTTCTTGTTTTATTTCTTTTTACGGTTATCTATCTTTGTCATTTTATAAGATAGTTCGATTAAAACGTAATTTTCATGAAAATAAAGTGATCAAGTACAATATATGTTATTTCTGTTTCGATTATGGATTGGGACTTACTTACTAAACATTTGTTTGAAGAAGTGTGGTACATCTACGTCTTGATAATGTCATTATGCCTGTTTGAGTGATGCATATTTTGTTGGTGATCGTGAAAGTAGGAAAATGATACAGTTTCTGTTATTTGTTAAAGTGATTTCGTTTTGACCTGATTGCGCCAGTCCTCAAGCATCAAATAATAATTGTCCTCTTAAAAGCCAATATATTGCTCGAAGTCATGTGCAAACGGTTGTATAAATCTGACATATTCAAATTTTCCAAACGAGTTTGGCGTCAGGCATGCTAACCTAGATGAATAGCTCGTTCTAACGAGATTATGTAAAAACATGATTCGAGGTTTTGTTATTGCTCTGCAGCAACATGTGCTGGTGGGCACAACAATGCATAGATCAATGTTTTCTATGTTTACTTCTCTTATCTCAAATCGTAAATGTGCTATAATTGATTCATATATCGAGGTTTTTGAAAATGTATTTGGTAATTTGACATAACGAATTTTTATTATAGATTAAATGTACATTCATTCACTGTTTTTATTTCAATTCCAGATCATATTTTCTCTGTTGAAAAATATATCTTGATTCACTTGTATAACTTGGAAAACTAAGGAAAATTTGTTGATTTTGTTCAAAATCATTTTTATTGTAAATATTGTAAATATGATGGCACAATACAGTATATTTCCCGTTAGCATCAGTCAACTGGCAACTGGCCTCGGAACTTATGTCCTGAGACAGATTCGTATTAAACACACGCGCGCGCACACACACACACACACACACACACACACACACACACACACACACACACACACACAGCTATGTGTGTTCGTCTTTGTGCTTGTATGTGGATATAATTTTCCAGTTAATAAGATTTGAGAAATTAAACAACAAAATTATAACATTATTAACAAGTCTATTGATTATTATATATTGTGATGGATAAGGAATTAAGAATTAAAACAACTTTCCTCTTCACATTTACAAAATTTACTATGACGTGTGATTCCTGGTATTGCCAAATAGAAAAAAGAAAGAATTAGAAACCGGATTACGCTAGTAGATGTTAAAGTTATTTTCTGATCAATGATAGCGATTTGCCAAACTTCAGAAGAGTTAGCGATCCAGTGCAAAAAATTAAATGGATATAAATGGCGAAAAGAAGGTCAGCCAGCCAGTCAGATTGGAGTAGCAAGACACACTAAAATGCAACGGGAGAAACTTCAAGTCGACCCGGACATAATATCGCGTCGCATATGCGTTCTCTTTTTCCTTCTTTCTCGTGTGATGATTCCTTTTACTTCATCTTCTCCTTTCTCAATCAACATTCTTACTCAAGCATAACATACATTCACACAGATTATTATGAACTCTTGATACACTTAACCTTCTTAACCATTGATCATGAACTTCTACAATGTTATCCTTTCTATCAAATTTTTATCTTAACATGCAATATGTATATTTTTATTTTTCCAGAAATCCACATCTTCCAATATCGAACCGACTGCCAACCTTCTGATGATCACGAATATATCTGTAACTTGTAGGGAGTTCGGTTATGTGTAGAACAATTCGGTTGTTAAGATAAGCACACAGTTGGTGGAGTAGCAGTTGAGCAGGGGATAACTCGATGTTTTAATTGGGCGTATTTCTGTATTGAAGCATGTCTCTTGCTGCACGGTTATTGTCCAACGATACTTGGGCTCCTGTGTTGCCATTTACGATTATTTTGGCCGATTTGACAGCGAGCACTGACCGATCATTGGATTGTGGGTACGCGGCAGATGATAGCCTGTGTTTAACGGCCCAGTCTTGTAAAACTTGTTTGAATGGAAGGGATGTGAAGGGTGGCCCGCCATCATTGCTAAGTTCCTCAGGGGAGCCGTAGGTTTGAAATATGTCTCGGCAAATTGAAATAAGCCTTGAGACATTAGCTTGTCCGTGGTTCAAGTGGTATAAAATTAGCCAGGCGGTTAACCTATCAGAGCATGCTAAGTAACTGTAGTTCCCAACATGGATGATGTTCATGACGATTTGCTGAAATAGCCAATCAGGAGATGGCGTCAAGTTGATTAACTCTTTTGGTTGACTCGGTGCAAGTTTTGAGCAGAATGTGCAATCTGCTCTCACGTTACGAAATGATGCATTCATCCTGGGCCAGTAAATAGATTCGCTAGCACCTGGCTTCATGCCAACTTCGCCTTGGTGGGCAGAATGTAGGCTACGTAAAACTTTTGCACGTTGAGAAGGGGGATGACGATCCTTTGATCTAAGAGCGCTAATCCATCATCAACACTTAGACGGTGCCTCACCTCCCAGTATTCGCGGATCTCGGGTGCAGTGAGGGTGTGCGTATTTTGCAATCCATTTCATATTGTCTCAATTAACTTGTTGTTTTGCGGGTCGTTGCGTCCCGCCGTACGGATTATGTCTTGTAAAATGAGGTCCAGGTTTTCATTTGCGCCGAATGTTGCTAATATGGTTGTTGATTTGACCCAGTCGTTCATGTAGTCAGACTATGATGTCTGATTGAGAGGATTCAGTAGTGAATACATTTAGGCGTGTCTGCGAGATGGCTGCTGGTTTACGAGAGACGGCATCGGATGCTCTGTGCCATTTCCCAGAGCAGTGCTGAATGGTGAATCTGTATCTGAAGGTTTTCTCTTTAACCTGAATAATTGGGGGTTTTGAATTTTGTTAAGGTCTATCTCCAAATAATCATTTTAGTGGTTCGTGATCTAGAACCACTATGAAGTTTGTGCAACCCATTACAAAATGCGACATTTTTCCAATGCCCACGCAATTACTGCTGCCTCACCTTCAATAGGTGCTTATCTGCGTTCGGCATCAATGCAGAATGTGCTCTAAGCAAATATCAGGCGCCAGTCTTCAGGGTAAGCAATCTGGGCCTTTGTTAGTGGTGCACAAGCAATACTTTTGCTGTAGTAGGAAGCCCATTCCATCTTTGCTCCAATCAGGGGAAGGCAGGTTATTCGATCTTTTTCAAATGTAGAGATGCCTTTTCGGACTAAGTCAACTATGACCTTTTTCGAATGATGGAATGCATCTTCGAGGCTTTATTCCATATAAAGTGCGAGTCTAGTTGGACGAGAAAACGAAATAGAAGCATGACTGGGCCCAGTGAGTACGCCCAAGCGACTTGGTTGACCAGACCAAACCATGATCTGGCATCGATAAGTGTTTTTGGTATAGGAAAGCTTAATAGATTTAAAGGGGTTACACCAGAGGGTGTTATGTGGAGGCCCACAAAAAGCATTGTGTCTTGGCAAAATTGAAATTTTCCTCTATTGATGGAGGAGGAAATCGAAGATATGAAAGACTGCTCCTTCGATGTCAGAGTCGTAGAGTAGGGTGTCATCTGCTATTTTTACTTTGCGGGGATGTTCTTTATTACTTCATCATACATTCGGGTGTAGGCATCGCCAGATGCAAGGTAGCCTTGTGGCATTCTCAGTTACATGAATCTTCCCCATTCTGTGATGAAGGTGGTAAGTGGCTGAGACTCTTTATCTAAAGGGATGGAGTGATATCCATCAACAGCATCTAACACTTGTCTTTTATTTAGGTTGCACTTGTACTGCTAGCTGGAATGGTGAAGCTCTATGCTGTGTTTCACGTTTGCACTGTGAATTCAATTGTTGTTAGTTTATGGTTCTTCGTGGTTTGTCATTTTTCTTGGCGGTAATTAGCATAGTGCTACACCAATCAGTGAGCATGCCAACGGGTACTGGGATTATGATAACCTTTTTACATCTTCCGAAAGGGTCTGCTTTATGGGTTCTTTGAAGTGAAAAGACACAGGAATTGGTTTATGTTTGGCTTTGGGGACTGCTTCTCTTTTAAGGTGTATATCAGCAGTGGGGCCAGATATTGATGGGAATTCACTATTGTTTATGAATGCCGTTTGTGCGAATTGATTCAAGAGTCAATTTTTGAGCCTATCAATATTGTGTTCTGTTGGGGAAAAAGGAAGTATTTTGGGGCGCATTGGTAGTTTTTCCTCAGTTTTATTGTGTTTGGAGCTAACATCTGATTTTTTACGTGTGCTTGTTGAGGGCATGTATTGCATTGCCATATCATCCTTGGGTAATATTGTAGTCGTCCTATTCGGGAAGTCTTTGCGCACTATCCATACGTCAAAGCAGGCTGTTCTGCTGAAGTATAGCCCATGTATCTTTTTGCATATGCACATGACTTGTTTTGTTGTTTTTCCTTGGACACTAAATTCCACGGGAAGCCATCCCTGATATATTAGTATAAAGCCTACCACAGCACGGACGATGTAGTGAGCCCCATCTTCAGAAGGTGCTTAAATCTCCTGAGACATATAGTGTCTCCACTGTCGGGAAAGATCGTCATTCTAGTGCTATGATTACGGGGGATATTTCTAGCTTGCCAGGTATCCGGTTTTGGCGAGAATGGGACAACATAAGCGTTAATCTCTCTTATCTGGCCTGTGTCTTTAGATGTATATGTGCCCGTTGTTTGACTGAATGTGATGTTGGCAATAAGTGTGCCCATGGCGGCTTCATCAGACTCTGGGCTTTTCCTGGCCGCTTGAGTCGGTTTCTTAGCCCGGCATATACTAGAAATGTGGTTGGGCTTCCCAAAACTACTAAATGTTTGTCCACATGCTGGGCTTTTTAGTTGGCGGCATTCAGTTCCTTAGGTGCCATGCTGGTGGCTGCCACAACCTAAGCAAGTCTGGTGGCTTGGTTTAACATTGCAGTCGCGATAAGTGCTGGTACGGAGATCCCCCTTGTTGGCTAGTATGTTGATAGCCGTGCAGCAACTGTATCTGAAGCGCAGCCATTGAGGTTTTGTCTCGCAATGCTGATTCGAATACTCCGGAATTATGGATATTTTGCTCAAGGGATTTAATTGCCCCAGCTTTGGCCAGTAGATCTGTCTGGAGTCTGTCGTTTGCATATTCACAGATGATCTGATCCTTGATGTATATATCAGACAGATCATGTTCACACGAGGGGCATGTAAAGTTACAGTCAACGGGCACGGCTTTGAAGCGTACAAGGTAACTTTGTATTGGTTAATTTTCATCCTGAGACATGGAGGCAAAAGCACAGCGATGAACAATAGGATTTGACCTCTGGGTGCTTAACACTTCTACCATGTCGAATACCTTATCTGGATTAGTAGTAAACATGTCAGGGTGTGTGCTGATTATGACGTTTTGCACAGTCTCATGAGCACAATTATACAAGTGAATAGTAGCCTGGGAGCTTGGCATATTTGTCATCTTAGTAAAGGCATCCCAGTCAATTCGGAACTTAATTGCTGTAGTGTCCTCTCGAGACTGAAATGGGACGACTTAGCTGCTAGTGACTGAATGCGGGTTGTCTGGGTGCTGGCTTCCTCTGTCTACTAGAGGATAGATTCATCATACTACTTCAGCATAGATCGATCCAGAATTTAAAGGCTCTCAATTGTCAGCTTCTCGTCTGTAAACCTTGTTGCATGAGTTTTGGCCGAGTCAGTGGATACGACTGCTTCAATGAAGAAGTATTCCCAAACTTCGAGTGTCAGAAAGAGAGAGCTATTTATAGTGCCGTGGAGTATCTCATTGTTCTCAAGTGGGGTAGTCCATTGCTTGGGCTGAGATTGGCTGCTGGTAAATGAGTGGAAGCATTTCTGTATAAATACTATCTTGATTCCAGTCATAGTTTGCGTGGGAAGGCTAGTACATACAGCAGGGTTTGCATTGGAGCGGTCGTCTCCGGATGACTGCTCTAGAACCCTATAACACTGTCAGCTCTCTGCTTCCGAGCAGAGAGCACAAACCCAGTCGTGGTTCCACCGAAGGGTAGAACCACGACTCGGTAAAAATAGACAGACATATTTTTGGCCCGGCTATATGGCTGGGAACTCCCACATTAAAATGACCATGTGTCACATCCGGGCTTGCGTGGGAAGCCTAGTAAATACAGCAGGGTCTGCATTGAAGCAGTCATCTTCGGATGACTGCTCTAGAAACATATAACACTGTCAGCTCTCTGCTTCCGAGCAGAGAGCACAAACCCAGTCGTGGTTCCGCCGAAGGGTAGAACCACGACTCGGTAAAAATAGACAGACATATTTTTTTTGGCCCGGCTATATGGCCGGGAATACCCACATTAAAATGACCATGTGTCACATCCGGGCTTGCGTGGGAAGCCTAGTAAATACAGCAGGGTCTGCATTGAAGCAGTCATCTTCGGATGACTGCTCAGAAACCTATAACACTGTCAGCTCTCTGCTTCCGAGCAGAGAGCACAAACCCAGTCGTGGTTCCGCCGAAGGGTAGAACCACGACTCGGTAAAAATAGACAGACATATTTTTGGCCCGGTTATATGGCCGGGAATACCCACATTAAAATGACCATGTGTCACATCCGGCCTTGCGTGGGAAGGCTAGTAAATACAGCAGGGTTCGCATTGGAGCAGTCGTCTTCGGATGACTGCTCTGTGGCTCTATAACACTGTCAGCTCTCTGCTTCCGAGCAGAGAGCACAAACCCAGTCGTGGTTCCGCCGAAGTGTAGAACCACGACTCGGTAAAAATAGACAGACATATTTTTGGCCAGGCTTTATGGCCGGGAATTCCCACATTAAAATAACCATGTGTCACATCCGGCCTTGAGAGGGAAGGCTAGTACATACAGCAGGGTTTGCATTGAAGCAGTCGTCTTCGGTTGACTGCTCTATAACCCTATAACACTGTCAGCTCTCTGCTTTCGAGCAGAGAGCACAAACCCAGTCGTGGTTCCGCCGAAGGGTAGAACCACGACTCGGTAAAAATAGACAGACATATTTTTGGCCCGGCTATATGGCTGGGAATTCCCACATTAAAATGGCAATGTGACACATCCGGCCTTGCGTGGGAAGGCTAGTAAATACAGCAGGGTTCGCATTGGAGCAGTCGTCTTCGGATGACTGCTCTGTAAACCTATAACACTGTCAGCTCTCTGCTTCCGAGCAGAGAGCACAAACCCAGTCGTGGTTCCGCCGAAGGGTAGAACCACGACTCGGTAAAAATAGACAGACATATTTTTGGCCCGGCTATATGGCTGGGAATTACCACATTAAAATGACCATGTGTCACATACGGGCTTGCCTGGGAAGCCTGGTAAATACAGCAGGGTTTGCATTGAAGCAGTCGTCTTAGGATGACTACTCTAGAACCCTATAACACTGTCAGCTCTCTGCTTCCGAGCAGAGAGCACAAACCCAGTCGTGGTTCCGCCGAAGGGTAGAACCACGACTCGGTAAAAATAGACTGACATATTTTTGGCCCGGCTATATGGCTGGGAATTCCCACATTAAAATGACCATGTGTAACATCCGGCCTTGCGTGGGAAGGCTAGTAAATACAGCAGGGTTTGCATTGAAGCAGTCGTCTTCGGATGACTGCTGTACAACCCTATAACTCTGTCAGCTCTCTGCTTCCGAGCAGAGAGCACAAACCCAGTCGTGGTTCCGCCGAAGGGTAGAACCACGACTCGGTAAAAATAGACAGACATATTTTTGGCCCGGCTATATGGCCGGGAATTCCCACATTAAAATGACCATGTGTCACATCCGGCCTTGCGTGGGAAGGCTAGTAAATACAGCAGGGTTCGCATTGGAGCAGTCGTCTTCGGATGACTGCTCTGTAAACCTATAACACTGTCAGCTCTCTGCTTCCGAGCAGAGAGCACAAACCCAGTCGTGGTTCCGCCGAAGGGTAGAACCACGACTCGGTAAAAATAGACAGACATATTTTTGGCCCGGCTATATGGCTGGGAATTACCACATTAAAATGACCATGTGTCACATACGGGCTTGCCTGGGAAGCCTGGTAAATACAGCAGGGTTTGCATTGAAGCAGTCGTCTTAGGATGACTACTCTAGAACCCTATAACACTGTCAGCTCTCTGCTTCCGAGCAGAGAGCACAAACCCAGTCGTGGTTCCGCCGAAGGGTAGAACCACGACTCGGTAAAAATAGACTGACATATTTTTGGCCCGGCTATATGGCTGGGAATTCCCACATTAAAATGACCATGTGTAACATCCGGCCTTGCGTGGGAAGGCTAGTAAATACAGCAGGGTTTGCATTGAAGCAGTCGTCTTCGGATGACTGCTGTACAACCCTATAACTCTGTCAGCTCTCTGCTTCCGAGCAGAGAGCACAAACCCAGTCGTGGTTCCGCCGAAGGGTAGAACCACGACTCGGTAAAAATAGACAGACATATTTTTGGCCCGGCTATATGGCCGGGAATTCCCACATTAAAATGACCATGTGTCACATCCGGCCTTGCGTGGGAAGGCTAGTAAATACAGCAGGGTTTGCATTGAAGCAGTCGTCTTCGGATGACTGCTCTATAAACTATAACACTGTCAGCTCTCTGCTTCCGAGCAGAGAGCACAAACACAGTCGTAGTTCCGCCGAAGGGTAGAACCACGACTCGGTAAAAATAGACAGACATATTTTTGGCCCGGCTATATGGCCGGGAATTCCCACATTAAAATGGCAATGTGACACATCCGGCCTTGCGTGGGAAGGCTAGTACATACAGCAGGGTTTGCATTGGAGCGGTCGTCTTCGGATGACTGCTCTGTAACCCTATAACACTGTCAGCTCTCTGCTTCCGAGCAGAGAGCACAAACCCAGTCGTGGTTCCGCCGAAGGGTAGAACCACGACTCGGTAAAAATAGACAGACATATTTTTGGCACGGCTATAGGCCGGGAATTCCCACATTAAAATGACCATGTGTCACATCCGGGCTTGCGTGGGAAGCCTGGTAAATACAGTAGGGTTTGCATTGAAGCACTCGTCTTAGGATGACTGCTCCAGAACCCTATAACACTGTCAGCTCTCTGCTTCCGAGCAGAGAGCACAAACCCAGTCGTGGTTCCGCCGAAAGGGTAGAACCACGACTCGGTAAAAATAGACAGACATATTTTTGGCCCGGCTATATGGCTGGGAATTCCCACATTAAAATGACCATGTGTCACATCCGGCCTTGCGTGGGAAGGCTAGTAATTACAGCAGGGTTCGCATTGGAGCAGTCGTCTTCGGATGACTGCTCTGTAACACTATAACACTGTCAGCTCTCTGCTTCCGAGCAGAGAGCACAAACACAGTCGCGGTTCCGCCGAAGTGTAGAACCACGACTCGGTAAAAATAGACAGACATATTTTTGGCCCGGCTTTATGGTCGGGAATTCCCACATTAAAATAACCATGTGTCACATCCGGCCTTGAGTGGGAAGGCTAGTACATACAGCAGGGTTTGCATTGAAGCAGTCGTCTTCGGTTGACTGCTCTATAACCCTATAACACTGTCAGCTCTCTGCTTTCGAGCAGAGAGCACAAACCCAGTCGTGGTTCCGCCGAAGGGTAGAACCACGACTCGGTAAAAATAGACAGACATATTTTTGGCCCGGCTATATGGCCGGGAATTCCCACATTAAAATGACCATGTGTCACATCCGGCCTTGCGTGGGAAGGCTAGTAAATACAGCAGGGTTTGCATTGAAGCAGTCGTCTTCGGATGACTGCTCTATAAACTATAACACTGTCAGCTCTCTGCTTCCGAGCAGAGAGCACAAACACAGTCGTAGTTCCGCCGAAGGGTGGAACCACGACTCGGTAAAAATAGACAGACATATTTTTGGCCCGGCTATATGGCCGGGAATTCCCACATTAAAATGGCAATGTGACACATCCGGCCTTGCGTGGGAAGGCTAGTACATACAGCAGGGTTTGCATTGGAGCGGTCGTCTCCGGATGACTGCTCTGTAACCCTATAACACTGTCAGCTCTCTGCTTCCGTGCAGAGAGCACAAACCGAGTCTTGGCCCCCGAAGGGTAGAACCACGACTCGGTAAAAATAGACAGACATATTTTTGGCCCGGCTATATGGCTGGGAATTCCCACATTAAAATGACCATGTGTCACATACGGGCTTGCGTGGGAAGCCTGGTAAATACAGCAGGGTTTGCATTGAAGCAGTCGTCTTAGGATGACTACTCTAGAACCCTATAACACTGTCAGCTCTCTGCTTCCGAGCAGAGAGCACAAACCCAGTCGTGGTTCCGCCGAAGGGTAGAACCACGACTCGGTAAAATAGACAGACATATTTTTGGCCCGGCTATATGGCCGGGAATTCCCACATTAAAATGACCATGTGTCACATCCGGCCTTGCGCGGGAAGGCTAGTAAATACAGCAGTGTTCGCATTGAAGCAATCGTCTTCGGATGACTGCTCTATAACCCTATAACACTGTCAGCTCTCTGCCTCCGAGCAGAGAGCACAAACCCAGTCGTGGTTCCGCCGAAGGGTAGAACCACGACTCGGTAAAAATAGACAGACATATTTTTGGCACGGCTATATGGCCGGGAATTCCCACATTAAAATGACCATGTGTCACATCCGGCCTTGCGCGGGAAGGCTAGTAAATACAGCAGTGTTCGCATTGAAGCAATCGCCTTCGGATGACTGCTCTATAACCCTATAACACTGTCAGCCCTCTGCCTCCGAGCAGTGAGCACAAACCCAGTCGTGGTTCCGCCGAAGGGTAGAACCACGACTCGGTAAAAATAGACAGACATATTTTTGGCCCGGCTATATGGCCGGGAATTCCCACATTAAAATGGCAATGTGACACATCCGGCCTTGCGTGGGAAGGCTAGTACATACAGCAGGGTTTGCATTGGAGCGGTCGCCTTCGGATGACTGCTCTGTAACCCTATAACACTGTCAGCTCTCTGCTTCCGTGCAGAGAGCACAAACCGAGTCTTGGTCCCCCGAAGGGTAGAACCACGACTAGGTAAAAATAGACAGACGTATTTTTGGCCCAGCTATATGGCTGGGAATTCCCATATTAAAATGACCATGTGTCACATCCGGGCTTGCGTGGGAAGCCTGGTAAATACAGCAGGGTTTGCATTGAAGCAGTCGTCTTAGGATGACTACTCTAGAACCCTATAACACTGTCAGCTCTCTGCTTCCGAGCAGAGAGCACAAACCCAGTCGTGGTTCCGCCGAAGGGTAGAACCACGACTCGGTAAAAATAGACAGACATATTTTTGGCCCGGCTATATGGCCGGGAATTCCCACATTAAAATGACCATGTGTCACATCCGGCCTTGCGCGGGAAGGATAGTAAATACAGCAGTGTTCGCATTGAAGCAATCGTCTTCGGATGACTGCTCTATAACCCTATAACACTGTCAGCTCTCTGCCTCCGAGCAGAGAGCACAAACCCAGTCGTGGTTCTGCCGAAGGGTACAACCACGACTCGGTAAAAATAGACAGACATATTTTTGGCACGGCTATATGGCCGGGAATTCCCTCATTAAAATGACCATGTGTCACATCCGGCCTTGCGCGGGAAGGCTAGTAAATACAGCAGTGTTCGCATTGAAGCAATCGTCTTCGGATGACTGCTCTATAACCCTATAACACTGTCAGCTCTCTGCCTCCGAGCAGAGAGCACAAACCCAGTCGTGGTTCCGCCGAAGGGTAGAACCACGACTCGGTAAAAATAGACAGACATATTTTTGGCACGGCTATATGGCCGGGAATTCCCTCATTAAAATGACCATGTGTCACATCCGGCCTTGCGCGGGAAGGCTAGTAAATACAGCAGTGTTCGCATTGAAGCAATCGTCTTCGGATGACTGCTCTATAACCCTATAACACTGTCAGCCCTCTGCCTCCGAGCAGTGAGCACAAACCCAGTCGTGGTTCCGCCGAAGGGTAGAACCACGACTCGGTAAAAATAGACAGACATATTTTTGGCCCGGCTATATGGCCGGGAATTCCCACATTTAAATGACCATGTGTAACATCCGGCCTTGCGTGGGAAGGCTAGTAAATACAGCAGGGTTTGCATTGAAGCAGTCGTCTTCGGATGACTGCTGTACAACCCTATAACTCTGTCAGCTCTCTGCTTCCGAGCAGAGAGCACAAACCCAGTCGTGGTTCCGCCGAAGTGTAGAACCACGACTCGGTAAAAATAGACAGACATATTTTTGGCCCGGCTATATGGCTGGGAATACCCACATTAAAATGACCATGTGTCACATCCGGCCTTGCGTGGGAAGGCTAGTAAATACAGCAGGGTTTGCATTGAACCAGTCGTCTTTGGATGACTGCTCTGTAACTCTATAACACTGTCAGCTCTCTGCTTCCGAGCAGAGAGCACAAACCGAGTCGTGGTTCCGCCGAAGGGTAGAACCACGATTCGGTAAAAATAGACAGACATATTTTTGGCCCGGCTATATGGCCGGGAATTCTCACATTAAAATGACCATGTGTCACATCCGGCCTTGCGTGGGAAGGCTAGTAAATACAGCAGGGTTTGTATTAAGTTACAACCTGCATTTTAAGTTAAAAAAAGAAAGTTCAGGCGTAGAAAATACTAATACGAACAGCCTCCTTCGGTAGGAATGCATGGAAGAGGCTTCATTAATGCTTCAGTGGCACATTCCCTCTACCTCGGTCTGGAGTAGTAATGAAGGGGAGTGGCATGTAACAAGTGCAGAAACTCGAGGATCGACAATTCCAACCAGCTCGGCGTAGAATTCTGAAGATAATGCCAGTTCACAGGCCTCAAAAAGGCCAGAATCGCCCCTTCCTTCTACTTCTGGGTGGAAAGGCAGGAACGTGAGAAAGTGCGTGGAGTATTACGAAGACTACAAGAAAAACACGCCGACTGCATTTGCGGAACCAAAACACTGTCAGTGCTGGAAACAATGCAGTCTATTGAGCCGACGATTATCCCCCTACTGACAAAAAAACCTAAAACCAAAAAAATTGTTGGAGTTAGCAGGAAGACCATCGAGGAGGCAATTAAAAGGCTTAACATCAGAGCAAAGGCTGTCGCTAGAAGAAGCAATGCCATGTGGGACGTACTGAGGAGGCAAAACAACTGGCTGGAACATAGCTTGCAACGAAGGCACTAAAACTGCAGACTGAATACGTGGGAAGCCGTAAAACACGTGTGACGCTGCACGGGGTTCCCATGGATATCAGTGAAAACCATGTAGGAGCATTTTTTACGAAATATGGAAGAGTGGCGGAGGTGAATTCTGTCATTTCAATAGCTGGATTCGCGACTGGCGACATTTACTTGCAGGTGACGGTGACACGTAAACAGTTCACCGACATCCCTAATATCCTTAATCTTTATCGTGGTGGAGAGCAGAAGGCAGTGTTTTTGGATTTGTGGGGGCACGGATCACGTCGCCAAAGCGTGTCCAACCAAGGTTCCGGCCCTGAAATCTCAGCCATCTCATCAAACAGTAGCGGCAAAGGAAACATCAAAAGAGGCAGTAGCAACTTTGAAGGACGGTGAGTGGCAAACCGCCGCCAGAAAAAAAATGCAAAACGCCTCCCTCACCAGAGAGGTCACCTCAGCTACCCAAGTCGACTTCCAAGCAGTATGTCCAACAGGGGAGGAGCAAAATCCTCTACAAAAGGCTACATCTGCAAAGGAGAAACCAGTGGCAGATAAACCAGTGGCAGATGAACCAACAGAGACAGTGGAGACAATGGAGGAGGAAACAACGGACAAAAGACCGCCTTCTTTGAAGCGAAGCAGGGAAGAAGAGGAAAATACAAAAACCCCAAAGTGCTTCGAAAGAGCAGAAACACCGTGAAGGTGAAACAAATATTTTCATCTCTACCAGTGTCTCCAGAGAGACAAATAATATCTTACGCTAAAAAAGCAAGAAGCCTTCCCTCTTCCCCCTGAAAATCCCACTGACCCGGGTTTCGCAGCTTACCCCACTCACTCCAATCAAATCCCCCTCTATCACAACTTCTACCACTTCCACCAAACACCCTTCCAAAAAAAAAACTCCCCCCGAAGCGAGAAGCCCTTTGTCAAATAAACATAAAATAAGTGTCCAAGGATTGGTAGGCTCAAAGGAAGAGCCTTTTAAATCCGTTGTTGAAGCTGACCTCCGTGGATGGAGAATCAACTGACGACCCAAAGAACTTTTCCAAGGCCACAGGTGTCATCACCCTTATCCGTAGTACGGGAGCGAACCTGAGGGCCTGGGACCACTTAGCTGCGGCCCAAGAATTTTACAAGAACATTGATATAATTCACACCGGTACACCAGAGCTGCGTAAAATAACCAAATTATGTACTGGGAAGGTCCCTATTTTGCTCTAACCCTGTATATATAGAGTCTTAAAAATAATCTATTCCACGGACGGATTACGTCCGATGTAGGAACTGTTTCCCTAGGACAGTCCGTCGGGGTCCCTATTGCCAGAAAGTATTACCCCGCATGTGATTAGATGTAATTTCTTTTTTTCGACTTTCAGATCTAAAGGATGTCAATCAAGTCAGCTGGTTCGAATGCGAAGGGCTTGAGGGATCGGAGTAAGGCGGCCCTTCTGCTTCAGAAAATCTTGTCTTTTGGAGTGGAGACTCTGTTTGTTTGCGACGTCGATGCCTGTGTGCTGTCTAACGACTTTTTCGTCTACTCAGCATATGGGAACCGATTGGCCAGAGAAGTTTCTTTCCTGGTCAAATGCGGCTCGAATGGTGATATGGACCACGCGAACGGAGGAGGTCTTGCGAGGTGGCCGACTTTCACAACAAAATCTGATCCTATATTTTGTGCATCAGCTCACAAGTAAGATTAGATATGATTGGAAACGGTTGAACTCGACAAGCTTTAGCGAAAGGTGGGTAAATGTGGTGAGCCTGGTTCGCGTGAACGGGACTAGCCTTGGTTTTCTATTTTAGATCTACTAGTCACATCGGGGTGGATTCCTTTGAAAACATTTCTATAGTTAAGGTAGTTCCTTTTTGTGTACCTAGTTAATGGGAATGAATGTGATTCCTAGCCTGACTCCGGCATTGTCTTTTGTTATGATCCAGGTCAAGATTCCCATTTTCCCGAGTTTTTATTTTTTCCCGTTTTATCTCGTCTGAGTTAGAATGATATTCTCCCCTTCCTCTCGACTCCCTGTAGAAAAAGTGCCTTTTGAATTTGTTTTGGGGGTTATTTGGATCCAACTAACATATTTATTTCTGTTTGTATTTTTTGTTTAAATTTTTTTTCTTTTGTAAATTTATGTTAGTCCCTTCCCCACGTATCATTTTTATGATTCATTTTTAAATATATTTTTGTACTTAGAGTTCACAATAAAATTTCTTTGCTCATTTGGGTTTTTTTAGTTCCCTGATATGTTTAAGGTATTTTGGTATATGAAAGATTGAATTCTGATGGACAAATTCTAGTGGTGGATGAGAAAGTTGTAAAGTATGTTTGAGTCGTGAGTCGGATTAGCTAGGTATAGGATAGGTACTGAAGACCAACCTGAGATTTTTGCACCCCCACCAAACCGGCCTTGTGACACAATTGTATTATATACAATAAATAAAGTGTTACAACCTGCTTTATTTTTATCTGCCAGCTGGACGCTAGCTGAGACTCTTACGCCGGTAAGTGTTATTATTCTATTATTATTCTACAGGTTATGTATGACACAATGCCGATTTGATAAAATTGAAACATCTACGAAACAATATTAAAGTCACAATTTCTGTACCCGGTGGTGTTCTTTTTCAACAAGAAAATACTTTTAATATTGTTGTTACTAACTTGTCATTTTCTTTCTACAAATTTCAAAAACACACTAGGACAATCTTTCATTAATATATATATATATATATATATATATATATATCCAGGTAAAGAGAACCAACAGTTTTAGTATTCAAAGTTCTCCGTCATTTACTTTTATTAAAACTACTCAATACTACATAAATCATAAAATATAATATAATTATAATTCAATTCATTTTCTATATGAAACAAATTAATTTACATTGAGACACATAATTTTCTCTTTCCGGATTTTAGCCCGTCATCAGGCAAAGCTGACTCATTATGGTATACATAGTTTACATTTGGATAAAATAAGCAATACGCTTATTATTTAAAGAGCAAAAATAGATAAAGGAAGACAGAAAAAATTGTGTGTGTTAAATTTAACTAATCAGAATAAAGTTTGATTTTTAAATTTGAAAATACAGTTTATATGTTTAGGGAATACATGGTATCTACTTTCAAGCTTAATGGGGAAAATGTCAGTTTATTGAGCTACCGTCTTGACTGCTCTTTGCCGGTTTGCGTATTCACTATTGTTGCAAGTTTATTGTTTTAGCTTTCTCTGTATTCCAGCATTTGTGAAAATAACAAAACACAGAATACATTTTATATATTTGATCCTGCTTACAGTGATGTTTGAGTATGCTTATACTATTTTTAATTCGGTTCAGAGCGCATTTTTCTCTATTCATAAATTTATGATTTGTAAAAATTTTAATATCTATTTAATTAATACTATATCATAATATAAAACAAATTATCGAATATATGTAAGTTAATGTATATTCTTTTATGAAGAATTTTTAACAACATTCTAAGCCGAACATTTTTCAATGTTTACATATGACATTTATTTCATTGCGTTTAAATGCAGGACGTGTAGAGTGTCTTGTAAAAAATAAGTGCTTTACAGAACCCACTGTATCTTAATATGTTATTTATTTTACCGAGAACCATATTAATGAAAACTTTTATATTGCTCGTACAAAGAATTCGCTAAATAAAAGATTTTTTCAACACACTTCTTCATTTAATATTAATAAGTACAGAAATAGAACATCCCTATTGAAACATTTTTGGCATCTAAAAGAAACAAATAAAACACCTGAATTAAAATAAAAATCGTTTAACAAAAGTTAGAATATGTTAGTCTTTAAACGACCCATACACCTTTTGTATATTAAATTTTCAGAATATTCTATAAAATAAACCTAATCCATACTAACTCGTTAAATAATGAGCGTATTGCTTTCTGTATTTAAATGGGGCACCAATGAAACAATCTTGTCAGGGAAGCTGACATGAAAATGTTCTTATAGGAAGACAGAGACCGTAATATAACTTAATTCGAAATATTTACTTGCGTCCCTATATCAACTTAAAAGGAAGCCCGTAGTGAAGTATCATTAACATTGATTTAGTAAGAAAACGTTTAGATGTTTATAAGTCGCTATCTCTTCCTGAACATTGTTGAGACTAACATTTAAACTTAGAAATTTTAAAGATAAACCAATTTTTGAAAAATTTGTTTCTATCTTTTAAATTAAAATCAAATTCTATGAAATACTTATGTTTATTGTCATTTATGATCCTTTCCTTGAAGATGTCCGATCTCTGTATGTTCACAATTACTATATAACTGAAATACATTGCTTTGTTGCCAATACATGCACACAATTGTAAGCAGAGTTCGGGGTATATAATTCAGAGATGGTTCAAGCAGTAAACGAATACCTAACGCATGGAACAACTAACATTAAATCCGTTTGCAAATCTTCAATGAATAATTTGGAAATATTGAGTATTTTAAAATGTGGATCCAACATAATATATAATTATACATATAATATATGTACAATTTTCTAAGCGCAGCTTAGATGTTGCAAAAAGCCAAAAGTGTTGAGTACCAAGTTAGTATCGAACTTACTGCTCAGTCGTAATAGGTTCTAGCGAGACAAGTGTGCTAACCATTACACAACGTCGAGGTATCTTAATGATTTTGTTAGTGTAGCTCAGTTGTTTCACAAAGCTGAATGTATAGTGAATCTATCGAGGATTGAACTCACTATTCAGTTGTAATTGATCTAACGAGGCATGTCTGCTAACTATTGCTTCTCGCAAAAATATACTCAACAATTTCTATGTGTCTTTTCGAGAGCTAAAAATAAACTCTGTATATTCTACCAATAATTTTGTTTCCTTTAATTTCATTCATTTTCGATCTCAAAGACGACAATTTAAAGACTAGCTAACTCCGATTAAAGAGATTGCTGAACGTTGAGATTTCCAATGTTAAATTTTAATAATATTGTTAGTTCTTTGTCACCTCTTTCATTTTACCTATTCTAACATACCGAGTTTTATATTGTACCAATTGTGCACGAAACCGGTATAAAAGTTGAATATATTCATCATTTTGCGAGCCTGATAAAAAGAAATCCATTGATATTTGTTTGGTCGGAACAAATGTTTTATTGCTTTTCAATTGATGATCGTTGAATATATTGATTCGTTTCACAAGTAACTGAAATTCATTATGTCTCCATCTTTCGACGAACTAGGCAGAATATTTTCCCGCAGTAGACTGCGATTGATACCTGTCCTAGACCCGTTGCCAACCCAGGCTATAGAACCCAAATTCTTCTGCTAAGCAACCCATAGCTGGAGAGAGAAGAGATATCCAAGGATATTTTCAACGAATTCAAGTGGAATTCAAACAAGGATTTCTGACTTCTCATTCCGAGCGGATGTCCATTGTACCACAATACTCATCTTATACGTCATACTCATTCAAAATGTCACATAGATAATTGATTACTTCTAAAGAATTCAAGATCTTATTTTCATTGATTGATTCTAAACTTTGAAATTTATCAAATGATGAGTTGTAAGGAAAATGTTTTGCGTTGTTAATCAAAAAGTTATAAAATAACTATTCTGGTAAAAAAATCAATATGTTTACTTTCGTACTTCCGTCTAGATGCGCAATTCTTTAAACCTCAGTTGTTTTCTATTATCCTAATTTCATTGAACCGTGAACTGTAAGAAATAACAAAGAATTAAAAAAAAACTGAACAATATTGTTAGCTGTCAAACCTTATTTAGGAATCACGCTTTCTTTGGAGCGATGAAATCGATCGACGTGTAAAATACCGATTCAAACTTCTTTCAAGACGAACATCGCGAACAGAGGGCGAAAAATGCAGGTTTCTTTTAATGCACATTCATTTGTTTCTTTTTTTTTCAGTTTAAGAGTGTAAAAGAAGTTATACAAAACATTTTTGTTTGATTCCGTATTCAATTGATATTTCAAGCGAGAAAATGAAAATTAAAAATGTGGTAATTTCCAACAGCCACGATTTTTCCCAGTTGCTTGAATTAGCAAAAAATAAATTACGATCATAATTATCTGCAAGCAATATGTGGTTGGAAAAGGAAATGAAAGACGAGTCGAACTAGTATTGACTAAATACAAGATTAAATACGTTCTGGGATATTTTCGATTCATAGAGTTCTAGTGAAAATGAAGTGGAATAACATTCAATAGAACCGTCAAAGTAATATACAAATCTACGTCATAACGAATGGAATCTGTTTAAGATTAGTAGAATTCAAGGGCAAATTCCATTTAATATCTTAGAAAATTATTAATTATTATTAATACCTTATAGCTCTGAATAGCACGAGATAAATATTTTGACTTTGATCGCATAGTGACTGCGGATAATAGTGAGTTTACTGTTACGCACTGTGTTAGAAGATCAATTAAAACACTTGTTCGCAGGTAAAATGAGAAATATATATCTAGAGAGAGAAACCATTTTAGTAATCACTAAACAAATTAAAAATTCATCACAACTCTTAAATACAAAAGTCGACAAGCAAATGGTCATATGTCATCTAACCTTGGCCACATCGATGTAGTGGAATGATTAGAAAGCTTAGCTCACTAGAACAATTATTTTCGGCCATGTGTCATGTCTAAGCGGCACTTAGGAAATCATAAGATATATTATTCGGTTAAACTTAAAACAATATATAATCTACACTGCAAACGCACCAATTCTATTTAATAAGCAAACAAACATATTGCGACGTCATTAAAATCAAATATATTTTTTCTAAAGAGTTTAGTAATTCAATCTGGAATGCCATAACGAACGAGTGATAATGTACAAGAGAGGTTAGAGCATTGAAATTCAGAAGTAAATGAAATTAATAAATTTGATGTCGTCAAAGAATGGAAAAATATAGCAGCTTCTAGACCAAAAATATCTAGAAATAAGCGTACGTAGCCAACAAATAAATGCTTCGATTTAGCAGATTTTAATAAAAGGTTAAAACAACAAGAATATATATATATATATACATTCGTATTAACAGGATGAATTGAATCTAAAATGTTAAAGCATATAACAGAAAATAAAACACCGTAATGTGGTAAGGAATAAATCAGTCAGATCTGCCAGGATAACAGAGGAAACATCAATTAAAACTGGAAGGACCTGTATTTATTTAAACTTTAATAAAGATCCGCACTAGCCCTGATTGACATAAACAAAACAGCAGAGAAAGTTGAATTATAGTTGTTTTTCAAGGGTGATAAAGATACCAAAATAATAATTATAAGAGAATGGTAAAATAACGGAAGGTCTCAGTAGATAATTTTCATAGTAATGTCAAAATTAATATATGCAAAATGATCTGGAAGAACATCAGAAAACAGCTTGAAGAACTATATGACTTTAAATAACCATTGCATTTCTACTGGATGAAATGAATAGTAGAAGTAGATCAGAAAATGATGTGGTTTTTTCCATGTTATTGGAACAATAAAAGCAATATTTATTTATTTATTTTTTAATCACATCACCCCCAAGAAAGGCGGTAAGGCTACTGGTGTGCAGGGGGCTACGTAAGAGTGAATAGATTGGAAGAGAGAAAGCCGGAAAGCACATCCTAAACAGGGAACAAGGGATGAGCCTCTACACCTGGGTGGAGTGTGAACCGGGCGATAGTTCAGTCTACTCCAATTGAAGAAAAAATAAAAAAGAAAAGTGAAAAGATTGGAAAAGAGAAAGCCGGAAACCACATCCTAAACAGGGAAAAAGGGATGAGCCTCTGCACCTGTTCAATAGAAGTAGGTGGAGTGTGAACCGGGCGATAGTTCAGTCTATCTACTCCAATTGAAAAAAAAAATAAAAAATAAAAAAAAATGAAAAGATTGGAAAAGAGCAAAATGATATAAAAAGCGATATTTAATATCAACATAAATTACGAGGAATGTCAATATGAAAAGGCGTGTGCATATTTCATAAACTGAAGTGGTATTTGATAGAATAATGAACGAATAGCTACTTGTTTTATACATTAAATATATTCAAGTAATCTACGGTTAAAGATGTGGAATCCGTTGGTCTCGAGAGAGACTGCGACCAAAGTGTTATGCCTCAGCTTCTAATAGCCGCGCAGCACCTGTTAGGAATCTACAGGCATACACAGAAGATACAATCTGGATTGCAGTGAATGCATGTGAAGACGCCTCAACCCTCCAGTTCACCATGTCCCTTTCTGTTGAGCACGATTTCTCCGGCGGCAAGCTTTCCTTTCTCCTATCTATTACCAAGCTCTCGGTGGAGTTCCTGTCTTCAGCGTAATCGATAGTTTGTGACGTCTTCTGAGCTCACAATGGTTACGCCCATCGCTTTCATACTCTTTTTACAGATGTCCTTGAACCGAAGTTGTGGTCGGTCTAGTAATTCTTTTGTCGATGCCAAGTTCTCCGTAATGAAAGGGATTCGTACTCATCTCGTACATTTTCAAATCAGCAGAACCGGCGCTGTTGGGGAAGGGCATTTAGGCTAGATAACTTGACACAGGTGAAAACTACGGCATTGATATCTTACCAATTGATTGTCGTACCAATTGATGTCTAGAATCCGTCCCAGACAGCGAAGAGGAAAGCTGGTGAAGCGTCGCTCCTGTTTGGATTAGAAATTCCAAGTTTCCCTTCCGTAGAGAAACACACACTCGCAAAACATATTCTATAGACTGCAAGTTTTCATAGTCACCATTCAGGTCTCTAAAAGTCTCGAAGTCAAAGTAGCAAATGCATTAGCTGCTCGCTTGTTGATTCGGTTGTTCTAGAGAGATGGTGTCCAAAAAAGTAGAGTCAATTAATTGTAATAATTAGCTATTTCCTTCTCAAGCTATATTTGGCAATCATAGATCTAACATCCAAATCTACTGTCAGTTGAAATTTATAAAATCTATTAAAACGAATTTTTAAGGAACTAACTTTATGAAAACCAGCAGCTGCTTCTCATATTCCTTTATTTGTGTAGGTTTCTTTCCTTGCCATTTATTCAATGTAGTTTGAAAAGTCAACATCTTATTTAAGTTATTGTTCTTCCTTCTACTTAAAAGTGAAAACCATTCTAGTTTTTAGTGTTTTACAAATCTTCAAAGCATATGGTTTCAGTTATTTATGTTACATACCATTATCGTGTATAGAATATACTGATGCCGCTGCTGCTGCTGGAACAACAAACACCTTGGCAGATAAACGATAACAACAAACTCGTATATATATAATTATTGTCTTATATTTTTATTCTCTTCGGTGACCGTTGTGTGTAGAGGAGTAGTCAGAGATGGGCACGCACATATGAGGGTGTTGATCGGCTGGAGTTGACTTCTCTTTTTTGCTTTCTCTGATCTCTGATCTCAATTCAGAAAAACCTGAACTTATATAAGCTGTCGTTCGTTCCCGAAATTCGCTCGATTTTGTCATCTTTTTTTCAGTCACATTTTTTTTTTTTTTAGTTATTATTATTGATTTTGACCAAAGCCTTTCCATGGTTTATAATCTCTGGACTTGATAAGCCTGCTCACAGATACAAAACCACATTCTTTCAATGCAATGCTGACCTTGCATTCTTAATTCTCCAAAATAATAATAAATACAGAAATACATTTTCTGACTATCTATCCTAGCACAATTTCGTTTGTCATTTGGCATTCCTTATTTTTCAAAATAATATTTATTTAATGCAAACACACTTTTTATTCGACAGGACGAATTCTTCTAATAAACAATATTTTTTTAAAGTAAATACACTTCTGAGCGAAATTATATTCTGTGGTCACTGAATATATTACATTTGTAAATTATTTTGTCTGTGATTCTGTAGCAGCGCCCAACAAGATTCGAAAGATATGTTCTTCCTATGATCTAAACAGCTTATTTTCCACGATATTTTAATCATTGGTTTTATACATTAGTTGCCGAAATGGTTGGACAGAGCGTTTAATTATTTCTAAAAGATCTTGGTGATATGCCTTGAATCCATATGAAAGTCTTGTTCCGAGTAGAGCTATTTCCGAACGTCACATGAATTTCGGATTAATGTTTTATCTTTGAATCAACTTGCAGTGTTAGGAGAAACGACCACGAATACTACATATGCCAAATTATTTTAAGACCTATAGTAAATTATTATTGTTGAGCAATTCGAATAGTGTAGTGACTTACTAATTCCACTAGCTGAATTTTGCATGATGGAAACAGTACATGTGCCATCACAGCTTTTATTCCACTTTCAGATAAGATTTTCTGTTTTGAAAATATCTAAATTGACACCTTTTGCTTGGAACATTTTGTAGACTGTTTATTTTTGTTCAAGATTTTCTTATTCTAACTATGATTACCTATGTCATTGGCAGAGCCCATTTTATCGTCAGTACTTTATTCTCAGCATTGAAGCAATAATCTCTACTGGTAACAATACGCTTTTACATGTAGATAACAAACAAGTTCAGTCATTGCTCAATAATAGAAAGAAGACAAATGCAAATATGTGTTTCTAAACTGATTTGTTATACTATAGGTCGACATGACTGATGAGAGAATTAGATAGCTTGTCCCGATATACTGCTGCCTGACTTGTTTTTTAAAAAGACAGCATAATGGCATGCTCTTGATAGTGAAGCAGAAAGAAAACCGGAGAGAATACTCGTTGATGCAGTGAAAAAAAAGGAGGATACTATCAAATATATAAAAACAAAAGTTTTGAGCAGTGTGGACTCTAGAAGTTCAGTGCTACGTATTTCTGACGCCAAATGAATGTAGGTGCAATAATTTAAATATATAATTAGTATGTAGTGTAGTCTATAAGCGGTGATATATATATTTAAAAGACGAAGAGTCTTGAAACGACAATCTTAGTTCTAACGACAAATGCAAACTTGCAAGGAGAAGGACTGTGTCAGAAGAAGGTTTTAATGAAAATATGAAGAACATTGAAATTGATTTCTGAAATGCATAATAAGAACAGTTGTTCTGTAAACTGTTCATATTAAAGGTAAAAGACCAAAGGAAACAGCTGAAATTGTATTTAACACACTATTTTAAATAAATAAAAAACATGATAGTAAGTGTAAAAGATCAAAGTGATATAAATTACCTTAACCGACAAAAATCGGATTAACAAAATTTCCGGCCGTGGTCGATGGGCTCGGAATGTAACGAATGTCAATAGCCGACTAGGTTATGGTGTACATCAAAGGCAGAAAATACAGGTAATAGCCGAGAATGATATTATTGATATCAAAGCAGAAACACGGGCAACGTCAGAGGTTTGAACAGCAATTTATGACAAAGATATGAATGACATCAAAAGGCAAAAAAAAAACAAATCGACAACAAAAGCTTGAAAGGCAAAGTCGACAAAGGCACGATTAACGTCAATTAAGCGACAACACGAAATTATAAATATGCGTAGGAATTTTGAGTTATATAAGTCTGTGATTTTTGGTTGAAGACAAGAAAAGACGTCAGAAAACACACAAATTTAGAGTTAGAGAGAATAGAGCCAGTTCTTGTGCGTGCATGATAACTCTCTGGCTTCTCTCCTCCTTTACACAATCGCCACCGAAGTATAAAATTATGAGTTTATATTCTTATATATACGTGTTCCTCGTTGTTTGTCAAGACGATTGTGGTTTTCTAGCAGCAGCCGTATATAACAAAAAGTTAATTTAATCAATCTAAAAACAGAAATACAATAAAATATAAATGCACTATGCCCTGAAAAGATATGGCATATAAATGATAGAAGTGTGATTATTTTAAGTACTGTTTATTAGAAAACACAATACTAAAGAAAATATTTTACTATCATTTACTCTTGTTAAGAATTAATATATCCTTATGTAAAACAAATATTTCTCTGGTAATAAATTAAAAACAATACTAAAATATATAGGAAGGTTATCTAAAAATCAATAACAGCAACAAAATTTCTTATTTCCTCTAGAAGTAACGACAGCAATGCTTTATATTTATATACAGCTCATCAGTGTTTCACTTCATAGATAACACTGTAATGGAAATATTTATGATTTGAAAATGAAGGTCCAGACATGGTAAATATTTAAAAATATGAAGGATCCTTCCCGAATATTTACTGTCTCTAATCCTATTTGTTGGCTTTATCGTAAACGACAATTTATTAGATTGGCACGAATCGTTTCCAGCTTTATTGTTTTTATATATGAACTGTATCGTTTGAATGCGATATATCTTTTCGCATGTCACAGAAATTGATAACATGTATACATATTCTGAATGGTGATATTTGAGTGCGCCTTTCTAAATGATTCCTTTGTGTGCTGTTAATATTAAATGTCTGTGCGCTTAATGGAAAAATGGAAGAAAATGAGACGCATTTTCGTCATTTCATACACTTTAATTCCGGAAAGTAAAGCTCGTTGAACATAGTGCTAAATTGATATATGCAGCTTATGGAGTTTCTTATTTTAGTAATTTGATCCAAGTAAGACAGTAAAACCGCAATGACAAGAGGGGTTACTGACTGCAAAGAATAAGATAAAAAAATAATTTTATTAATGAGAACTAGAATTTAGAAGACAGAATATAACGATTGACGTTGTGTGTACATTTTTTAAGTGCCAAGTTGATTGAACAGCAAGAGATCAGAATATATTTATTCAATGAGCAGGAAATAGAAACTAAGAAACTGTTATTATAGAACATAAGTCTACATGTTTTTTTTTAAAATCCTATCACCCCGAGCAAGGCGGTAACGCCACTGATGTGCAGGGGGCTACGTAAGAATGAAAAGATTGGAAAAGAGAAAGCCGCAGACCACATCCTAAACAGGGAACAAGGGATAAGCCTCTACACCTGTTCAATAGATGAAGGTGGAGTGTGAACCGGGCGATAGTTTAGTCTATCTACTCCAATTAAAAAAAAAGAAAAAAGAGAAGAGTGAAAAGTTTGGAAGAGAGAATGCCGGAAACCACATCCTAAACAGGGAACAAGGGATGAGGCTTTTAACCTGTTCAATAGACGAGGGTGGAATGTGAACCGGGCGATAGTTTAGTCTATCTACTTCAATTGAAAAAAAAAAGAAAAGAAAAAAAGGAAAGAGTGAAAAGTTTGGGAGAGAGAAAGCCGGAAACCACATCCTAAACAGGGAACAAGGGATGAGCCTCTTCACCTGTTCAATAGACGAGGGTGGAGTGTGAACCGGGCGATAGTTTAGTCTATCTACTCCAATTGAAAAAAAAAGAAAAGATAAAAAGGAAAGAGTGAAAAGTTTGGGAGAGAGAAAGCCGGAAACCACATCCTAAACAGGGAACAAAGGATGAGCCTCTTCACCTGTTCAATAGACAAGGGTGGAGTGTGAACTGGGCGATACTACATATAGAATTTTTTTCTAGGAAAATGATGACTCATAACAGCGATATGTGCGCTTAAACTTGTAAAGTCAAATCATCAATGAGGAAGGCCCATCAGAGAAATTACCGTAAAATATTTTTATAAAAGGCACTGGGTACCTTCTTTAAGGCGTTAGGAAATTGACTGGATTCACGGTGCCAGATGAAAACTAATAACCTAGCAGATTCTTCTTTGGGTGCAGCAAAAGTTGAATATACGAGATTTCCATTTCGTAAAATTATTAAATTTTATCTAGATGAACATCTATTGTTCGGTATATCGGTAGTTCTTGACGATTAAATAGAAAAGCTGATTACACTTAATCCGGGTTGCACGAAACTGATCTTGTAATCGAATTCTTTATATTCTTTATTGGTAAAGTGAATTACCACAAGAGGGAGTTAATGGAGAGTATTTTTTTCAAAATCTGCCTGACAGTAGAGCCAGCGTGAAAGAGAAAAATTGGATTGTTTATAATAATATGAAACGAAAGAGCTACTGTTAAAATTTACAAAGACGGGTCTTCATTCGAGGATTGTTTGATAAGAATCTGCTTCTATTAGAAGAGAAGTGTTTATTATGTGAACTCTTAATCAGAGTTTGAATGAAGAAAATTATTGTTTCCAATTAAAATGATTAAAACAACATCGATGAAATATTTCCGGAATTAAGAAATGACAAAGGCATTCACTTCCGTTATAACGTAAAGAGGTTTGTATGCCACCTAAACAAAAACAACTCACCAACTTAAATTTTATAAAATATATCGAGGTATACAGCAGAAGCACCAGATATGATATGTTAGCAATATTCAATGCATGGATTAATGTATATTTATAAATTTGTAAGATGATTTCTGACTAGAAAAAATTGTTTAGCACGAACATATTTTTCTAATGCTTAACAGTCAAGAAGTGGAAGAAATTTGAAATATAAGAGATGAGACTAAATAAGAAGCGTAAACAAAGAAAATGGAAATTAGACAGATCTAGAAGTAATAAGCCATTAAAAAATAGTCTCATTTATAAAAGTTATACTTTGTAGAGATGGTCGGCCAAGCCGTGTACAAGGCCAGTTCGCAAATATAGCCGACAATCCCTGCATTTAGAGATATCAGATTAAAAGAATGGTTGTATTTTAAATGTTCAAGTAAAATTTATATTAACTAAAAAGAATAACAAATTTGTAAGAAAAAAGTATTCAAATTGTTAAGTAATTTTACGTAGTTAAATGTTCTAGAGAAATATTAGTAAGTGGCATAATGTATGTATCTAAAACATTAACAGGTTAATAACATATTCTGTTTTCCTTTCCATTTTTCCATGGCCGGCGAGAAAGTTAAAAGGAAGGTGAAGCAATAAAATAAATTGTACTTATCGGCATTCAGTTTTTAAGAGTTGAATTATCTTCTAGTGTTGTTTTTGTTGTTGTTGTTTGGTTGGCGGCGTGTAAGTGAAGACAAAGAAAGGAAAATTTGAATGGGAGGAAAAATGAATGAATGTATGTCAACGAGACATGACAGAGTCGGCGTCTTGAAATTTATTTTGTTACATTTTAGCGTGTCGTCTCTATGCTCCCATCTGACAGACTAATTCTGAACTTTTTCCATTTTGCCGTATACCGATTCACCTTTTAACACTAGATCGCTATCTTTTCTCTCAGTTTTGCAAATCGCTTCCCTTAATTGGTTAGAAAATAAATTTAATATCTGATCGCGAAATATGGCTTTGTTTCTTATCTTTCAGTTTGGGGTCAATCCCTTTTCTATTTGTCAAAATTATATTTCCCACTCGATTGTGAATTTCTGCCTTGGTGCGGATTTTGCAGTCATTATCCATTATTGTGGGTGTGCAATTTTACTTTTTGCGTTCCAGTTAATTATTGGATGATATAGGATTTGTATCCTATAGATTACCATTTTAACAATATCGACGAATTGGGATGTTTTTAAATTATATAATTCAATTCAACATGACATTAAAAGAAGAAATTTAGTGGCAATACTTTCGTAGAAGCAACGTTGGTAGAGATATTCAAGGTTAATCGGCAACTTTATTTCTTGTTTTATAATGATTTAGTATGCATATCTAAGATGTTTCACAAGGCCGAACATATGAAGCAACTTGTGAGCGTTGAATCTAATGCTCACTTGGAATTAATCTAATGGGAGAAGCTTGTTAACCGTTGCACAATCTCAAATGACTCAGCGTTTTGTTAATCCTAGCTTACATGTGGCAAGAAAATATGGGAGCAATCAGAATTCTTATACTAAAACAAGCTAGCTAACTGTTACAACATGCCTTATTAATTATTCTATGATTAAGTGGATAGGCATTCCCCCGTTAAGCCGAATATATAAAACATCATGGTAATGTTCTGGGTTAGGCCAACAGTGACAGAATTATATGCAATCAACGTGTAGTATCTTTTCTTGGTGTTGATTACATGTGACACTAATGCAATACTATGAGTCATGAATAACAAACTATCTAAACAAGATTGATTTCAGTTACACAGCGTCGATGGGAAATCAATGACAGCGTGGATGGGAAGGAAACTGTAAAACAGTAGAAAGACATTTTATTAATAATTAAAGTATATTCATGAGTGATGAAATATGGATATAGAAATTAATAATCAAAAAATTAAAAATAAATTCAAAAAATTTGTAAGCGTTTTGTTATAATACGGTCTCCAAATGCCAGATGAAATAATCTACATTCCTATATGAGGGAATAAATCATCAGTTACCGAAATGTTTTATAAAAGCAAAAAAAAAAAAAAAAATGGAAAAAATTTCTGAAATGATGATTCTATACACGAGGGACACGGTTGACAATTAAACAAGAACATTTACATTTATTATTATTATTATTATTATTATTATTTATTTATTTATTTATTTATTTATATTATTTCGATTTGTGCTATAGTCACACTCCCTATTAAGTCAGCAGAAAGGCCTCAGGCAAGAAGTTGTGTTTTGTTGCAACATTTCTTTGTCTTTCTAAGTTTCATAACATTGTTAGCGTTACGTGGACAAATTTCTTTCTTAATGTGTGAGCTGTACTTATCAAGAAAATTTGTGCATTTCTTTTAAGCTAGGATTTCCAAAAATTTGATCATTGTATTAATGTGTTTCTTTTTTATCATTCCAAGTGTAACTACTATGATGATACTATTCTTGTTTTCAATTTCAGTATTTTCCTATTTCGATTTCCGAGTTTTTCTGCATCCATAGTTTTTCAAACTCCTTAGTTGTTATGTTAGCGAGTTGGGCAAGCTATATTAATAAGCTGACAAGTTTGTTTGTTTTTTTCTCTTCAGTTTTGGAAAATTATCTCCGGACTATTTGATTCAATCTTCCTGTCTGGTAAAATCGCGTAATCGCATAGAAATGTGATATCTTCTATTTCTGTAACGGCTTTTGGTTGATGTTCATTCTATTATTTGTTAACATATTTTCCAAAGTTTTGGCACATTTTCCAGTGAAAATATTGCCACACTCTATCGTGACGACTTTTGTATTCATTTGGCGCAAGTACAGAATATCCTGAGATTAGATAGTCTATGGTTTCCTGATATTTGTCACAGAAACTGCACTTTGGATCAATACTATTATTTATCATATTTGTCTAGAATTTCTTATCAAACGACTTTGGTATTTTACTGCAAAATAAAAGCTTTCAATTTCATCCGAGTGGCTATCAATTTCTGTCAGCTTTATCAACATCGGATTTGCTAGCACGTTCTGAGGATTAGCCATGCATATGTTTCTCTTGGCAGCGTTGTTTTATCTGTTCAGTAGTTTTATCCTTGTATTTTTTGTGTCTGTTTTAGTTTTCTAAAGAATCTGCTAAATATAAATCTCGTTTGTATTTACAGCCTTCTTTCAAAATTTAATATTTTTATTCCAGTTTTATAAGTTTATTATTAGTATACTAAATGTCGCATCCCTTCAGTACGTGTGTGATCATAGCTGTTCACAATTTCCAGTCTTTTGTAACTCTTAGAAAAGCTTGTTTATTTGCTATGACTTTTAATCGTTGTTATACCAAGGCATTTACACAGGATTATTCGATATGTTATGTGATGTTTATTTCTGTCCAGTTTACCTTCATAGTGTCCTGTGTTAAATATTATAAACCGATTTTCCTCATTATGTACCATAGAAATTCATCTTGTTTCTTTTTTGGGGATAAGCTCTTTCATTAAGTGAAAATCCCCAAATTAATATTCAGTGTTAATTATTACGAATAGAAAGGAAATAAAAAGAAATCAATTCGCATTGAGGATAAACTGTATTAATACTGCTATAATTTTTTGTAAAATTTAACTATATCATCAGAAAAAAATTAACTACAGCAGCAACCACGTTTAGGTCTGTCCAGAATTTCTATTACGGTGATTTTCTAAGCGTAGCTTAGATGTGGCATGAATCGAAACTATTGAGAACTCAGTGAAATTATTTTCTGAACATAGAATAGATGATACACATGGCCGAAAATTTGGAAAACCCAGTGAGGATCAAACTCACTACTAAGTCGTAACTGTTTTACAAGACAAACTTGCTAGCCATTATATGAAGTGGAAGTGACCCGGGAATTTCTATTATGATTGTATTGGCATTTACAAAGTTGAACAACATTGCAACTTCTGCGATTCATGTATACGGCGTTCACAGTAAACAGAGAATTTTCTCTCGTTCATCTAATTCGACTCGACATCCATTGGACGGCATACAATCTCTGACAGAAATAATTAGGTGGTGAAAACTCAGGTCACTCTTCTTTGCTTGAACCTGAATGTTGTACGACAATCCGAATCAATATACTATTATTCAGATTCGGTGTTTGCAACTTAGCATACGCAGAAAGCAATATTTCTATGAAAGGAAGAGAATTTGTTTTACAATATAACGAGAATTCTTCTGCTTACTTCTGCTTTATATGTCCGAATTGACAAGCTATTATTCTTGAAGCGTGATCAATTATTTTGGCGAGGAAGCAAACGCTCAACTCTCCATTCGCAAGTAAACTTTTCAATTGATGGCTACACAAATACTTTTCTAATACTATGTTTATGCTTCTTCAGCCTGAAGCTGAACATAGCTCTCCACATATTTTGTAGGTATTTACATTACCCCACCATGTATCGCTGTCCCTTCACACACGCTGAATCTTTCTCCGTCCCTCTCATTTCAGTATGTTCTCTGAGAGTCGAATTCCCCAAGACCTGTTTCTTCATTATATGTCGCAGAAATTTTCACTGTTTATTTCTGATTCCGTTATGAGTCGTTCAGAATTTCTTTATAAACTACTCGTTATTCCTATGTTTAGTTCATACATTCATTCGGAATAACCGCATTTCTGTAACAGCATGTCTCTTGCTCATCTGTGAAAATATTTTCCGTGATTCACTGCCATTTACGAGTAGTGATATTGCATATGGATTACAGAGATATTGCTTAAAAATAAAAGAAGAGCCGACTTCTAATTCCGATTGCATTTATATATGCGTAAATACCTTTGGGAAATATATAAATCCGTAATTTTTTTTCAAGTTATGGGTTAAATAGCAGGAGGGATTCAGTTGTATAATCTTGGTTGAGGACCAATCTACTGCAGAAAGCAATCTACAGTGGGAAAAATGCCCAGTTAGCCATGTGTATTTCCAGACATGATATTCCATGCGTATATCACGTATGGCAGTTAACTAACTGATATTGCACACTCATTTCTTTGGTTTTAATGAACTCAAACAATTTCTCTAGACATTGCTTAAATTTTAGATGCTACATTTGCAATACAAATACATATTTGGATTTTGGAATCAAATTTTCTAACATCCGACATTTTTTATTAACTAGATATTTATTTATCAGCGGACTTTTTGTTTAAATCCATGTCACAATACTAGGGACAAATGCACGACCGAATATCGTGATTCATCATGATTTCGGGTGTTCCTCAAGGGTCACCCTTAGATCCTATGCTGATTCTGATCTTCAAAAATGATCTTTCTGATGTCATCAGTTCCAAATAGACACCAACATTTCATCCCGCTTTAATAGTAAATCCGTCAAAATGACAAAGTAAACATGGCTGCTGCTTATGAAAATACTTCTAATTCGTAGTTAACTCACTTGTAACTTTTATTCCATAAGAAACAAAACTGCATACCGTTAACCATCATAGACAATCTTTTTTTAACGCCACTGTTATATAGTTGATGCTATTCTCTTGTGAGAATAGCATCTATATCTGTGTCTCCTTGATCTCATCTTTTCAACCGACCTTGAAGTGGAATGACAGAATCAATAGCTGTGTCGTGGCATAATTTTATTTTGCCAGAGTTTACATTTCACACACACACACACACACACACACACACACACACACACACACACACACATATATATATATATATATATATATATATATATATATATATATAGCAATCGTCCGTGCACTATCTTGTCACATCTGCTTTAGTTCTCTTACTATTCATCACAAGTTTCTTGAAACATTTAAAAAAATAATCAGTAATGTAATCGTTTCTGACTTGATATCTCTACTTCAGTAACATTCTCAGCGACGTGTCGATGCTTTCTTTAGTGTTTCCTCGAAATATTTTAAAGGAAACTTGTATGACGGGAGCTTTTTCTCTTGATATACAAAGATAGAAAGAGGCATAAAACAAAGATGTGTTTTTTATTCAGAACAATTCAACTTGCACAGCGAGACTAACCTTGAGGACCCTAGCCGCTATGCTAGGATTCGTCTTTGGTGTTCCCAATCTAAACAACAAATGATACGCAGATGATACAGTGCTGGTAGCTGACAAAACCTCCTAAAAACGTTAAATGAAAAAAGTCAAAACAAAGAGCTATGAATGTATTACAAGAAAAACAAATGTATAGTTTCAGCAAACGGAGGAACCCAAAACGCTAATTATAAGTTAGAGATAGTAAAATCAAGCAAGTACAAACATTTTAGTAGTTAAGAATTGTTCTAACGTGCGACACTGAGATCCGAAGACGAATTGTAATAGTCAAGAACGCATTCCAGAAGCTGAGCAGAGTATTAAGTGACAGAAAATTTTGCTAGAAACAGGGAAGAGAGTTCTGGAATGCTATTTGATGTCTGTCCTTTAATATGGCAGTGAATGCTGGAAAATATCATCCAAAGATCAAGGAAAGAGTTGAAGCAATTAAAATGTGGTTCTACAGAAGAATGTTGCAAATATCATGAGTAGAGCATGTGAGCAATGATGAGGTTTTGAAATAGTTGAAAACGCAAAGGAAATTAATACTGATCATCAGGAAAAGTTAGCTGAAGTTCTTGGGTCATGTGATTAGGAAGAAAGGTCTAGAGAATCAGATACTTGCAGGTCAGATAGAGAGAAAGAAAGACAGGGGAAAGCATCAGATAACATATTTGAAAACCTGAGCAGGTGGATAGCAGAGGGTGGTTTCTGTGATTTAACAGGGGAGAGCGTGCTAAGAGTAACCAGGGATAGGGAGACGCGGAAAGCCATGATCGCCTACGTTCTGAAAGGACATGGCACATTAAAGAAAAACTAAGTAAAATAATATTATAAGTCTGAGAGAATTAAATAACATATATTTCATATTTACAATCATTTAATTAAGCGAAAATTATTCTGAATTCATAAGTAAAATTATGATGGTTTTCAGCAATGTTTGGAGCAATGTTAACAGTCAAACAGTAGCGATCTCTGCAAAACTATGTAGGACGAGGACATTTAGAAATTCTCCTCTGATTCTAGCATTTAGTTCTTCTTCTATGTGCTCTGACCCTTCAGGACATAGGCGATCATGGCTCTGAGCACGCCCTTTCCTGTTACACTATTCAATTCTCGTTCCGTCACCCAA
>JBBBDQ010032673.1:0-75000 GCA_037127315.1 Ascarosepion bandense
TAGATAGATAGATAGATAGATATACTAATACTTGTTTGAATGGATGGATGTTATCAAAAAGGAAAAAAAGTATAACATGCAAATTACAAATTGGTTATACCAAATTCAAGCAAGTTTGGATACTGGCAACTGTCAGAGAGAGTCCTCTTGGTTAAACTGCGGGGAAGGCCCCTCAATATAGCTATTATAGTAGTCTATGCGCCAACAACTCAAAGCTCGGAGGACGAAATAGAATCATTCTATTCAATACTGGACAGTGCTAAGGCTCAGTGCAAAAGCCAAGAAGTTAGGATAATAATGGGGGACTTAAATGCAAAGGTAGGTAAAGATAGAGAAGGAGACACGAACGGCAACTTCGGACTAGGAGAGCGCAACGAAAGAGGAGAAAAATGGATCCAATGGTGCTCAGCCAATGACCAGGTCATTACTAACACCTGGCTCCAAGAACACTCACGACGTTTATGGACATGGAGAAGCCCAGGAGGGGACACCAAATAGATTATATAACTATAAACAAGAGATTCAGGAACGCAGTAGTCCAATGCAAAACATACCCAGGTGCTGACTGCGGAAGTGACCACGTCCCAGTCATCTGCAAACTAAAAGTGAAACTCCGAAGACTGAAGAAGCCCAGCATATCACCAAGACTGCAATACGACACACTAGAGGGCGATCTCACCTGCAGAAAGAATATAATAACAGCGTGAGAAAGAAATATGAAGAACAAATTGGAAAAGGATACTCAAAATGGGATTCACTAAAAGAAGCAATGGTGACCTCAGCGAACAACATAGCCCCAAAGGAAATCAGACGCAGAAGAAAAAATGAGTGGATGACCGAAGAGATCCTCCTCATGATGCAAAGGAGACAAAAAATAACGCCAAGACACGGAGCAGAGTACAAAAAACTTCACAGGGAGATAAGGAACAAATGCAGACAAGCCAAAGAGGAATAGCTCAACAACAAATGTGCAGAAGTAGAGAGACTGAGCAGGAACAACAAAGCAGAAATGCATAAAGAGATAAGAGAACTGACAGGACAAAAAACCTGTTCCTCAACAGGATGCATAAAATCCAAGGAAGGGACAATCATATTAGAGAAAAGGAAATACTCCAGCGATGGGAAGAATACATAAAGGATCTCTTTTGCGACAAGAGAGAACAACCGAGAATACACAAGGAGATGGATAGACCGGAAATACTAAAATCCGAAGTGGAAGCTGCAATGGCCAAAATGAACAGAAACAAAGCACCTGGCCCAGATGGCATAGTGATAGAGCTGCTGACAGCCTTAGAAGAATATGGCATAGAAAAGATTACCGACATAATAAACGAAATTTATAGCAGCGGAATAATACCAGACGACCTATGCAAGTCGATATTTATAGCGCTGCCGAAGAAGCCTGGTGCAAACGAGTGCGAACTACACAGAACTATCAGCTTAATGAGTCACATTACAAAACTGATTGTCAGAATCCTGATGAATAGAGCGAGAAGCAGAATCAAGCCAGAGATAGGGCAGGAACAGTGCGGGTTCGTCAAGGACACTGGAACAAGGAACGCCATATTCATGATTAGGATGCTCTCTGAAAGGGCATTACAAATGAAGAAAGACTTGTACCTGTGCTTCATTGATTACGCGAAAGCATTCGACAAAATACGACACAAAGCATTCGACAAAATACGACACAAAGAATTGATGGAACGCGTTCTTTGCCATGCCAATTCGCCTTCGGATCTCCGTGTCGCACTTTCCATCTCCTGTTAGAACACTTCCTAGGTACTTGAATTCTTGGACTTGTTTGATTCTGTTACCCCCCACCTGTATTTGGCATTTTGGGTTGTATCTTTTGCTGATGACCATGCACTCAGTTTTCTTAAAGTTTATTTGTAGTCCCTTCTTGTCACTCTCCACTGCTACTTTCTGCATGAGATCTTGCAGTTTCCTTTCCGTGTCCGCAGAAGATGAGCAAAATACTAACACACAAGAAGATCTCAATAGAAACGAAGAAAAGAGTGCTAGACTGCTACGTGATGCCAGTTCTTCAATACGGCTGTGAATGCTGGACAATATCATCGAAAATGAGGACAAAACTAGAAGCGGCCGAAATGTGGTTCTACAGAAGGATGCTACGGATATCGTGGACTGAGCATACAAGCAACGACGAAGTGTTAGAAAGAATGGCAACAAAAAGGAAATTGATGCTGAGCATCAGGAAGAGACAACTGAAGTTCCTGGGACATGCAATGAGGAAGGAGAGCCTGGAGAACCTGATACTGACTGGACAGATAGAAGGAAGGAGAGACAGAGGAAGGCAGCGGATAACATATTTGCAGGGTCTGATCAGGTGGATGACGGAACGGGGTTTGCCAGGAGCAACAGGAGCAAACATACTAAGAGCCACAAGGGATAGGGAGACGTGGAGATCCATGATCGCCTACGTCCTGAAGGGACAGGGCACATAGAAGAAGAAGAAGACGAAAAGTGCATCACTGAAATTCGAAATCGCATTCAGATAGTGAAAGATGACTTCCAAAACGTAAGCAAAGTATTAAGAAACAGGAAAAAATCATTAGAAACAAAGAAAAGAGAACTGAATTGTTACGTAATATCGTTCTCCATATATGGTAATGAATGCTAAACAATCTTAATGAAGCAACAAAAATATGGTTCTACAAAAGGATGCTGAGAATACCATAGATCGAACATGTGAGCAACGCAAAACGTTAGCGAAAATGGAATCAAAAAGAACACATACCACATACTTAGCATCAGAATGAAAGATGTAAAAGTTCTAGGGAGAATAATGAAGAAAATAGCTTATAAAATTTGATAATCAAATTACACTCCTCTTTCCCACCGCGGTTGGGGCGCTTGTTTAACAAAATCAGAATGCAAGATGAGATTAGTCAGTCGGCTCCCGTATCTTAGAAGAAGAGGTTGGAAAGAGATTTGAAATATGGTCGGCCTGAAAACTTGCCTGCTGCTACAGAACAAAGAGGAAGACGGGAAAGAGCGATATTGCAAATTCAACCAACTAGAAGTTGAATAACCGATCGTCCCGAAGAAATAATACACCACGAATATTATGCAACTGAAATACCAGCCAACTGAGTTTTCTTTCCCGTCACTTATTTTGATTTATTTGTAATCTTGTAATTATTCGATATATATAAATATATATAAATCTACACCGTGTCGTTGCGGTCTTAAATCTGGTTTTCATTATGTAGCAATTCCTCGCATGTCTGGACCATCCTCATCAAGTAGTAATAAGCAGTCTTGTTTGGTTAATCCGAGATCAACAACACAGCGTGGGCGTAATCGGTCAAAGGTCAAGCAGGTTGACTGGACGCAGCCTATAATATAAGATAAAAACAAGGTTAATAAAGGATAAATAAATGAAAAGATATTTATTGCATAATTTAAGTGTTATGTACGGCCGAATTATACTCGTTATTGTTTCTCTTTTTTTTTTTTTTTCATCTTGTTTAAATTTTGGGTGCGTTTGTTTAAAATACAATGAACGACACTTTTATTCTTGTTTATATAAGATTTATTGTCTGTTTTATCTTTTCTTATTGGCTATTAGTTATAGCTAATAAGTGATTTCTGTTGCGCAGTCTAATGAAGAAATTAGTTTCACCGTATTAGCCATCCTTATAGAAGCGTCAGTCCGTCACCCACAAAATTAGTCACAGTCGCAATAAAGTTAATCAACTTCAAACAGTTAGGGTAAAATTTAAAACTTCAGTTTCATTGCATGTTTACAACAAAGTATTAGAATGTGAGCAATTTTTTTTTTTTTTTTTTTTTTTTTTTGTGAACGTATCTGTTCATGGATAAGATCTTCATTCATTAAAATAATCAGACACATGTCTGGCAGTAGAAAGTTCATATTTTTTTCTTTTTTAGTAAAACTCAATATTCACAGTTTGCAAGAAAAGGAAAGAAAGTCTAAGCCTATTAGCTTAGAGAATCTGGTGTATAGCTTCAATTGTCTGTGAGGCGAGTGTTTAGATCTCTAGTTGCTTTGGGAGTAGAGAGTTATTTGGCATATATTTGTGATGACGGGCTGTTGGTTGTTGATGTTGGCTGGCCAGGAGCTGCTGCCCAGTCGTTTTTTATTATTTGTTATTATTATTCTCGTTCATGAGATACAAACTTATAGGTTTTGAATTTATTCACACCAACAGCGATTTATTAGAAATTATCTTCTTAGACACGTTGGTTTGCTTTTCTGCTACGTCCGCAAATTTCTAATCTAGCTTTGATTCTTCCATGTCTGCATGTTCGTTTTAACGAATACGCTATATCTATGAGGAGGCCCATTTTGATAATTTAGACAAGAATTATACCTGTGTTTTCTTTTAGATAGTGAATTTGTAAAAATATTTCTAATAAAGTCTATATTAATGCCCCTTTTGTATATTATTTTAATGTTTAAGTATAGAACAGTGTTTTTTTTTCTCAAAAAAATTTTTGAATTTTATCTACGGTTTTAGCTTAGATTACTAGAGCATCATTATATGGAGCATATAGAGATGCTCAACAACCTCCACATTTTCGGAAAAAAACGTTAGGATAATCAAAAATATTGACAGGAAACCGCTTGTGTACGGATAGGAAATGAACTCAGCAGGTATGCAAAAATAGAAAGGGGCATAAGACAAGGATGTGTTTTCTCACCGGGTCTTTTCAACCTGTACAGCGAAGCAATTACGAGAGAAATAAAAGCCTTGCCAGGATTCGTCATTGGCAGCCACAATCTCAACAAAATCAGATACGCTGATGACACGGTGCTGATAGCAGACACGGAAAGAAAAATGCAGGACCTTCTACAGAAGTTAGCAAAAGAAAGTGAAAAGAAAGGACTGAGCATAAACTTAAAGAAAACTGAATGTATGGTCATCAGCAAAAAGAGGAGCCCAATATGCCAACTACAAGTCGGGGAAACTAAAATAAAACAAGTAAAAAGTCAAATACCTGAGAAGTGTTTTGACAAAGTGCGACATGGAGATCCAAAGACGCATTGGCATGGTTAAAGACGCATTTCAGAAGGTAACCAGAGTACTGAAAGAGAGGAAAATCTCATTAGAAACAAAGAAAAGAGTGCTAGATTGCTATATGATATCTGTTTTTCTGTATGGAAGTGAATGTTAGACGATCTCATCAAGGATGAAGGAGAGGCTTGAGGCAGCAGAAATGTGGTTTTACAGAAGGATGCCGAAGATAACATGGACGGAGCGCATGTGCAACGATTAGGTGTTGAAAAGGATCTAAACGAGAAGAAAACTCATATATACGTATATAAATCGGGGTTATCACTTTTTAACGTTTTGTAAAATCAATTTCTCGTAACATAAAACAATAAGCTTTTTAAAAATTATGAAAAACATTGAATTCAATTTTTTTTTTTTTTTTTAAATGTCATCCCTGGCACGAAATTTCTAAAATTGTATATAAGTATAGTAGTACTATGATTTTTTGGAAGATTCTAAAACTTGGTTTTGTTTATTTGTAAGTTTGTATTTTATGCTATAGCTATAAACTGTTAAATACGTTAAAATACATTAGTACTATCTAATTATATAATTAGCAAATTGAAAAATATGGCTTGTGCAAGTTTGCAATTTTTGTTTATTTGTAAAGTTATGTGTTATTCTATAAGCTGTTATATGCGTTAAAAATACGTAAGTGCTATACAATTATATCATTAGCAAATTTAAAAATAAAGTTTTTGAAAGTTTGCATTTTTTGTTTATTTGTAAGGTTATTATGTTATGCTATAGTTATATTCTGTTAAATGTTTTACAAAACATAAGTACAATTTAATTACATCATTAGCAGATTGAAAAATAAAGCTTGTGAAATATTTTGATATTTTTTACCTTTATTGCATATACGGTAAACCCGAATTTTCGGTTAAAACAAATACATACCATTTACTTTTAAACAAATGTTCATTGATTTATGACACATAAACATATGATTACAAAAAAGTCATTACCTTAATATATATATATATATATATATATATATTAAGGTAATGACTTTTTTGTAATCATATATAAAAAAAAGGCTTGTCTGCTGATGGTATAAATTATATATATATATATATATATATATATATATATATATGATTACAAAAAAGTCATTACCTTAATATATATATATATATATATATATATATATTAAGGTAATGACTTTTTTGTAATCATATATATATATATATATATATATATAATTTATACCATCAGCAGACAAGCCTTTTTTTTTTTTTTTTTTTTTATAATTGTGTCACCCCAAGCAAGGCGTTTTACTGCCACTGTTGAGCAGGGGATTACATAGGAGTAGGGTAGGAGAAGGACGAGAATACTGCTGAGAGTAGACTGGACGAAAAAAGAAGCATCAGAGAGAGAGAGAGAGAGAGAGAGAGAGAGAGAGAGAGAGAGAGAGAGTAGATAGACTAAACTATCACCCGGTTCACACCCCACCCACGTCCATTCAACAGGTGTAGAGGCCCATCCCCTGTTCCCCGCCCAGGATGTGGCTTCCGGCCCTCTCCCCTCCAATCCTTTCACCCTTATGCAGCCCCCCGCACATCAGTGGCTCCACCGCCCTGCTAGGGGTGACATGATTAAAAAAAAACAAACAAAAAAAAAAAACAGTGCGTCTAAGAATAACCGCTTTTAACTTAAGCCGGGACTGAAACCCGACTGAGTTGATATCAGTCGGATATTCACCTCTCCCAACAGGCCACAGACGAAACGTCCGAGAAAGGCCGATTTCATAGTGTGTAATGTATTTTATATGTTAACAATAGCGAGGGCGTTCTATCTGATAACCGCTTCGAACGGGCGTTCTACACGGTAACCAGAGAACATAGTGTAAAGCCGTAAATACCTGCAGTTTATGAAGTTTTCCCTCTATAAGGCTCAATTGCAAGCAAGAGCATATATATACATATATATATATATATATATATATATATATATATATATATATATATACTAACAAAATAGTAAGATCGCCAAGACCTACCTGACGAGCCGTTGTGCGAAACCGCGGTAGGTCTTGGCGATCTTACTATTTTGTTAGTGTGTTTGCTCTGCGTTACTGCCTTCTAGTTAAATACTTTTCGGTTGTGTGTATCGAGCACTTTTCTTTTCTGGTTGTTTGTTCCGTTAGAGGGTTTTTTTTCTTTTTACTGGGAGGAACCGTATGTATTGTCGGTCCCACGCAGTTTTCTTTTTTTTCCCCCTCTTTGCCCAAAGCTTTATAGCCGAGGACAATAACGGATTTAGATTCTGCTGGTCATTCATGGTCTTAAAAAGTCCCTTCTATAAAATTTTGAGATTAGAATACACGCAGAGTCGGTTTAATAATTATTATTATTATTATTATTATTATTATTATTAATATATATATATATATATATATATATATATATATATATAGTTTTGAGGTATACTATATTTCTGGGTTATAGTGTATGTAAATACAAAAGTGAACAAAAGTTTTGTTTTTTTTGCTATTTTTTTTCATACTTTAAATCAATCGTCAGGCTATGTGCTTTGTGTTTTTGTTCTACTTTTTATATAAACAAGTCAGTGATCCATTGTGGGTAGTATGTTGCATTGTGGCTAGACTATTCTATAATTCTAACGGTTATTTTTGTGGGCGTAGTGTGTTAATTTGATTATTATTTACTGAGTTTATTTACTTATTTGTTTGGATTAGTTTATTTTACTTGCTTTTTGTTTATTTGTTTAATTTTGTATATATATTTGTATTTATTTTTATTCGTCTTCAGTTTTCGATTTTTAAGTAACGTAGCAAAAATTTGTTTTCGTGCCTGCATTTTGAGATGGGTCCTGATCGTGTATTTAGTCGTTTGGTATTTTGATCTGGAATAATATTATATCAACAAATACAAGACTCGCACGCCACGTGAAGTAGATACACGGCTGGTAAACTGCTAGTCAGTATATATATATATATATATATATATATAACAAGTTATTTCGCGACTTATATATATATATATATATATATATATATAAGTCGCGAAATAACTTGTTTTTAAATGAAAAATATTCAAAAGTTCTACAATACAATTGTGTTGAACACTTGTAAAATTCAACTGTGTACTGGTCTAATTTAATCTTGATCAAAAACTAAGTAATTTATACGCTCTCACACCCTGATTGAGCACTCGGTAAGAATGGTAGACTTTAAAAAGCAGTAGCTACTCTGGCATGTATGCATCGCTCATTCTGTAATGAATTAGATCACTCTGGCTATTGGGCGTGTATAATAATAATATACACGCTAAAAAGTCTGCCTTATTCTACCGAACGCCCATAGCCCAAAGGTAGAATCGCCGACTGATGCCAATTCGCTCAAGTGTCAATCCTGGTTTAAAAGCAATCGGAGTCTGCGGATGACTATATATATATATTTGTCATCCACATACAAGCCTATTTCGATATATCACAGCTTATCAGTGTGGTTAGACATCTACTTGCTTCTGGCCGGGATCAAAACTCGATAGATTTGGTGTCAGACGGAGTCTCTGATCCCTAAGCTATAGATGCCAAAAATGCGATCGACCAGCATAATTCCGAAAAATAAATATAAGTGGGAATTTTCCCCCAATATTAATAACAATATTTTCACATATATATATATATATATATATATATATATATATATATATATATTACATCAAAAGTTATTTTTAGTGGATACCAGTGTTGGAAACAGAAGTCTGCCTAACGAAACGTCCGCCGATTCCACTTTTCGTTTGATAACCTCTACGCTACGAGCACTGAAATTGCATTCCTCGACAAAATACTGAAGCCTAGTTATCCAAAGAGTTTACTAAGACCGTTTTGAAATTCTCATCTTTCGAATCTATCTTTCTTCAATAAATAACGACTCTAGCTGGCATCACTGGTTTTGGCGACAAGGGCTACTGAAAAATTAATCTCATCCCACCTACATTACACACTTGTCACGAAATACTTAGATGGCACCCCCTGGGTGGGGATTATCATCTTTGTCTTAGAGTGCGGTTCTGTTGTGCCTCTGTCCGAGCACAGATATGCAGCTGAGAAAAATAAAGTACTGAGAGAATGGATGACGGGATCAGGTTTGGGGGGAAACTGAATGCTTCTAGTTCTGAATGGTGAATAGTTCTTTAATGGTGAATTTATTCATCATCATAAAAGAAACGACCGCCCCGTCGGCTGGGGCTTCAGAATACGCCGACTGCACCTCTGCAGACTCAGAGGTGTACCTTCTACCCAATGAGGTGTCTTGGTTATGACGATAAACTGCATCCGATTCTTGGGTTTGACGATAAACTGCAACCGGCCTCTAATTAGGAATTTTTGAGAAGCATGGAACCACTTCTTAATTGCTGTTGTTTCCAGATCCACCCTGAGCCGGGGTGGTAGCACCTGATAGGGTTCTAGTTACGGACAAATAGTTAACCCCCAAATTGGAGTCAAAACAAAGCGATTGGCAATGAAACAACTAGAAATATTGTCGTTGGCTTTAGTTTCTTCTCTGCTGATCGAATCCTTTCTGATGATGATCTTGATGACTAAATTAGCCGCCAACGTGCAGATTCAGAACGTCATTCATATGAGTCTTGATCTAGGACTTATACAGCCTCGATCAAGACCCTCATATGAATACTTACTTGCTACAGGTCTCCTGCCGGGTAGGTATCATTATCTCTCAGTTGTGTCTCTGTGTTCGGGCAGAGTGCGCCTCAGTTGCGTCTCTATCTGAGGACAGAGACGCAGCTGAGAAAATAATATACTGAGAGGTGCCCGGCCCTGGGGAACAGATGCCTGAGGCTGCAACACGTCATTGCACTAGAGCCCAACGCATCCGACGGTTACGAGGGCTCGGCAATTTGGGGTCCTGACCCGAGCGTACGCACTTAAGTTTTCCGCCATGAACACGTTCTTCAGCCACATTACATCTCAGTGGATAGACGAGGTAAGTAACTGCTTGTCACGAATGACTCCCTATGGAAGAAAGAAAACGTTTAACCCTTGAAGAGGTCAAGAGCATCGAGGGCCTGTTTCATAAAGCTGCAATTCTTGGGAAGTTTGATTTAGTTAATATTGTTTGTTTAATGGCCTATCAATTCCTTACAGGTCATTTAATGCTGAAATTTAACTCCCTTGAGTTAAAATCAAATTAAAAATCAACATTGTTAATATAAAATATAGAAAATACTCGTTTTTATTGTCTATCAACACATCCCATGTTTTTTTATAAACAAAACATAGTTTTAGATTGTAAGAATTTTTTTGTTGGAGATAATAATGATTTACTAATATAAGTCTTACAAATTGACCTATAGCTGGGGGAGAAGAGGTGGATGCATGTATTCCCAAGGGTAAGTGAATATAACGAGCTTGTTAAAAAATGGAACTCTGATTTCCAATTCCGAGTGATTCATGATTATACCACCTGCAAATCCAAGCTTCCAGTATTTAGTATTCCGAAGCGGTTATCCATCTAGGTGATGACCAGGCTCGACGCTGCTTAACTTTGGTGCATCGTACGAGAACCAATGTTTGAACGTAATACGCACGTAAGCCGGGAAAGACTTGAGTTTAAAAAAATGTTCCAAAGCAACGTTTCTTGAAAGCAAATTCAAAATTGATGTTAATGTTTTTTTAATCAAGTTACCCCTAACAAGGTAGTAAAGCCACTAAGACACAAGGGGGTTACTTAGAAAACAGAAACATTACTAAGGAACGAGAACGAAAGAAAAGAAATCAGGAAGACAGCAGAAATATAGTAAGATATAAGGGGTTACTGGGGGGTGTGGAAGAATTAGCAAACAGTGAACATTACTAACAGGCGAAAACATTAGAAGAGTAAACAGGACAGTAGAAAGCCACTAAAACACAAGGGGTTACCGGGTGTGGAAGAATTAGAAAACGGAAACATTACTAACAGGCGAAAACATTAGAAGAGTAAACAGGACAGTAGAAAGCCACTAAAACACAAGGGGTTACCGGGTGTGGAAGAATTAGAAAACGGAAACATTACTAACAGGCGAAAACATTAGAAGAGTAAACAGGACAGTAGAAAGCAACTAAAACACAAGGGTTACCGGGTGGAAGAATTAGAAAACGGAAACATTACTAACAGGCGAAAACATTAGAAGAGTAAACAGGACAGTAGAAAGCAACTAAACACAAGGGGTTACCGGGTGTGGAAGAATTAGAAACGGAAACATTACTAACAGGCGAAAACATTAGAAGAGTAAACAGGACAGTAGAAAGCCACTAAAACACAAGGGGTTACCGGGTGTGGAAGAATTAGAAACGGAAACATTACTAACAGGCGAAAACATTAGAAGAGTAAACAGGACAGTAGAAAGCCACTAAAACACAAGGGTTACCGGGTGTGGAAGAATTAGAAAACGGAAACATTACTAACAGGCGAAAACATTAGAAGAGTAACAGGACAGTAGAAAGCCACTAAAACACAAGGGGTTACCGGGTGTGGAAGAATTAGAAAACGGAAACATTACTAACAGGCGAAAACATTAGAAGAGTAAACAGGACAGTAGAAAGCCACTTCAAACACAAGGGGTTAATGGGTGTGGAAGAATTAGAAAACGGAAACATTACTAACAGGCGAAAACATTAGAAGAGTAAACAGGACAGTAGAAAGCCACTAAAACACAAGGGGTTACCGGGTGTGGAAGAATTAGAAAACGGAAACATTACTAACAGGCGAAAACATTAGAAGAGTAAACAGGACAGTAGAAAGCCACTAAAACACAAGGGGTTACCGGGTGTGGAAGAATTAGAAAACGGAACATTACTAACAGGCGAAAACATTAGAAGAGTAAACAGGACAGTAGAAAGCCACTAAACACAAGGGGTTACCGGGTGTGGAAGAATTAGAAAACGGAAACATTACTAACAGGCGAAAACATTAGAAGAGTAAACAGGACAGTAGAAAGCCACTAAAACACAAGGGGTTACCGGGTGTGGAAGAATTAGAAAACGGAAACATTACTACAGGCGAAAACATTAGAAGAGTAAACAGGACAGTAGAAAGCCACTAAAACACAAGGGGTTACCGGGTGTGGAAGAATTAGAAAACGGAAACATTACTAACAGGCGAAAACATTAGAAGAGTAAACAGGACAGTAGAAAGCCACTAAAACACAAGGGGTTACCGGGTGTGGAAGAATTAGAAAACGGAAACATTACTAACAGGCGAAAACATTAGAAGAGTAAACAGGACAGTAGAAAGCCACTAAAACACAAGGGGTTACCGGGTGTGGAAGAATTAGAAAACGGAAACATTACTAACAGGCGAAAACATTAGAAGAGTAAACAGGACAGTAGAAAGCCACTAAAACACAAGGGTTACCGGGTGTGGAAGAATTAGAAAACGGAAACATTACTAACAGGCGAAAACATTAGAAGAGTAAACAGGACAGTAGAAAGCCACTAAAACACAAGGGGTTACCGGGTGTGGAAGAATTAGAAAACGGAAACATTACTAACAGGCGAAAACATTAGAAGAGTAAACAGGACAGTAGAAAGCCACTAAAACACAAGGGGTTACCGGGTGTGGAAGAATTAGAAAACGGAAACATTACTAACAGCGAAAACATTAGAAGAGTAAACAGGACAGTAGAAAGCCACTAAAACACAAGGGGTTACCGGGTGTGGAAGAATTAGAAAACGGAAACATTACTAACAGGCGAAAACATTAGAAGAGTAAACAGGACAGTAGAAAGCCACTAAACACAAGGGGTTACCGGGTGTGGAAGAATTAGAAAACGGAAACATTACTAACAGGCGAAAACATTAGAAGAGTAAACAGGACAGTAGAAAGCCACTAAAACACAAGGGGTTACCGGGTGTGGAAGAATTAGAAAACGGAAACATTACTAACAGGCGAAAACATTAGAAGAGTAAACAGGACAGTAGAAAGCAACTAAAACAAGGTTACCGGGTGTGGAAGAATTAGAAAACGGAAACATTACTAACAGGCGAAAACATTAGAAGAGTAAACAGGACAGTAGAAAGCCACTAAAACACAAGGGGTTACCGTGGAAGAATTAGAAAAAACGGAAACATTACTAACAGGCGAAAACATTAGAAGAGTAAACAGGACAGTAGAAAGCCACTAAAACACAAGGGGTTACTGGGTGTGGAAGAATTAGAAAACGGAAACATTACTAACAGGCGAAAACATTAGAAGAGTAACAGGACAGTAGAAAGCCACTAAAACACAAGGGGTTACCGGGTGTGGGAAGAATTAGAAACGGAAACATTACTAACAGGCGAAAACATTAGAAGAGGCAACAGACAGTAGAAAGCCACTAAAACACAAGGGGTTACTGGGTGTGGGAAGAATTAGAAAACGGAAACATTACTAACAGGCGAAAACATTAGAAGAGTAAACAGGACAGTAGAAAGCCACTAAAACACAAGGGGTTACCGGGTGTGGAAGAATTAGAAAACGGAAACATTACTAACAGGCGAAAACATTAGAAGAGTAAACAGATGGTAGAAAGCCACTAAAACACAAGGGGTTACCGGGTGTGGAAGAATTAGAAAACGGAAACATTACTAACAGGCGAAAACATTAGAAGAGTAAACAGGACAGTAGAAAGCAACTAAAACACAAGGGGTTACCGGGTGTGGAAGAATTAGAAAACGGAAACATTACTAACAGGCGAAAACATTAGAAGAGTAAACAGGACAGTAGAAAGCAACTAAAACACAAGGGGTTACCGGGTGTGGAAGAATTAGAAAACGGAAACATTACTAACAGGCGAAAACATTAGAAGAGTAAACAGACAGTAGAAAGCCACTAAAACACAAGGGGTTACCGGGTGTGGAAGAATTAGAAACGGAAACATTACTAACAGGCGAAAACATTAGAAGAGTAAACAGGACAGTAGAAAGCCACTAAAACACAAGGGGTTACCGGGTGTGGAAGAATTAGAAAACGGAAACATTACTAACAGGCGAAAACATTAGAAGAGTAAACAGGACAGTAGAAAGCCACTAAAACACAAGGGGTTACCGGGTGTGGAAGAATTAGAAAACGGAAACATTACTAACAGGCGAAAACATTAGAAGAGTAAACAGGACAGTAGAAAGCAACTAAAACACAAGGGGTTACTGGATGTGGAAGAATTAGAAAACGGAAACATTACTAAGGAACGAGAACAAGAGAAGAGTAATAAAGAATATATTAGATAGCGGTTGACATTGCCTTTAAATCTAAAATGGACATGAGACACAGAAGTTGTGTGAATCCTAATGGATCGAACAGGTGAGCAACAACGAAGTTTTAGAGAAAATAAAAACAAAAAGGACACTTATACTTAACATCCGAAAAAGTTTAAATTTCTAATAATGAGAAGAGAAAGCTTGGAAAATTTAACACTCACATGTCATACTGAAGGCAAGAGGAACAGAAAAAAATGCGAATAACCTGCCTAGTGAGCTTGCGTAAATGTTTAACAGAACAGGGATGAAGAGAGATAGCAAAAAAGTAAACATTACCAAGGGTTACAAAAGACAGGAAATTGTGGAAAGCCATGATCACCTAGGTCCTGAAGGGATACGACACATAGAAGAAGTCGTCGTATCGGCCATTTTGTTACTTAAGTGCCTAATACAAAGAGTCGATAATAACTTGAGGCTTAGTATTTATCTCATTATGCAATCAATGGTGGAATCTTAATAAAATGGCTGGTCGCAAAATCATTTACAGAGTCAGTATGAAGGAAATACTTGAAGCAACCGAAATGTGGTTCTACAGAAGGATGTTAAGAATACCATGGACTGAACATGTGAGCAACGACAAGGACGTAGGCGATCATGGCTTTCCACCTCTCCCTATCCTTGGTGGCTCTTAGCACGCCTTCCCCTGTTACACCATGCAACCCTCGTTCCATCATCCACCTGATTAGGTCCTTCAAATATGTTATCCGCTGCTTTCCCCTGTCTCTTTTTCCCTCTGGAAATCTTTGTTGATCTGGCCTGTTAGTATCAGGTTTTCCAAGCCCTCCTTCTTCATTGCATGTCCCAGGAACTTCAGCTGTTTCTTCCTGATGCTCAGTATTAACTTCCTTTTCGTTTTCATCATTTCCAAAAGTTCATCATTGCTCACATGCTCGATCCATGATATCCGCAGCATCCTTCATCTTTCCTTCATCTTTGATGATATTATCCAGCATTCACTGCCATATTGAAGAACCGACATCACTTATCAATCCAGTACTGTCTTCTTTGCTTCTTTCCAAATCAAAGCAAGTCGACAAGAGAAAGGTTGAGCGTTGACATGTTTGTATCCAACTGAGTTGAAAATTTCATGAGTGAGTGTCGGGAAGTTGGTTTTGGCCTTGAGCAGCACTACCCAGTCACCAGTATTTGACACGCATTTTTGTTCGTGTTGTCGTCTCCTCCACCACCACCGCACATTCTCTCTCTCTCTCTCTCTCTCTCTCTCTCTCTCTCTCTCTTTCATAGAACTCAGCAAAGTGTAATACGTAATAAACGCTTGGGTGATCATGTCTCTTTCGAGACATGACTGACTGGCTAGAAAATTTTTCCACAGCAGGTTGCCATTATTTTCTGCGGTAGACTAGTTGCCAATCAAGGCTATAAAACCTAATCTGTCTTGTTATTTAACCCATAGCTGGGGGGAAAGACAGATTTATATCTTTCCCAAGGGTATTTGCGTGTAGGTGAATGCAACGAATTCAACTGTAATTTGAACTCGTCTCTCCGATTTCCAAGCCGATATCTACTGCACCACAACGCGCATCCACACTCCCATATTTTACTAAAAAAAAAAAAAAAAGAAAAGAAAAGAAAATATCGAAAAAGTGAATAGCCGTTTTGAGTCAACTGGGTAGACTACAATTAAAGAAATCTCACATATCGAGTGATGGAACAAACGAATGAATTTCTCCGCTAATTAAATTCACAAACTTAGCAGGTCTATTTGAGATGAGTCAAGCTGAAGCCTCTCCTTGTCATCTTGTGGGGGTGTACGCGGATGTGCATGTAAAATTATGAGGGCACTAAATATATTTAAAACAGACATGCTATTATATATGGTACTGACTGACTTTTTTATGAACTGTCACGCTTTATTCTGGCGCTGCGCTTACTAGATCAATTTAAGACTTACATATACAAGCTAGTTTCATTATAGTATGGGGTTTTTATTTAATGAATACATATCTGCAACGTTCTTTTATTCATCAATGATTTTAAACACTTCTCTCAGACGAAAGTGTAATCAAAACTTAGTCGATTGTATTAGTTTTTTTATTCACTCTACAAATATTTTTTACTAGCAGTATAGCCTGGCGTTGCTCGGGTGTAATGAAAGCCTTAAAACTAATCCATGGTCCTGGAGCTCAGACTCAACCTAAAGAATATTTGTGTGAAGTTTGGCGAGACTCGGATAAAAATTGTGGATTTGTATAAAGGACATACAGACAGATAAACAGACACACACACAAACATCTTGCCTTTTGCATGTATATATTATCGATTTTCTACACTATTGTAAGAACTGCCACCTTGAAACTTCTGAATATCGTTTCTTATGTCTTTGCCTGAGTGTATCAAATTTGATTAAAATCGGACAACTCCTTCTATAACCCGATTTTTTCGATTATCGATTTTCGATATTTATCGGAGGTACCTCGACACAAAACCTAGCTAAGAACACTCGCAGACGCTTATAGTACAACTGTGTAAATGTTCAAGGAAATCGGTTGAGCCGTTTTGGAGTCTATAGGTAACGGACACACACACACACACACACACACACACACACACACACACACACACACACACACACACACATACATACACAGACAAAGTTCTATTTATAAATAAATTTAGATAGATATGATTTTACATTTCTTTTTATTTATATGAATTTGTTAAACGATCAATGCTTAACAATTAACTGGAAGAACACTTTACTGTTAGCTCTTAAACCTTTGCAACATAAATTTGAGCCTCTTAACAGAAAACAGAATGTGCGACACAGAAATCCGAAGGCGAATTGGCATGGCGAAGGACGCATTCCAGAAACTTATTAGAGTATTATGGGACAGGAAAATTTCACTAGAAACAAAGAAGAGAGTGCTGGATTGATATGTGATGTCGGTTCTTCAATATGGCAGTAAATGCTGGACAATATCATCGAAGATGAAGGAAGCAATTGAGGCAACTGAAATGTGGTTCTACAGAAGGATGCTGCGGATATCATGGATCGAGCATTTGAGCAATGATGGGGTTTTGGAAAGGATGGAAGCGAAAAGGAAATTAATACTGAGCATCAGGAAGAGACAGCTGAAGGATATGCAATGAATAAGGAGGGCTTGGAGAACCTGATACTAACAGGCCAGATAGAGGGAAAAAGAGACAGGGGAAAACAGCGTGTAACGTACTTGACTGGCCTGTGCTGGTGGATGGCGGAACGGGGTTGCGCGGTGTAACAGGGAAAAACGTGCTGAGAGCCACCAGAGATAGGAAGACGTGGAGAGTCATGATCGCCTACGTCCTGAAGGGACAAGGCACATAGAAGAAGAAGAAGAAGAAGAAGAAGAAGAAGAAGAAGATGATGATGATTTACACATCAAATTTTATTTAGGCTATATTAATAACCATCCAGCTTCATTGTAGCTGGATTTTCTTTTTCTGTTTAGTAACTTTCTATTTGGTGAGAGGTATGAATTCATCTCTTCTTCCCGAAGTTATGGGTAACTAGCAGGAAAATCTGGGTTCTGTAGCCATGAGTGGTAGCCAGTCTAAGAGAAGGAGAAACTCTGAATTCAAAACCAGCCTGGAGTCCCCTCCTCCATTTAACGATTGAATAGCAGAATAGACTGGGTTCTATCGCCTTGCTTGGCAATCAGTCTACCACAGAAAAATAAAAGCGGCAACCACTGCGAAAAAAAACTTCTGCCGAGTCAGTTATGACACGAAAGAGACATGATTGCCCGGGCGTGTATCACATGTGGCAATTATCCGACTCACTGACTGATTTTTACAACATCAATCTGAGCCTTATATATACAAGCTAGTTCCATTATAGCAATTTATTTAAATTCTACATGTCAGCAACTTTCTTTTATTAATAAATGTTTTTTAAACATTCACCTCAAACGAAAGTGTAATAAACAAACCAAGTCTATTGTATCATTTTCAAAAGTATATATTTATTTATTTGTTGGAACATTATTTCATCGGATACTCGTATTTGAGTGGATACTTTGTTTTTCTACAATTAGATAGTATCTATCTATCTATCTATCTATCTATCTATCTATCTATCTATCTATCTATCTATTATATATATATATATCCACTAGCCTGAATATTCGATGTTTAACTTGACGACTTTTCCTAGGTATATGGAAGTCCCAGATTCAAATCCTGCCGGAAGAGGCATATATTTCTAATTTGAATTCTCGAATATTTAGGCCAGTGTATATATATATATATACTGCATAATTATAGTATCCACTCAAATACGACTATCTATTAAAAATAATGTTCAAACAAATAAATTTAAATAAATATGTCGGTTAATATCTTTTAGTCATTTTCCGTAATAAATACTGACTCCAGCAGGGAAAGACATTAATTATTATATAAGAATTAATATCTTTCACTGCAGGAGTCGGTATTTTAAAGTGTGTAAAAAATATTTCATGTGCGCATTCACCCAGAAATTAAGAACTGGCTTAAATTTAAAAGCAATTAAAATACCGTGCCCTGTGGTGAACTATATTTTATTTAATAAGGGATATTGGCTCGGAATGAGAAATCGGAAATCCGAGTTCGAATTCAAGTTGAATTCGTTGCATTCACTTACGCGCAATTACCCTTGGGAAATGTACGAATCTATCTCTTCTACTTTCAGCTATGTGTTGAATAGAAGGACAGATTGGGCCCTATAGCCTTGGTTCGTAAACAGTCTACCACAACAAGAAATGGCAACCTACTGCGGGAAAATCTTCTGCTTCTTTCGAGACATGATTGCCCGGGCGTGTAGCACTTGTGGCATTTAACTGACTGATCTGGATAAAAAAAATTGAATAGCAGAACAGATTGGGCTCGACAGCCTTGGTTAGCAAGCAGTCTATCGCAGAAAGAAATGGCAACTTACTGCTAGAAAATCTTCTGTTCAGCAAGTCATAGATACATGATTGCCCAAGTGTGTGTCACGAACGGTATTTAACTGACTGGTTAAGTAACTGTTTTCTTTTGAATAATTATAATTTCAGGGACAGTCATATATAGTATTTTTGTATTATATCGTATTATCATATATAGTATTTTTGGTATTATATCGTATTATCCTATGTTGATAAGTATTTTTTGTGCATCAAGTTGATTTTTTTTAATCATATCACCCCGAGCAAGGCGGTAACGCCACTGATGTGCAGGGGGCTACGTAGGAGTGAAAAGATTGGAAAAGAGAAAGCCAGAAACCACATCCTAAACAAGGAACAAGGGATGAGCCTCTACACCTGTTCAATAGACGTGGGTGGAGTGTGAACCGGGCAATAGTTTAGTCTATCTACTCCAATTGAAAAAAAAAAAAGAAAAGGAAAGAGTGAAAAGATTGGAAAAGTGAAAGCCGGAAACCACATCCTAAACAGGGAACAAGGCATGAGCCTCTTCACCTGTTCAATAGACGTGGGTGGAGTGTGAACCGGGCGATAGTTTAGTATATATATATATATATATTATCAATTTACTGCACTATTGTAAGAACTGCGACCTTGAAACTTCTGAATATCGTTTCTTATGCCTTTGACTATGAGTGTATCAAATTTGATTAAAATCGGACCACTCCTATAACCCGATTTTTTCGATTATCGATTTTCGATATTTATTGGGGGTACCTCGACACAAAACCTAGCTAAGAACACTTGCAGGTGCTTATAGTACAACTGTGTAAATTTTTAAGAAAATCGGTTCAGCCATTTTGGAGTCTATAGGTAATGGATACACACACACACACACACACACACACACACACACAGACAAAGTTGCATTTATAAATAAGTTTAGATTAGATAGATTAGATAATTTAATCTGATTTGATTTGGACCACATATATCTAAAAAGAAAAAAAAATAAGGAAGCATATTTTGGGAGTATAACACATTTCACAAAGTATATGAATACAACACTGATCCTGTATTTACCTCCCCTCACCACCACTGGAGGCAGGATGTGCCATATGGTCAATTCAATGTGGAGATGTTAACAATTTTATGCACTGATCCATATGTAAACAATGCCATCATTTCTGACAGCTTTGTAATAATAATGTCTGAAAACCTTATGTACAATTTCCCAAATCCTAAAACACCGGTGGAATGTTTAAAAGTAAGCAAAGAAGTGCAATATAAAAAGATATGAAAATGTTTATAAAATCTACTTGAGAATAAACAGAGTTTTTGCATGTGCATTGTGGTGCAGTGGCTATTGACTTGGAACGAGAAATCGGAGAGCCAAGTTCAAATTCCAGTTGAATTCTTTGCATTCACTTATGTGCAAATACCGTTGGAAAAGGTATAAATCTGTGACTTCTCCCTCCAGCTATGGGTCAAATAACAGGATAGATCGGGTTCTATAGACTTGCTTGGCAACGGGTCTATTGCAGAAAATAATAGCAAACTACTGTGGGAAAATCTTCTGCCCAGTCAGTCATATCTCTTTCAAGACATGATTGCCCAAGCAAATGATGGAAATGTAAAGGAAATTAATAATGAGCGTCGGGAAGAGACAGCTGAAGTTCCTGGGACATGCAATGAGGAAGGAGGGCTTGGAGAACCTGATACTAACAGGCCAGATAGAGGGGGAAAAGAGACAGGGGAAAGCAGCAGATAACATATTTGAAGGACCTAATCAGGTGGATGATAGAACAAGGGTTGCGTGGTGTAACAGGAGAAGGCATGCTAAGAACCACCAGGGAGAAGTTATAAAAAAATTTCTGATGGAACATTTGTACGAACATGAATATTTATTTTAAAAGTTAAAAATTCCTACTGCCATGACTATTCCAGATAGTACTTGTGTTTGGTATAAAAAATGTGTCTGCATGAATGCAATTTTGCTTGTCATGCCTCTGTGCGTGTGTGTGTGTGTGTGTGTGTGTGTGTGTGTGTGTGTGTGTGTGTGTGCATCTGCATTTTGTGTGTAATATTCTTGTGCACTGAACACAAGTACCTACATGATTTCCCCAAACACTGTACTTACTTGGTATGACAAGCTTATTTTTCAATTTATAAATCTTATATAAGAATTCCTGGTGGACTGTTTATTTGAACCATCATGCTTATTTCATTTAAAATATTCCCATTGGCAAGACTATTCCAGACAGCACTTGTATTTGGTGCAAAATAGTAAACTAAAAGTTTAGGAAATATAAACAAAATGTGTTAACCAAATTTAGTAAAGACTTTTGCTGTTATTCAGTGAAAAAATTCTTAGTCATTGATGGCCCTGAAGTCATTTCATCCTCATTGGACAAGGCTAAGGTCGGAAATTACACCTACCTGATTATAACTCAATTAGAACTCATTTAAAAACACTAGATAATAGCACTATCCATATGTTTAAAAAAAAATAATAATAGAAGCCCTAATAATATAAAATGAAAAAACCAGCAGATGATAACATTAACTGCAAACACAGCCACAATATACTGACCATGTTTGGAAAATAAAACATTTCTATAACTTCAAAACATTTTTTTCTGTATACCAAATGTAAGGATGTTCCAGGCATTCCTCTCTTCAAAGAACTGCCACTGTAAAAAAAACTCACATGCAGGTTCTTTTCTGAACACATTTAATTAGAACTTGAACTACCACCAATCGTGATGAATGGATGCCCCCATAGAGAGGCACCATGCCTTTAGAAAATATTGGATCGTAAACTAACCCTTGACCTCAAGTGGGATTTGTGTATGTAAGCCATTGCTAAAGATGCAGAAAAAATAGTTCCCTGTAGCGTTGCAATAAGTACTTGACTCCTCCTGCTATAATCTACCTTCGCAAGCTTTTCTGATGGAAATTTACATAAGAACTATCTGACAAAGTACAGTTCATAGTACTGAAACATGAAAGCTTCTGTGTAGCAAAGTAAAATGTTTTTATTATAACTACATATATTTGTTGTCCAAGGAAATGATGCAGCAAGGTTTCACAACAGATACTGCACTCAAATATCAAGACATGCAAAATGGGACCAAGAAACCCACCAGAGGCCAAGAGGCCACGACGCCTCACCCTCCCAGTCAGAGCCGCGATCTGAAATTCAGTCAACGTGCCCACGCGGTTCCAGCTCTTCCAAAACTATCGCCAACCCACATGCGTGGTCAAAAGCCAGAACAAAAAGTGAGCCACAGAGACAAGTGTGTAAACAATACCAGAACCCCGACCTATTCAGGACTAGGCGCCCCACTGCTGTCCGCCACAAATGCTGGGACCTCCTTCCAGTCAACAAGATGGACCACGTCATGGCTCCATCCACCATATCTCCCATCTTAGCCGCCTTGAAGTCAGAAAGCCGCGACTGCCCCTCCCCATTCCCTCCGCTTGCTAACACGATTCCTAGTTTGTAAACCCTCTACCCCACTGCCCCGCCAACCTCCGTCTCACCCCCCACACACACACACTGCCCGCTCCGTGTACATTTTTGCTCCGTTCCTGTTTTTAATTTTTATTGTTTATTGGAAACTTTGTCAATTCTGCCCGTTGGGCACTTCTACCAATTACATTTAACCATGGCCAGCTATTCCACATCAACATTAGTTGCCCAATACCAATTTTATTATGAAAACATTGACTTTCATAACAAAATCCGACATAACATGTGTATCTGTCAGGAAATTGGGAACAAAGAAAGAAAAATTAAGAAAAAAACAAGAAAATGTTTATCAAGATAGAACCAATGTCAGTCCCAAAACCCACTCTGACGCGGCCCCAGAAATGATTGCATTCCCAGATCAGATGGCTCTCATTTAGGTGTCTAAGACTGTACCCTTGAATGAATCTCAGGTACAGCGAGGAGCACCTGCTCGTCCACCTCCCTCTGACACCCCTGATGCAATCATCCAGCGAAATCAAATCATGAAAGCTCAAACACTTGCTTGATGGGTCACATGGCTGCAAAGGCTTCCGACCATCCCACACTCCCGGCCACTTAGCAGGAGGAGGGGGCTGAGCTTTTTATCTTATTGCTTTGCCAACTTCTGTTTTATACCCACACACACACACACAAACACATTAAGGCCGATGTCATATTTTGTGGGTGCTGTCCAGTCCTCACTTTCAAGTCTTGAGAGAGTCCAAAAGCGTCTCAGTGTACTTGCAGTTGACAAATTCTTTTACAACCTCCAACCTCTTTTTCACAGGTCGGATGTGGCTAGCCTCTCACTGCTCTATCACTAGTTTGATGGAAAGTTCTTGGACAATCTGCATTCCTTGTTTCTGCCAATTAGAGCCTTCATGGCCAGGACCCACCATGTAACCCACATTCCCTCCATGTTCCATTGGTAAGAAGTAAGTTCCACTTAAACAGCATCTTCTTGCCAACCACTGCTCTGTGAAACTGACTCCTAAAAGAATGTTTCCCCAATTGCTACAATCTTAACTTGTTCAATCTAGATTTACCCATTATCCTCCCCAGCTCTCAGCATATACTAGCTGTTATTGTAACGCTCTACCTAGAGTGGCCCTTGAGCATTGTACATGGTAAAAAAAAGTCAAATTAATCTTGATCCCTTTAAGATTAATTGCTATCTTTTGTCCTCATAATCCCCACTTCATACAGCCTTCCTCATTCATCATTGATATTTCGACTGCAATTCTCTACCTTGAGTGACTTTTGAGACTTGCAATAAACAATATTTAGTTTTAGAAAATTTTTTAAAAAGATCCAAACCTTTTAAAATTTATCAGAAAATGTCATGATATAGTTTTTTCCATTTGTGATAACCTTTTTGAAATATACCATTTTTGACCCTACCTCATATAAGAACATTCAGAAATTGGCTGAGATTCAAACATGGCATTTCAGTTTGCTTTCAGGACCAAAATCTGTTACACGAGTAAAAGCAACAGCAGTTGACACATTAAACAATTTTAAAGATAATATCTCAACACGGACTTTTAATTTTGATATCCGATATGATTTTTGACATTTTGTCATGTACACTAAATATTAAAATTTGCTAATTTTGACCTTTCAAATTTAATTTTAATTTAACATTTTAAGTTCAGAAGCACAAGAAAGGCATTAAAATTCCAGAGTTGTGAACCCTAGAAAAATTTAAGAACTGAAGTAAAGTATAGAGTTCCTATAAATAGTATAGGCTGTAATGATGGATTAACGATAATAATAACAATAATAATATTTGAATAATAATACTAACAATAATAATAATAATTATAATAATAATTTAATAATAATATTCAATTTGAATAAATGTGCTAAAGCTACAGTTTTACGAGGATCGCTAGAACAAACATCCTCAATTAGCTTAGACCCTGCTGTAACAATAAAAGATTTAGAGCTAGAAGAAGCTTATAAATACCTAGGTGTAAATGAGAGTGAAAAAATTCACCATTAAAAAATGAAAGAAATAGTGCGTAAAGAGTACTATAGAAGGCTACGACTGAATTGAATTCTCAGAACAGAATTATGGCAATTAATAGCCTTGCCATCCCAATGGTTCAATATAGCATCAGCATCTTGAACTGGACTCTAAACGACATCAGACGAATGGATTCTAAGACAAGAAATCTTCTTTCTAAACATAAGATACATCATTCAAAGGCTGATGTAGACCGTCTATACATTCCCTGTAAAGAAGGTAGAAGATGTCTTATTCGACTAGAATTGTAATACAAGACAATAACTATTGGCTTTCTAACATACATAGAAACAACAAAGGACTGGATGATACAATTAGTCAAACAACATGAAAACAGAAAGAAAAAATATTCAATAACGAAAGAAGACAGTAAATACAAACAAGATTTAAATTTAGTAGATTCTATAGAAAAGCCAAACAGGAGCCAAGAACCAACTATTGCGGCAAAAAATATGAACCCTTTTACTGTGAAACCAATAAATTGTAAACTATAAATTCTACTCCAGTAGCTTCTTTTCTCGCACTTCTCGCCTGTGGAATTCCCTTCCATTTACTTGCTTTCTCGACAGCTACAATCTCCAAGAATTTAAATGTAAAGTGAATAGTCATCTCCTATCTCACTAACTTGCATCCTCTCTCTCATACTCCTTTCTCCGTCCACTCCACTCTCATCAGTATTCTTATCCTTCCCTTACCCACTTCCTGACAAACCCTATAACCTGTCACTCTTTCTTATAACTTTCCTCCTGTGTAACCCTATGCAAAACAGTGACAGTAAAATACCTTGCTCGGGGCGATACTCCACTCTCATCAGTATTCTCATCCTTCTCTTATCCACTTCCTGACACCCCCTATAACCTGTCACTCTTTCTAATAACTTTCCTCCTGTGTAACCCCCTGCAAAACAGTGGCAGTAAATGCCTTGCTTGGAGCGATATGATTATAAAAAAAAATTTTAAAACTACAAAAGAAAAATAATAATGCAGCAGATCTCCTATAGCTGCGAGGAGGAGGAGACGGGTTCACGTTCCCAAATGTGTTTGCTCGTAAGTGAATGCAATGAACCAGAAAAAAATTCAAATACAGATCTTCGATTTCTCATTTCTTATAACTCACTATTAACGATTATAATATTATATCTCGACTGACTCCACAAAGAATAAAAATTTAAAAAATGTGGTTCTAATTTCTCCTCATTACTGTTATTATGTGCTCTTCAAAAAAAAAAAAAAAAAAAAGAAGTTATTTTTCATGTACCGAATAAGTTTCCATTCCTCGTTGCCACTGTTATAACTCACTGCTAATGGTTATGTCTCGACTGACTCAAACGGGAGCCTAACGAACACACTGTCAGAACTCGATCGGAACTATGGGTTTAGGTCTTTTTAATTTCATTATTTAAGGTGTCTCGTCTGGTTCAGTTGGGTTATTTTATGTATCTTATCGGGGGTATCTTATTTACTCCGCAACACAATCTAAGTCGTTGTCCATTTCACCACTCGCACATGTGTGTGTGCGCATGCGCGTGTGTGGCTGCATGATTTTTTTATTTTGTGCTGTTTTTTGTTGCTTTTTTAAAAAATCAGTTCATTCTAATATTTAAACAGAAACAAGGTATAAAACTCTACTGTACTCCTGTTAAAAAAACTGACTACATTTTGAGTGAAACTTACTTCACGCCGATGAATACGGAGGGAAATGTGGGTGGTTTGCTCCTTTATGAGTGGCATTAGTTCCCCAGGTCTAACCTTCAGCGCTAGGACCGGCCATGCCACTTACATAGGAGCAAAACACCCACATTCCCTTCGTATTCATCGGCGAGAAGTAAGTTCCACTCAAACAGCTTCTCCTCGCGAACCACTGCCCTGTGAAACAGACTCCCAAAAGGATGTTTCCCCAATCACTCCAATCTTAACCTGTTCAAGTCAAGAGTCAACCCCTCCTTTCAATATAAACTACCCCTTAATGCAATCATCTACCTGGAGTGGCCAACTGGCCTTGTAACCATAATGTAGGATGTATCAAAAATATATTTGGATATAGGTTCATCACACCAGAAGAAACGTTTCAAATAAAAATAAATACTTCGTTTTTGAGTTATTAAGTTTAAAGTAAGTTTACGGTAGAAGGTGCTGTGTTTCCATGTAGATTAGGTGACATTTGTCATTCGTGTACAGTTGTGGCTAGACCGTCTTCAAAGTTTAACGCGTGAAGTACTGAGCTAACTGAGAAGTATTCCGTTTAAGGATAGCAGGATATTTATATCAGAAGGCAGAGGGTATATCATTGCTCTATGGCTACTACTATGGAAAGTGTTCGGACGAACTACATTTCTTGGTCCCTCAGGTCTAACCTTCAGAGCTAGGGCCCGCCATGCCACTTACATAGGAGCAAACCACGCACATTCCCTCCGTATTCATCGGCGTGAAGTAAGTTTCACTCAAACAGCTGCTCCTCGCAAATCACTGCTCTGTGAAAGCACTGCTCTTGCTTACCTCCTAGTTCAGTAAAAACCAGGAGGTAAGCAAACCTATCTACTCCAATTGAGGAAACAAAAATTTAAATAGAAAATAAAATTTCAGGCTTTGGAGACGTTAGAAGTAGAAGGAACTAGAAACTCGAGCCTAAACAGTAAACAAGGGATAAACCTCTACTTCTGTTCGAAAGACCTGGGAGGAGTGTGAACCGGGCGATGGGCAAATCTTCTTCATAAGGTTGACTATCGTGTTTGGTTGTCGGGTGTCACCACTTGTAGTGGGAACATTTTAAAGTCTAAATAAGATGTGGAAGAGAGTGAGAAATGTACATTCATTAAAATATCTTCTAACTTATTTTGGCTTGTGTGCTGTTGTGGACATCTAGACGACAACTTCCGGTTTCCCCAAAATCAGTTTTAAGGCAGCTCCCACAAATTTACATCAGAAGTGGCCAAACTTTCACATTTCATACGTTGATTTTTCTACAAATCCAGATGCACCATATGAATATATTTATTTTGTTTTTTTTAAGGAAGTATCCCTCCTGTACTAGTTCGGGAACTACTCGACATAGAAGGTTACGTTAAAGGGTAGTTTATATTGATAGGAGGAGAAGATAACAGTAAACCCTAGACTTGAACAGGTTAAGATTGTAGCGATCAGGGAAACATTCTCTTGGAAGTCTATTCCACAAAGAATGGTTCGCAGAGAGAAGCTGTTTTCCACCGATGGAATACAGAGGAAATGTGGGTGGTTTGCTTCTATGTAAGCGGCATGGTGGGTCTTAGCCGTGAAGGTTAGATCTGAGGGACCAAGAATTGTAGTTGGTCCGAACACTTTCCATGACAGAGATAGAGCAGCCCTCTGTTAGAGAGGTTAGAGGTTGGAAAATAATTCTTCTCCAACAACGACTTGGAGACGTTTTTTAACTCTATCAAGACTGGAATGTGATGACTGAGCAGCTTCCGTCCAATTATGGCAACCGTACTTCATTTTCGGGCTGATCTGGCTCTTATAAAGGTAAAGGGTAGCATGATGAGACAGATAATTACTGGAGCGGTACAGGAAGCCGGTGCTTTTACTGCATCTTTAGCGATGGATCGTATAGAAATTTCACTTCAGGTCGGGTGTGAGTTTGAAGTCCAATATCTTCTCAAGGCACGGAGCCTCCTCGACGGGACATCCATGGCAGTAGTTTGAGGTCCGATCTGCGGTGATGGAATATAACCAGTTTCGTCTTAAAGGAATTGCAAGTAACCAACCAGTTTTTCCCCCACTGAGAATTCTTGGGCAAATAAATTAGACGGTGCTTATCGCTCAACAGGTAAAATCACAGCCGATGTCCTCCAGTTTGAAAACTCGCCTTGGGTAGACTAATTGACCAGGGTTAATTATAATTAACAAAATACTTAACAAACAGGTACAGGGAACCGGTGCTTTTACTACATCTTTAATTATAATTAACAAAATACTTAACAAAAAGGACCGACAAAGTTCTCAATAAACAATAAGAAGAAGATGAACAGAGTAAAATAATAATATGCAAATAATATATATATATATATATATATATATATATATATATAATTATAAAATAATAATATGCAAATAATACATATGGAAGTCAAAAGTAGGCAAAGCAACAGTAATGAAGCAAAAAGTTCACAAGGTAAGAATTGAATTTCAATGCAAAAGGGACAAAGTCAAGTGATTGTGTTATATACTACCGCAGAAAAACAACGAGAAAAAACGTATATATAAAAATATAATTGTATATTTTTATTCTTCGACGGTGACGCTTGTGTAGAGCAGGGGAGCAGTCAGAGAGAGTTCGCGAACACGAAGGAGCCATCGGGAATCGGAAGCCATCGGGGATGACATCAGTCAAAATTCTAGACTTTAAATATCAGTGGTTCTCAAAGTATTTTAGGATTTTTTGCATGGCAGTCTCTTTATAATATTTTAGATGCTACGCGGACACTTTTATATTAACCACAGTTAACATATAGGCTACTGAAAGAAACCATTTTTGGCAAACAAGTATTTATTCAACAACTAACAACTCAAAAAAATATTTATTAAAAAAGTGGCAACCAATTTCTATTAAAACAAAAACATTTTTCGGAAATCAGTTGCTCATTGCGAAAATGGCAACCTTAAACATCAAAAGTACATTCAGTGGGATGGGTGCATTTGCTTGGCCTAAACCAGTTCTTCTAGATTTGGCTTTGTTTTGGTGAGTGCAATTCTCATGTCATTTGTTGCTTCTAATCTGTTTCAGGATTTTGTTTTGTGGCCAAGTAATGTGGAAAACGCTGTCTCACATTCATGGGTGGTTGCAAATGGAATCAGCACCTTTAGAGCCAGCTTTGCAACATCGCGATAGGATTGTACCATTTTAATCCAAAAATCGCTTCAGAACAATAATGCGTACAAAAGGGAAAAGTTGGAGATGAAAAGATATAATCTCCTTTTCCAACAACAACGCTGTCATTATGACTTGGTAACAATCTCAAATAGCCAATAATTTCATCTGAGTGGCCTCTTCGCGGTCCCCTCGAAACCCCTTCCCGGTCCCCTAGGGGACCGCGGACCACAGTTTGAGAACCGCCGTTATATATTTTAAAATTCTCACGGGACCCACATCGCCACGTTTCTTCAACCACGCAATGCTTGCTTATCCATTAGTCACCCACGCATAGCTTTTCCGGTTGTCACTTTGTTGACTTTATCTAAAGCCGGATGTATCTGTGAATCACGCCCGCCGAGCCCATCGCAGCCTAAGATAATATATTACAATTGTATCATTTTAACTTCAAGATAAGAAAGAACAAAAATATTTTGGATGCGACCGAGAATTATTCATTTTTATTGTTTAGAAAGAACTCCCAGCCTGCAACTATAGAATTTGTCAGTAAATTTTGGGAGGGGATGTTCCTAGCATTCATTCATTATAAAGATTGATTGAAATATTGAGTCCACCAGTGCTACCATCCGTTCTGGCCGTTAATTTCAGTCTTACCTCACAGGCTGCAAATATGCTATGGAATCCAATATACACACTATATATATGCCAGCTGACACGATACGAAAAAGGTTCAACCGCCGTTTGACGGGTCTTGTTTTTAATCTTGATGAGTTTCTAGCCATGAGTTTCTGGTGAGAAGCACCAGAAAAACCCGGTGGAGGAACCGTTTCAGTCGCTGATCATCCGGCAGGTAATTTATATGACAGCAGAATTCATAGAGTGCCCTGATATATATATATATATATATATATTAACGATAAAACAAAGTCAGACTTTCGATTTTTCCCAAATTTTAATATCTGGGCTCAAATTAATTGCTGGTAGCAAAAAATAATTCTTTAAATTTTGATCAGTTAGTCGTGATATCGTTTTGTTTTTAATCGATTTCCCTCTTAGAATTGCTTATTAGAAGTGCGTTGTTCTGAAACAGCTGATATTTCGCAATCCGATGTTAATTAGTTTTCTAACCAATGAAAGGAAGCGATTTGTAAAACTGAGAGAAAAGTTAACAATCCAATATGAAAAACTAAATCGCTATAAAACAAAAAAGGAAAAAGATTCAGTCAGATGGGAGCAGAAATTAGAGACGACACGCTATGATGTGACAAAAGATACTTCTGACTGACCCGAACATAAGGTCTCGTCAAACATTCGTTTTCCTTCTACTTCTCTAATGCTAATTTCCTATATCTCTTCTTCTTCTTCTTCCTTCTCAACATTCTCGCAGTCTATATAGAAGAAGACGACAACAGCAACAACAACAATAGGATACTTCAATTGATTCCTAAAAATTAACATCCGATAAGTACAATTTTCCTTTATTGCTTCACCTTCCTTTTCACTTTCTCGCCGGCCATTAAAAAGAAAAAGAACATCGACTTTATTACTATCCTGTTAATTTTTGCATACACACAAGTTACAACTACGTCCTCATGATTCAGTTAACTACGTACTACACTTTATCATTGAACATTTAACTCTTACAAATTGATTAACTACGTACATTTTCTCTTGGAACATCTAACTCTTACAAATTGATGTTATTCTGTTCTGTTAATAAAATTCTACTTTAAACATACAAACGAAATATTTTATTCTTCACATTCCAACATCCAACCTTCCACCTTCTGATAAACCTTTTAGTTGTGGGGATTGTCAGCTAGGTTTGTAAATTTGCCTTGTACCAGACATGGCCGACGGCCCCCTACTTCATATACAATCAAACGGAGCAGATCTAAATAAATTTCTGAATATCTATTGTTTGAATAGATATGAGATTTTAAACACACCCAATAACTTGTTATCAAGTTATTTGTTTATTGTAAAAAAAAATTTTCAGTGCCAACAAACAGTTCGACGGTGAATCGCTGTAACTGAATACTGAACCAGATAAGGTCTTCACTTAATTATAGGTGAGTTGTTTTTCAGACTGAGTGCTCTACTTAGATGAATAAGCTTACACTAACAACATTAGTTGTCCACTCTTTGGGATCAGAGACGGTCTAGAACAGTGCTATTCAAAGTGTGATACGCGTACCGTCGCCGGCATACGAGCCATCGACTGCCGGTACGCGGAGATTTTCCAGAAAAAAAGAAACAATAGTAAAACTTTATGCCGATTAAAATGAATATTTTGTTTTACTGTTTGTCTATTTTTTAGAAGATTAATGCCTTTTATTAAATTCAAATTGATTACGAAGTATTAATATTAACTTTAAATATTTTTTCTGGATTTTTAAAAATATATACCCTCGAAACCAGTGGCCATTACTAATATAGTACAAATATGGCACACTGGGAAGACTTGTTACATCAATGATGACTGCCCTTAGAATGAACAAGATATCATGCCCTCATGTTTATTACAGATAGTCTCAAAATGTCCCTGAATAGTACATATCTCAAAAAAAAAAAATTCTGAGGTTCACAGTCCCCACCTCTTATTCAGCTGGATTGGCTTGCTTTGCTTGTCGGTCTCTGGCACATTGAAAAAAAAAACTACCAGTACGCCACATCAGATAGTTTGAGAAGCACTGGTCTAGAACAAAAACTGTAGTATCATATGCAATTGAAGTGTGCAGCATATATAGAGAGTACTTAGAAAAGTAGGACAGAAAATAGTCTGTCGTCACAGACGACACGTAGAGCTGTGCAATGATTACTGCTACTAACATAACAATGGCGTCGCTGATATGATCCATGATTCCATTCGACGACCCAAAACACGTAGAAACATGGATGAAAACTTTTGCGGCATTTGCAAGAGTAAAAGACTCAAAAACTGATTGAAGAGAAAACGAGATAACCAATTTATCTTTTGCTACAGTGGGGTGCGAAACTGTGAAGAAAATTTCGATGATGTGCTAACCGAGCGAGTAAGAAAAAATAACTTGTGAGTTATTTGTGAAAGTCGTAAAAAACAGAAGCAAATTTACTGATGCAAAAAGGTCGTAACACAGCTATATTCGAAAAGAAGGGATATAAAATACTGGTACATGCAGATGAGTTCAGAAGCAGAAACGAGCTGGTGTATGTTGAGATTAAAGATCAGGAACAAGGGCAACATATACTGGTGCATGCAGATCAATTCAAAAGCAGAGACGAGCTAGAGGATGAGGAACTGGAAGGTCAAGAACAAGAAGAGACAGAAAGTTATAAAAGTGGAACAGAGTAGGAAATGGAAGAAGGTGAGAATAAGGAGATGGACGAAGATGAGGAGGAGAATGAAGAGAGACCGTGATCACCGTGATTACCAAAGAGATAAAAGGAAGGACAGTACAAAACACAAATAATTAGGAGTAGTAAGAGAAAAAACAAGAGTGTACGACCTCTCCGATTCAAGGAGGTGTAAATAGTCTGTCTTCACAAAGGACACGCAGAGCTGTGCTGTGACTACTGCTACTCACATTGATATGCGAAACATAACAAAAACATTTGCTCTTGGCATTAGAGAAAGGTTGTAAAATAAAAACCTTTACAGCTGAGATTAAGGATAGAGTTTAAGATAAAATCCTTTGCACTTGGGGATAGAGACATAGTGTAAGAGAAAATCATTTGCAGTCGGGGTTAAAGAAAGCGTGTAAGATAAAATTATTTGCATTTGAGGTTAGAGACAGGGTGTAAAATGAAAACATTTGCAGTTGGGATTGAAAACAGGGTTAAAATAAACTAAAGACTTTTTGCACTTGAATTAGAGACTGGGTGTAAAATAAAATCATTTTCAGTTAGGATTAAAAACAGAGTGTAAAATTTTAAAAAATATACATGAGGTTAGAAACATGTAAAATAAAAAAAGCGTTTACAGTTGAGATTAAAGATAGGGAGTAAAATAAAATCATTTGCACGTGGAACTACAGAAAGCGTGTAAGATAAAATCATTTACACATAAGGTGAGGGACTGGGTGTAAAAAAAGAAATTTGCACTTGGGTTAGAGACGGTGTAAAATAAAAGCCTTTGCCGTTGGAATTAAAAACAGGACATAAAATAAAAGCCCTTGTATTTAGGATTAAAAACAGGGTGTTAAATAAAAGTCTTTGCCGTTGAAAAAAAATCTTTGCTCTTTGGTTAACGACACGGTTCAAAATAATAACCTTTTTAGTTGGAATGAAAAACATGGTGTAAAATTAGAAAGAAATTGCACAAGGTGTTTGTGACAGGGTGTGAAATAAAAACCTTTGCAGTTCAGATTAAAAACAGGTTGTAAAATAAATAAAAAAAACTTTGCAGAAAGGGGTTTGTGACAGGAAGTAAAATAAAAAAAAATCTGCGTATGGCCTCTTTCCTCATTATGCGTCAACTGTCTCTGTATTTGTCTATACTTCTGAGATGAGGTAGTATTTACACTATTTGCATTGTTCGAACTATTGTCCTCGTTTTACTGCCATGATTACGATGTTTCCGTCATTGTATGCTCCGGCCTTCTTCATGTTCGAGGAATTTCGAGTGATCGTAATAAAGGGTTCGGTTCGAAATTTCTCGCACCTAAAGAATGCTGGAGCGTATCACGGCAGAAACGTCGTAAACATGGCAAGATGAGGACAATAGTCTGAACAATATAAATCTCTTTTTGATTTTAAATTTTAATAATTTTAGATTTTAAGTTTCCTTTTTTTTTTCCCATTTTTAAAGGTAAATCTTCCACTTGTTCAGTCGATTGTATTCTGAGCATCGTATTGTAGAACTACATCTCAGTTACCGTACACCTCTTCTTCATTTGTAATGTTATTTTTCAGCGTATATTGCAATATAGAAAGACAAATAATTCCATAACATTTTAGCATTCCTTTCGTTGTTTCTAACAGTTTATTCTTGTTTCTTTGTAGCTATAGGGAAATGGTTAATGCTTATTATTTCGGCCTTGTGTCATGCATAACCGAACTTCCTACAGCATACAGATTATTCGTTATTATCAGAAGGTTATTTTCGGAATGGTTTGTTGGCAGGTTGGAATGTGTGGATTAGTGTAGAATAGTGGAAAAATAAAACTACATTTTGCATGTTAAAACAGAAATTTATTAATAGGAAAGACAACATAATTTGTAGAAGTTAATGTTATTTAGAAATATTATTAAGAAGTTATGGGTAGAGTTCGTAGTAGTCCTTGTTGAGTGTATGTTATCGTTGAGTAGGCATGTTGAGAATGGAGAAGAAGAAGAAGTAAAAAGAAATCAGCAAATGAGAAAGAAGGTGAAAGAGGACAATGTGCGACGCGACTTTATGTCCGGGTCGACTTGAAGTTACTCCCGTTATATTTTAGGTCTGCCTTTCACTCGCTGCTTCCATCTGACTGTCTGGCTGGCTTTCCTTTCGCCTTTTATAATCATTTTGTTTTTTCGCACTGGATCGCCAACTCTTTGCAATCTAGCAAATCGCTCCCATTGGTCAGAATATCAATTTAACATCTACTCGCGAAATCCGGTTTCTACTTTTTCTTTAAGCACATGATCAATTCTTTTTCTATTCAGCAAATCCAGGATTTCACATGTCATTGTGAATTTTTGTAAAATTGAAGAAGAAGGTTACTTTTAATTCTTAATTTCCTATCCACTACATCTTAATACTTTGCTTAGCTTTTGGAAGGCATCTTTCGCTATTATCTATTTTTTGTCGTTTGTTAAAACAGTTCCTCGATATTTGAATTTCTGCACATACTTGAATTAAACATCGCCAAAATTTTGACACTGGCAGGAGATACTGAAGGCAAGAGGGCCAGAGAAAAGCAGCACATAACCTATCTAATGAGCTTGTGTTAATTACTGACAGAACTGGAATTTGGCGAGATAACAAAAAGACAAAATTTGCTGAGAGTTATATATGGCAGGAAGTTCTGAAAAACCATAATCACCCACATCCTGAAAAGAGAGGGCGCATGTAAGCATTTTGGGTTGTCCCGCTTCCTAACAACTGTAGGGGATTTGGTAAGTGCTTGGTTGATGTGCTTCCATATTTTACGGGTATTGCTCTCGAGATTAGTTCCCCCACAAATACAACACAATGTTTTACAATCGCGCAAAAGAAATGGAATAAGTCACAACGAACATTAAACAACAAACAATTTAATATGTATAAAATAAAATTAGCATGTGGAAACAAATAAAATACAAGATGTGAAAAATTGTCTTTTGGAAAATAAAGTTTGGCAAGAAGTTAAATTTGTTTAAAGGTGTGTGTAAGTTTATATTAACGGGGTCCGTAAATAAGTCGTTCTTACTTACATTAAGTTCATCTCTGGTGGCGACAGCGTGTCGCGTTGATGAAAGAAAGTTTGTCGGGTTTTTCCTTTCACGGCCCTATGTAGCTAGGTCATGAACTTTGGTGTGGAAGAATGGCTTGGCCGGACAAAGTATCGGTTACATGCTGACTTAATGGCTAGCTTGGTGACTGACCTCCTTCTTCCTAACTGTGTGTTATTTATATACCATAATAGTGGATCAAAGAATCTTCCTAACATTTAGGTGTGAAGACATTTATTGACCAATCAGATTTGTATTTTACTATTTTGTTTTGGGGCCTAAATATTTTTTGTTAATTGACTTCCGATCCTATTTTTCTAGAATGTTCTTATTCTATGTTTTTAGCTGATTGGTTGAGAAATATAAAAATGTAATTTAAATTCTAATGCCGTTTTGATCCAAAATTTCTATAATGTTTTTATGTATTTTCTTATTGCTTATTTTAATAGAAAAAAAAAATGTGTATCCCATACAACCATATATTTTGTTTCACGATTGATAATCTTTTATTTATGCCTTCCTTTATTAAGTTCTATTGTTCCTGCAGTCTTTTTTCTATATCTGCCATAAGCACAATTTCCTCTGCGTATCTTATGTTTTTTACCATTGTGTCCACCAATAATAAAACCTAGTGGTACTTCCAGTTCTCTTAGGATCGCCTCGCTATAAAGAAGACACATCCTTCCTTTATGCCCTTTTTGCGTTGTGTACTTCCTCAATTCATTTTCTATCTGTATGCAGGCAGTTTGGTCCCTATAAAAATTCTAGATTATTCTCTAGATAATTTTTCTCAACCGAATCTATCTTGTAGATATAGGGTGCCTGTTCTTTGATCGTCGGAGGACACTCGTGAAGACGTAGAGTGCGTGTTCTTTGGACGTCAGGAATAACCAGTGAAGCTATAGGGAGATAGTTAATTTTTAATCGGCGTTGTGTCAAACATAACCAAACTTCCTACAGCTTATGATTTATTCGTAATCATCAGAAGGTTGTCAGCAGATTGGAGATTGGAATGTGTGGATTTGCGGAAGAATAAAAATATACATTTTGCATGTTGGACAGAAATTTATTGATAGAAAAAATAACATGAATTGATAGAAGTTAAATGTTCCAAGAGAAATAGTATTAAGAGGTTAAGGATATCAAGAGAGTTCATAGTAGTCCTTGCACGAATGAATTTATGTTGTACGTAAGCAGGAACGTATTGTTGCTCTCTTTAGCTGCGTGATGTGAAAATGAAAAAAAAGGAAAATTGGAAGAAGAGGTCGAATGAATCTGTGACGTGCCATAGGTCCGGGTCGGCTTCTTGAAATTTATTTTGTTACATTGCCACAGGGTCCGTTAACTAACCGTTCCCATGTCGGACTGTCTTAACCAGTCATGGAATGTCCTTAAATCTGGTCATGTGACCGGCTGGAGCGAGCATTTTCACTTAGGTGTGAAAAAACGTTTGACTGACGTTGTAATATGAATTTTCTATTTCTTATCAAATTAGGATCCAGAATTTTGCTCTTCAAACTGATTTGTGAAATTTGCCTTAGTTGGATTTTTGAATACGATTTTGCGGGTGTGCAATTTTACTTTGGGTTTTTCCAAAATGTTTTTAGTCGTTTGAATTCACTTTTGCGGGTGTGCAATTTTACTTTGTTATAGTTGGGTTTTTCCAAAGTGTTTTTAGTCGTTTGAATCCGATTTTGCGGGTATGCAATTTTACTTTGTGTGTTTTAGTTAGTTGATTGATGATATAGGATTTGTAATCTTATATGAGTGATGAGTGGCCGGGCCTATGTTTTAAATAAAAATGATTAAACCTTTATTTATGATCAAAAATAGAAAAAATAAAAATTCACACATGTAAATTTTCAAAATTTCCATACGTAAAAAAATAAGTTTTTATTTTTATTTTTTTTTTCAAATTATCAAAAATTAAACTTTAATTAAAAGTTATTATCAAAATTAAACTTTAAAGAAAGCAATTTAATAAATTATTTAAATTGCATTTGCAGATAATTTATTTCATAATTGAATGATGTCGTTTATTTAAGGCCTTGAATAATAATAAAATAAAAACCGTACATTTATTTCCGGAACCAATTGAAGAATCTTCATGTTTAACATTACACCGCCTCATTATTCAAGGGAGATAATTTCAATAACAAGATGTGATTTCAACACTGATATTTTCGACACATATTTCCTATATTCTGTTGACACTATTGAGCATTGTGATGCGCATCTACAAAAGATGAAGGAACATTTAAACTAAAATATGCGACGGCAAATCAGGCGCTTATCAATTCTTGGGACATTTGGTGCTCTGCTTTTCCTCTCTCATAACATTTCATTTTGATTTAACAATTGATTTGTGACTGAGTAGCAGGAAGTGAAATAGAAAGGGGCGTTCTCATAATACATTCTTATATATATATACTCATTATTATTGTACTAACTCGGACATTTACATTTATATATATATAAAAAAGAAAGCACACGACGGCTTCTTCCAGCATTCTGGAACTCCCCACTGTCGACAACGAATTCAGACTCACCACATACTCACACGGAATGAACCCCGAAAACGACTCTCCTGCTACCGTGAATGGGATTGACGGACTCCCAATTCAAGCTAAGAACCGTAAAGGAGCTACAATGTCACAACCGCCAACTTCTTTGTTTCTGGACAAAGTTAATGACGGAGACGACGATGAAGGTGGTGGAAGAGAAAATTCATGTGACAACGAAGAAATGTTACAGCCACGAGCATCCAGTATTCAGATTAGAGGTGAAAGTTTCGACGATTTTTATGAGGCTGAGACAGACGACAATTCCCACCATCAGTACTACCACTTAATGGATAATGGCGCTTCTCTCCTTCAGGCCGTTGTCTTTGTGGAAGACGCTTTCCACTACAGGTCAATCCACCATAAAGTTGACAGCACTTCTTTGGGACTCTACCGATTCCAGTATTCTTATCTGACCACCACGGTCAGGTATGTAACCATATTTATTCTTCATATTCTAGCATTCTTTGAGTACCCTTCCTCACTTAGCTGGACTTCCAGCATTAAAATTAATTCCGAGCGTTTGGAACTACCTTGTGGGGCAACTGAATCTGTGGAGATAATATGCTTGGTAATTCTGGCAATTGATCTTGGAGTGAAGATCTATTTGGTAGGGGGGAAGCAATTTCTGGTCAATAAGTGGATGATAGTACATGTGTTTGTTTTGCTTGTTTCTATGATTGATTGGTCAGTGTCTATGTCACTAAATTGCCATGAGTTGATCCGTGTTCGTCGAATAATCCGTCCGTTCTTCATCCTGCAACATTCATCCCTGATGAAAAAGATTGTTAACTGTTTGCGTCAGACACTCCCTGAAGTCATAAGCATTCTTCTTCTGCTCGGCTTCCATCTGTACATTTTCACTTTGTTTGGCATACTCATCTTCCCAAAACCCAACTATGCCAAAGACTATATTGAAAACCTTACCTATCCAAATTTAACCGTCTTGAACACCACAAAGATCCTGCCTGGTATGAAAGAAGAGAGCAAGTACTTCAAGACATTAAATGAGGCCTTCACAAGCATGCTGGTCTTGCTGACCACTGCCAATAACCCAGACGTTATGATGCCAGCTTACAACCAAAACCGATTTTATAGCATCTACTTTGTTGTATTTCTTGTTATCGGTCTCTACTGCTTTATGAACATGTTGACCGCAGTCATCTACAACCAGTTCCGTGGCTATTTCTTAAATTCAATGCAATCGAGTCTCTTCCGTCGACGAGTGGCTATAAGGGCTGCATATGAGGTCTTGCGATGTCAGAATCACTATTCGAGTAATCTTGGTGTACAAGCTGGGACTGTCCAAAGTGTCATTTATATGGCTGACCTGCCTAGAATTTCTAAGTGTAAGATGCTGCAGAAGTTGTGTGGACATTCAGACTCCTTCCTAAATTTCAGTCTGTTCCAGGAAATCTTTGCTGTCCTTGACCGGAATTATACAACTGGTAAGCAAGTTCCTGAGATTGTGTTGTGCAACAATCCAAGTCTTGCCCTTATCCAGAAAGTAATATGCCATATCTACTTTACTTACTTTGGTATGCTTGTTGCAGCTGTTAATGTAATTTTCTTGACTGTTCAGCTAAGCCTTCAGTATGAGCAGTCAATGGGCTCGACCCACACCTCTCAGATGACAGCCAACTTAGTGTTTATCATTTATTATGTCATTGAACAGATTCTCAAGGTTTGGGCAACTGGTTTACGCCGATATTACTTTTATCCGGGTAATATCTGTGATTCTGTAATCACAGTTTTATTAGTTATTCTTGAAAACATTACACTTGTTGAGTTTGGAACGCCATTCTCAACAGAAAAGGAAAACATTAAAAGACCCTTACTTCTCTGGAACTTGATTCGTATCACGGACATCCTCATTGTTATTCGTCTCATCCGAGTGATCCCACTGATCAAAACAATGGCTCTCGTCTCTAGTACCTTGCTGGATCTTGTCCAGAACCTCAAAGCCTTTGCTGGTATCCTGGTAGTGATATTTTACAGTTACGCTCTTCTTGGAATGCAGTTCTTTCAGGGCACAATCCGTTACAGCCCGTCCAATGAGACTGACCTGTTGTCTAAGAATCACCAAAAATGTGGCTCTTACCAGCAGCTGGAATATTGGGCAAACAATTTTGATGATTTTGCTGCTTCCCTTATTGTTCTTTGGGATGTCATGGTAGTTAATAACTGGCAAGTGTTCTTGAATGTGTATGCTGCTGCCACCAACCAATGGTCGTATTTGTATTTTGTCATTTGGTGGCTTTTGTCTGTGGTGATTGTGCTCAACTTATTAACAGCCCTTATATTGGAGAACTTTATTATGAAGTGGGATAAATGCAATACGAGTGTACGAGAGAGGACCGAGTCTGTGGAAGAGACACACCTCCTCTCACTTCATGCAATGTTCCAGCGTTCACTACAGGAACCTGAAGAAGAGAAAGTGTTGTTGGAACTTCATAATCACTCCTACCTAAATTTGAACCGATTCTAATCAAAGATCTAACCTTGTTCTCATTTTTAATTGTTGTTTTTCTTTTTTTTTGTTTCTATTCATAACAATTTCTTGCTTTTATTTTTTGTTTTTTACTCTTTTTTTGCTCTTTTTTACTCTTTTCTTTTTTTTGCTTTTTTGTTACTTTTTTTTAACTCTTTTTTTACTCTTTTTTTTTATTTTTATTTTTTTAATTGATTTATCAAAAAACTTTATTTCTTCTTGTTCATGTGTTGTGTCCCTTCAGGATGTAAACAACCATGGACATCCACTTGCTCATGTCCCTTGCCACTCTTAACACTTTTTCTTTTACACTATTTAGAGGGAGATAACTCATGACCACCAAAAGAGGCTTCGCACAAGGAATGAGAATGATATACCCCAGTTATCATAATAAAGGGTTTAGTTTGAAATTCCTGGCGTCTGAAGAAGGCCAGAGTGTACAATGCTCATAACATCGTATAAACGGCAACAAAGATGAGGACGATAGTCCGAATAATGTAAATAGTGTAAATACTACCTCATTTCAGAAATATAGATAAATGCTTTTCCTTTTGTTACCCCTCTCAAACCCTACTCTGTCATTCACTTGCTTAATCCCATCAAGTATATCTCCCATTGCTTTCCCCTGTCTTTCCCTCCCTCTATCCATCCGGTGAGTATCAGATTCTCCAAGCTCTTCTTCCTCATTACATGTTCTAAAATCTTCAGCTAACTTCCTGCTGTTATGTATAAGTTCCCTTTTTGTTTGCATCTACTTCAAAACCTTGTTGTTGCTCACATATTCGGTACATGTTATCATCAGCAACACATTTCTGTTGCTTGTTTACAAACAACAATACAGTTCCAACAACATTTTCGCTGAAATTTTTATTTTATTTTTTGATCCATGATTACCAAGTCTGATATTATAACATCTGTAATAAAACTAACCTAATGTTTAAATTACTAACCAGCAGCACTAATATTCTAGAGAAGAATTGACCATTAGAAATGTTGATGTGAATGTCTCTGACATTTGTGTTCTCATAAGATCTGATAAAGTTAAATGACCAATTTATTTCTCTTTCCATGCTTCTGTTTATATCTAGCATTTTGTTTGTTTGTTTTTCTACCATTGTTGATAGTAATTTCATTTTTGATAATTCATTCATATTTAGAATATTGGGACCATTATGAAGTAAAACTTATGAATTTTTATTACTGTGGTTGACCGGATCACTGAACCTTTCAGAAAGTAAAACTATGAATAAGGAGGGGGAGACAACAGTTATATCAAAATCACTGGCACTATCTCATAAGAATTTTATAACAGTAATTGGTTATCATAAAAACCAATAAAGAAAACCTTAATTGATAAGCAAATAATTTTTTTATGTTTGGAGGTCTTTTTTTTTTTTTTTTTTTTTTTTTTAATACTTTTACAAGGAGGGGGACATCATTAATAGATTACTAATATATTGTCATTAGTGGCCATAATCTTAACAATATAAAATGCAGATGGTATATTTTCTGTAGTTTTCAAATCATTAATATTCAAATAATCCTTCAGATGAAATAACATTTTTTTTAAATTATTTTTTATATAAATCAGATTAGGGAAAACCAAGAACAACAAAACAATATTTGTTGAATTTTTTTAAACTTGTTAGAGCTGCTCAGCAACCTTGATATGCAGGGTGTCCATAAAGTCTGTGTGCACTTTAAAATATTTATAACTTTATTTCTATCACAAATACAAATAATCTGTAAAGAAATGAGCTTGAACAATTAAACTTGAAAGATAACAGTGTTTCAACAAGATAGAGCTCCTTGTCACTTTGCTCTGTGGGTTAGTTTCTAAATCAGGAATTTCCTAACAGATGGATCAGAAGTGGTGGATCATTTTATTGGCCTCCACGTTCGTTAGATTTCACTCCATTAGATTTTTTTTCATGTGGAAACAATTGTGTATGCAACCAAACCTAGTTCATTAGATAATTTGAAAGCTGAAATAACTGTGATTTCAGGCACTACTGTCAACCAGTTGGCAAATGTTTTCCATGAACTGCAAAATCGTATTACCCTTTGTATTGCTAATGATGGAGGACATGTGGAAACTTAAATAAAATTTTAATGAAACCTTAAAAAGTATAGATTTACTTCTTTCTAATCCTTTTTACAAGTTATTTCTATTGCAAATACAAATAAAGTTATAAATTTTTTAAAGTGCACACAAGTGCACCCTGTATTTGAAAAAGACATTAGAATACTCGAACAATTATACTGGCAACAAACCACTTGCATAAGGACAGGAAATGAGTTCAGCAGATACCAGCCAGTTAAGTACCATATGTGATACATGCTAGGGCAATCATGTCTTGAAAGAGACATGACTGACTGGGCAGAATATTCTCCTGCATCAGGTTGTCATTTCTTTCTGTGGTAGACTGGTTGCTAACCAAGGATATAAAACCCAATCTGTCATGCTATTCAACCCATAGCTGGAGGGAGAAGACAGATTAATATCTTTCCCAAAGGTATTTGCACATAAGTGAATGCAACAAATTTAGCTGTAATTCAAATTCAGCTCTTCATTTTCTCATTCCAAGCTGATATCCACTGTACCACAATGTACATTTGTCAATGGCAGCAATCATCTTAATATAAAATACACAGATGAAACAACATTGACAGCAGACATGGACAAGAAAGGACAAGACCTACTATGAAAGGTAGCAAAGGAAAACAAGAAGAGAGGACTAAATATAAACTACAACAAAACTGAATGTATGGTCATCAGCAAAAAGAAAAGCCTAAAATGTCAACTACATGTCAGGGATACTAAAGTCAAACAGATGCTGAAAATAAATACAGGGGAAGCGTTCTGGCAGAGGATGAAAAGTGCAACACCAAGATTCAGAGGCACACATTCATGGCCAAGGATGCATTTCAAAAGCTAAGCAGAGCACTGAGAGACAGGAAGCTATAAGCAATACATAGCTCGACCGTTCATACTTGCCGAAGAATAAAGGTCAACCAGCATGTACAATATACCAAGTGGCATTCCCAATGAAACACATTTTAATTGAATGCACTCAGTTAGCTTCTGTAAGACATAATTGTGGCATTTGGAATTAGAAGGTACTTTCCACCACAAAATAAAAAAAGAGAAAATTGTGTTTAAATTTTGTTGATGTTTGAAACACTATAACTTTTGATCTGTTTGAGATAAACCACTCAGTTTTTTTTAAAAGGAAGCTAAAAGCATCTACTTTAACATGCACACACTTATAACAGAAAAGCTGTGTGGCATTTTGAAGCAGAAAACTTTATACATGCAAATCAACCACCACTGTAGCACAGTGTTTGCTAAACAAAATAGCGATATTATGCTCCCCTAAGTCAGATAAAAGGTTTAAAATATGTTTAATGGCAAACATAAGTTTGCACATAAACACGCTAATTAATTTTCATGAAAAAAATATGAATAATCTTATATGTTATCATCAAGGTAATCATTATACACTGTTGCTTGTTAGATAGGATGTGCGTTGTGGTACAGTGGATATCGGCTCGGAACGAGAAACCGGGGAGCCGAGTTCGAATTCCAGTTGAATCCATTGTATTCACTTATGCGCAAATACCCTTGGGAAAGGTATTAATCCGTCTCTTCCTTCCAGTTATGGGTTAAATAGCAGGACAGATTGGGTTCTATAGCCTTGGTCGGCAACCAGTCTACTGCAGAAAGCAATGGCAACCTACTTCGGGATAATATTCTGCCCAGTCAGTCATGTCTCTTTCGAGATATGATCGCCCAAGTGTGTATCACATATGGCACTTAACTGACTGACTTGTTAGATAGCAACCAAAATGAGTAGAAAAATATTAATAGTATATAAAACATAAACAAACACTACCAGGGTGTGGTGGAAGGTACCTTCTACACCAACACTTGACATTAGCCTGCTCAGACTAGCAGGAAGCGTATTCTGCATAATTGTGAACCATAGAAAATTAGACCTTGTAGTGAGTACCTGATGATACAGTCTAGTTACTTTCCATATAGAGGAAGGTTTGCGAAATACAGTGTTATGCTTAACTGATTTTCACATACATGATAGAAAATACCTTCTTGTATTGAAAGCCTCAATTCCTCAAAGGAAAACAACAGGCGAAAACTATTTGATATTACTGAAACCGTCGACATAATGTCCTACCTTAAAGAAATAGGTTTGTACCAAAATATATAACACCTACATTAGATCATCTACAGTCTATTTATTTATAAAACATATGTTTACCCTAAAAGTGTAAAATTATGTGCAATTGAAGCAATAAAATTGTTTACAAAAGTTTCAAATTTTAGCATTAACTCTGAGGGGTTGGTATGTTGCTAAACAAAAGCAACCAACTGATATGACACCGAAAACTGGACAATCTGACTTGAAGTAACTAAAATGTGGTTCTACAGAAGGATGCTGAGAATATTGCGGACTGAACATGTAAGCAATGATGAAGTTTTAGAGATAATTGAAACAAAAAGGACAAATATTTAGGACGTGCATTATGGTGCATTGGATATCGACAGGACGTGCATTGTGGTACATTGGATATCAGCTATGAATGAAGAAATCGGGGAGCCAAGTTCGAATTCCAGCTGAATTCATTGCCTTCACTTACGCGCAAATACCCTTGGGAAAGGTATTAATCCGCCTATTCTTTCCAGTTATAGGTTAAATAACAGGACAGATTGGGTTCTATAGCCTTCGTCGGCAACCAGTCTACTGCAGAAAGTAATGGCAACCTACTGCGGGATAATCTTCTACCCAGTCAGTCATGTCTCTTTCGAGACATGATCGCCCAAGTGTGTATCACGTGTGGCACTTAACTGACTGAGATATCGACTCAGAATGAGAAATTGAAGAACCAAGTTTGAATTCCAGTTGAATTCGTTCCATTCACTTACGCACAAATACCCTTGAGAATACCCTCTTCTCTCCAGCTATGGGTCAAATAACAGGACAGATTAGGTTCTATAGCTTCGGATTACAACCAGTCTGCCACAGAAAAAACAGCAAGTTACTGCGGGAAAATCTTCTGCTCAGTCAGTCATGTCTCTTTCGAGACATGATCACCCAAGCGTTTATCATGTATAGCACTTAACTGACTGATATTTAGCATAACAAAGAGACAGTTGAAATTTGTAATGCATATAATGAGGAAAGAGGCCTTAAAAAATTTGACATTGCCTCGATATATTGAGGAACAGAGGGAAATTATGTATAAACTACCTAGTAAGTTTGGATAAATGGTTGTTTGAACAGGGATGAGGAGAGATCGTAAAAAGACAAACTTTACTAAGAGCTACAAATGACAGGAAATTGTGGGAAACTATGATCAACCATATCCTGAAGGAGCATGACAGATCCATAAATGGTTGGGAGAACAGGGATTAGGAGAGATAACAAAACCAAAGAGCTACTGCCACTTCTACTCTAACAGTTTCTTTTCTCACACTTCCTGCTTGTGGAACTCCCTTCCATTTACTTGCTGCCTTGATAACTACAATCTTCAAAAATTTAAATGCAACATCAATCAGCATCTTCTGTTTACTTGAATCCTTTTCATCTTCTGAACTTTCTTCAACCACCCCCCCTATACTCAGTTTTTTTCTCTCACCTTCACTCCCTGTAACCCCCTGAGTACTAACGACATTTCTACCATTTTTGGGGAGTAAATCAGCAACATAAAAAGAATTTATGATGGGCTACTGATTTAATGCTGAAAATCAAATTGTACAAGATGATTCATCAACTGTATTCTTATTAGTTAGAAACGAGATGTCAAAAAAAATAGTTGCTAGGTTTACCAAGTACAGGACACTGCTTCATATTTAATTTCAAATAATTTTGTAAGTTGCTTATATCCAGTTGATCAGAATTCTTACATAGGATTGAATAAAATGATTGCATTTGAGTAGGTAAAATATTGTTACAATTCTTGTAATTAAGGAGAAGCTATGTTAAAATGTTAGTCAAGAAATGATCACTCATGGCTGTGCCTATGGGAAAGAAAGCCTGATGTAATGGAGCCCAAAACTTTCTATGACCCCAGAATAGATATCACTGAGGAAGTCTTTTGGTGGACAATATATGTGAATAAAACATCTACTGCTTTATTATCCGTGGCACGTATCCATAAAAACAAGCAAGCATTCCTGTCCACTTAGATTTAAAAATGAATGTCTATTGCTTTATTAAGTCCTATATAGTCCTTTAATCAAGTCCTATTCAACATTCTATACTGTTTCTTTGTTGTCTTTTAACATTTTTTAAATTCGTGTCTTGTAAAAAAATCTCTGAAGAAAATTAATAAAGTGAAACATGTTAGATTAAAAATACTTTTCCTATCTGTTATTTACTTACTCGATTTATCTTGTCAGATCTCAATCCACATATTCAACTCATATATATATATATATATATATATATATATATATATATATATGAATGATAAAATTTATTTTATATGCTCTATTTATGGGTTAAAGTGCTCAATATCAGGGATAGTGTATGTAAATATAATAGTGAACATTGAGGTCAACACCCAGTGGTGACTGTTTCATGCTTAAATGCAACCTTCAAGCCATCTGTGTAGTGTTACGGTTTGACTATTTAAATATGGTGGTCAATAGGGCATTATAAGTAGAAGTTCTACTGTATTATCCTAGTAGTTATTGGTTGGGTGATGATGGCTATATTTCAAATTATCCTTGAGACTTTTGTAGAGGCTACTGAGAAGGAATAATTATGTATCCAAATGTGGTTATTTGTAACTGTTTCATAGTGCTAACTTTTTACTCGTTATTTCTTATTGATTACTTTTTAATCATTTCACCCCAAGCAAGGCAGTACTGGTGCCATTGATGTGCAAAGGCTACAGTGAAAGGAGTGGGGGGGGGGGGAAATAAAAATAGAAAAAGAGAAAGTAGAGAGGATGTCAAAGAAAGGAGTTAAGGAATTAGAAGATGGCAATTGGTGTTGCACCTAAATTTTTGGAGATTGTAGCTATCAGGGAAGCAAGTATATGGAAGGTACACTACCAGTCATAATGATTAGGCTACCCCAGTTTTTAGAAAAAAAATGATGTATTTCATACTAATTTTAGTATTTATTGCCAAGTGGATAATTTTAAATGAAAATAGAATGGTTCTTTTGTTATTAATACTTTGCAAAATTTTACAAGGCAGCCAGGAAGCCTTTGCTTTGGCCAGCCAATAGGAAGAAACTAGCATGGGGAAGAGATTACAAAAACTTGACATCAGAACAGTTCATTTGATGCACATATTATTTTGTAGTATTAAAAAAAGAACCATTCTATTTTCATTTAGAATTATCCACTTAGCAATAAATACTAAAAATAGTATGAAATACATCATTTCTTTAAAAAAACTGGGGTGGCCTAATAATTATGGCCGGTAGTGTAGTTTCACAGGTGGGTAAGTGCAAGAAAAGAAGCTGATAGAGTAGAAGTGACAGTTACATTTGACTATTTTGATGGTAAAAGGGTGGGACCTAATTGCCAATCTAATAGCACGAGTAAATTCATGTGGTCAGAGCACCAGGGAAAGAAGCTCATTAGAGCAAAAGCTGTGAAAATATTTGTAGAAAAGACAGTGGGAAGCCACATCTCGTCAGTAAGAAAGTAACTGAAATTGATCTGCCAAATCAGGATTGATTATAATGCATATTCTACTTTGGATTTTGTTGAGAACCCCAAGATGAATAGCAGAAGCATCTGACCCCAAGAACCCCAAGATGAATAGCAGAAGCATCTGACCCCAAGAACCCCAAGATGAATAGCAGAAGCATCTGACCCTAAGAACCCCAAGATGAATAGCAGAAGCATCTGACCCCAAGAACCCCAAGATGAATAGCAGAAGCATATGAGAACAGTGTTCAATGCACAGACAAATAAAAGATTGATAAATGTGCAAGATGTATTCTGATGAGGAAAAAAAACTTCCTTGCCTGGCACAGATACTCAGTCTTCTTAGCAGTAGATGTAGCTATTGATTCAATGTAGTTGTTCCACTTTAGGTCGGCTGAGAGAGTGAGGCTGAGGAGGCACAGTGTATAGCTTTCTGGGAGATTAACGTGATCCATACTAATGAAAGGTAAGAAATATTTGTTTTTGGTTATTACTGTTTGTGTGCATTTATAGTTTGATAATTTGTTTATTATTTACTTAATATTTTAACCAATAGTTGGAGGGAGAAGATACAAATTACAGCTATTTGCACATAAGTGAATGCAACAAATTCGACTGGAATTTGAACTCTCCTCTCCGATTTCTCATTCCAAATAAGTGTCCTTTTTGTTGCCATTGTCTCAAAAACTTTTGTCATTACTGACGTGTTCATTCCATGGTATTCTCAACATCTTTCTGTAGAACTACATTACAGTTGCTTCAAGTTTCTTCTTTATTTGTGAGGAGATTGTATAAAAATTAGGAAAAATTAAAAGTGGCTAGTAATGTGAAATGTTTGTTTGTTTGTTTCGAGGTTTAACAACCTATCAATTGTTATGGGATCATTTAAGGTCATAACAAATGATTTTGGGTAAGGTTATATTATTTTTACAGAATTTTGGAAGATGTCTTGCTTTTTAAACTTTTCCATTGCTTTCAAGTTGCATAACTTTTTAAATTTTTCCACCTGGTGAGGGTCGGATCTATTTTTGATCTTCGGATCTTAACTTAGATTATATTTTGTTGTATAGTTTGATCTTTTTGAGGAAGGTTAATGTGAAAGGTGTATTCAGAAAATGCAGAAAAATTCAACATTTTCTATTGTCAGTCAGATTTAACATTCTTCCCTTTGTGATCTAGTATTATCTGCCACAAGTTATCTGGAGAGGAGATAAGTACTGCCCAGAAACTTTAAGTCTCTGAGATATCATTAAGGGTGAAAAGGTTATTAATAGAATCAGCTGTTATTGTAGTTCTGGCGGCTAAAATCTATTTGGAAATGTGTATTGCATTTCTTTTTCCTGCAATGAAAAATATGTTGGTTTAATAAAAGCAAATATGCAAAGAAGAGGCTCAATGGCTTAAAATCACAGACAAGACAATATATTCTATCATATTATCTTTAATAGTTCTATTGAAAAGTTGTTTCCAAGATGTTATTATTTTCCTTGTTAATATTGATTTAAAGTTAACATTCCAAACATGGGCTCTGGATTTGAATCTCACCAGGGTCAAATCAAGAAATACACTGTTTTGCAGTATGCCTGAGAATCACACTGTTGCGTTCTGTGTTGTCTTTGGGTCCAAATGCTAGATGATATTAACAAAAAGACGATTTCTTTTTCTTAGTTGTTTTTATTAGAGAGAGACATATGTGGCATCTTGGATTCTAAGAGGCAGTGGGAGGAATGACATCATGGAAACACGTGTTGTTTGTTGGCTTAGTGTCCCTCCGCAGATAGTCTTAGCCTGTCTCCCAAACCTGGGTGTGGGAAGCATATAAATTCTTCAAAATTCTTGCAAGCTTCTGTTGAATTTGTACCATTTCAGACTTGTATCCAAAATTCAGACAGACAATCTGTCATTGTCAGAATACCATATCCATGGAATATTCTGGTCAATTGCTGACCAAATTATCCCCTGTCTTTGCATTATGTAACACACACCACAGCTTGACTGATGCCTTGTAAGAGAAACTGTTCAGAATCTAATGATCTTGTTAACATGAAGTCATAAGTCATTGTGACCATGGGCTTCGACATACTGGCCTTGTTCAAGCAGGTGATAATGCCAGATGATGTACTTTCTCCTAGAAATTGATACAAAAGTCTACTCAAGTGATTCTCAATCTTTTTTGTAGTCTTTTCACCATAAGTCAGAATATCCCTCCCCCTTCTAAGATTGTTCGACTCAAAAGTGCATTCCAAATAATACGCATATATTATTGAAAATCTTCATTCATTTTCATTAAAGTACATATTCATTTACATGGATTATTTTTATAGAGAAGTTTTACAAATTTAATAGCAACTGGAAAATGTTGATGGATTTTTAAGCTTGAATACATGTATACAGTAATTTGTTTTCAGAACTAATAATTAAACAAACTTTAATAAATAAAAACTTCAATGGAATGCTAGAGTATTGGACTTCAATAACCAAAATTCATTAAATATCTAGAAAAAGTAAAAAATTTTTCCTAAAATTCTGAAATTCCTTCCTGGGTGGGGAGGATTCTCTTCTGATTGAGAATCCATGGTCTACTCTATATAGTTGCAGTAAAAATCACAGGTTGACTATGTGGATGTTGAAAGAAAAAGAAAAAAACATAAATATGCCTGAGCATGCACCTGCAAAAGGGGTTAATAAGCCAACATGACATTTTGGGAAAATGAGTGGCCAGACATACTAATATTGATTTAACTTTCTAAGGAAAGAACAAATAATTGGCTCATCTAAATATTTTAAAATATGAGGCTTGGTAAAAAACAAAAAAATGCTGTTTTTTTTTTCTTTTTTTTTTATTACTTTTAATTTTGAAAGTGCATTACTTTCATGTCCAAAGTATATACAGTTTCACTCTTTGATTTTTTTATGTCTCTTTAAACTTGTAAATATGTACTTAACAATTTTCCATTACAATGAGCGACTTCTAAAACTAGTTAAGGTGTGGATGTTTTTTCTTCTAAGTATTTTGAAATGAACTGTTATTTCTACAACAACAATCTGTAATTGTTTTCTTATTTCTGTCTGAAAATATGAGAGCCTTCATTCTTGTGCTTTTCACAAAAGGCTTTTTTCGTTTCTTTTGTTAATCATACAAAGATGGAATCCATTTAAAATCTACAACACCTTAATTTTCATAAGGTAGTATTCATATAAAATATAAATTTTATTGTAACTTAATTATGTACAATAATGGATCATATGTAATACAGTCGAACAATTCATCTGGAAAAATAGAAAATTAATACAATGTACCTAAATACAATTGAGACATGTCATAATAGATCATTCTATCTTAAATCATGTTTTGCAGTTATTGTAACATCAACTTGAGATTTTTCTTGTTAAAAAGTTGAATAATTTTAACACATTCAACTTTATGGATAAAAAATGGTGAATTTTATATTGTCTTTTTTCAAGACTTAGCATGAGCAAAACAAATTTACGGATTTAGAAGAATAAAAAAGACAAGACCCAGAATGACATCAAAGTCTGTGAAAATTTTTGTATTCTTTAATAATCAGTTGTGCTTAGTTTAATTTGCAATGTGTATAAATGTAGGTAACAAAAAGCAAATATCGACAAGATAGAGAGGTTCACAAAGCACTGCCCGAAGCTCGCAAATACTACCACCAAACCTCCGGCCCTGCTCTTCATCATCACTTTCTGTCATCATCTTTTTCATTTGTATTGTACACCACAATCAGCATTATCATTTTAACAATCATTCTCTACATTGAGTGGCTCTGGAGCCTAATATTAGGTGAATTTTAGTATATAAAAAAAAGTTCCATAAGTGGCATTTAACCCTTTTTTTTTTTTTTTTTTTTTGCAAAACTAGTTAGCACAGATCAGTAACAATGCAACAATAAAAAGGGGAAACTTACAATCCTAAGTTAATCATTTTTTCATAATGTATGTTTCATTCTGCGGGTCATCAAGGAGGTATTGTGCCAAACAGGAAGACCAGGTTGTTAGTATTGAACTTTTAATCTGGCTATCAGAATATAAGACAACATGAAATTTGGGTAACTTTTTTCTTTTCTGTATTTTTAAGAAAGTGAACCTTTCTAGAAAGGAAATATGGTGTTTTATTTATCAGAGAGAGAAAATGAGGCAAGAAACATATTTATATATCTTAACTGTGCCAAAAAAGAAAACAAAAGGGTATAATTCTTTTATTCTGATACTAGTTCAGAACCGTAGATTTGCCTGTGGAAAGATGACATTTACAATTTTTTTGTTCATTTAAAATACAATATATATTAGAAAATATATTCAGTTTAAATACAGGAGTCAAAAGAAGGAAATTACTGGAAAGTAATTGAAACTCACTTGAAGCAAGCTGAATGTGTAATGCTCTTCATGCCAATGACGTTTCCACCGAGCCTCTCTACAGCATATGATTTCATTGAATTTCTTTTAATGTCTTCCTCTTGAATTTATATTTAAGTTTGTTGTCATCAGGAGAGAATGTGCATCGTTTTGGAGCCTTCCTCTCAATGGAGTCATAAAAAATGAAATAAATAGTGGTGGTAATGAAGTTACAATTTTGGCTAGGCAAGAAAGTCACAATTTATGGTGGCTGTTAAAACTCATCTATTTTTATCAGCTACTCCACGAGTTTATGAGCCCGCTCTGTTTGCAACAGAAATTCATAGTAAATTGATCCAGCCTCTAAAAAACACAATGCTATGCTTACATATTCTATATATTTCATAGTTAGGTAGCCCAAGTATCCCATAAGAGCCGACTGAAGAAAGTCTTGCGCTTGACATTAAAATTTGAATTAAAAGTTCCTTGAATTTTCAATTTAGCTATAAGACTGGGATTTTTTTCCACTTTTAAGAGGCTGGATCTTTGTCTCTTTTGGGAAAAGGAGGCTGGATCTTTGTCTCTTTTGGGAAAAGGAGGCTGGATCTTTGTCTCTTTTGGGAAAAGGAGGCAGGATCTTTGTCTCTTTTGGGAAAAGGAGGCTGGATCTTTGTCTTTTGGGAAAAGGAGGCTTTTGGATCTTTGTCTCTTTTGGGAAAAGGAGGCTGGATCTTTGTCTCTTTTGGGAAAAGGAGGCTGGATCTTTGTCTCTTTTGGGAAAAGGAGGCTGGATCTTTGTCTCTTTTGAGAAAAGGAGGCTGGGATTTTGTCAGCCATGTGCTAACCTTGTCCTGTTTCTTTTTTCCCTGTGACTTTTTGCCACAATTTTTCTTTCTTGTGACTTTTTTGCCACATTTTTTCTTTCCTGTGACTTTTTACCATGATCTTTTTTCTGTGACTTTTTGCCATAACATTTTTTACCTGTAACTTTTTTTACTTTGATTCTTTCCTCTGACTTTTTGCCACAATTTTTCTCTTATGTGACTTTTTACCATGATTTTTCTTTCCTCTGACTTTTTACCATGATTTTTCTTTCCTCTGACTTTTTACCATGATTTTTCTTTCCTCTGACTTTTTACCATGATTTTTCTTTCCTCTGACTTTTTACCATGATTTTTCTTTCCTCTGACTTTTTACCATGATTTTTCTTTCCTCTGACTTTTTACCATGATTTTTCTTTCCTCTGACTTTTTACCATGATTTTTCTTTCCTCTGACTTTTTACCAGGATTTTTTTTTCCTCTGACTTTTTACCATGATTTTCTGTGACTTTTTTACCATAACATTTTTTGTACCTGTAACTTTTTTTTTATTTTGATTCAAAAACATTTCAGCTTATACACTTTTTGTTGTTGCCAGACAGAAAGTGATGCTTATTTCAGTTACAAATTGTTTATGTATGTAACTGTTTTCTTATGAATATTTTAATTCAATGTATAATCTAAAATGTTTCTACAAAATTTTAAAACATCTTTTAAAAGAATTCTACTAATTACCAAATAATTTACAAAAAAAATTTAATAAAATTTGTTTTTTTTTTAACATTAACATTTTTTTCTCTATGAATCAGCCCAAGTTAGTGGTTGCCCAGACTAAGTGAGTGAGAAATTTATTATTCTAATGTCTAATTTCAAACTCAATCAAATTATATGTTTGTGTGTATATTAAATGGTACAAGCACATGTTACTCAAGCACAACACAGACATATACATATATTACCAGGGCCTGTGCAAGTGGCTCATGCTTTCCTCACAATCTATGCCCCCTCCTGCAATCTACGATACGGGGTGCCCCACTCTACTACATCTCAATTTTCATAAGGTAGTATTCATATAATATAGAAATTTTATTCTAAACTAATTATGTACAAAATGGATTATAGGCAATATAGGTAAACAAGTCAACTACAAAAATTAAAAATAAGTACCATTTATCAAAATACAAATTAGAGACATGTCATAATAAATCATTCCATCTTAAATAAAACAATGTTTTGCAGCAAGTCTTAACATCAACTCAATATTTTTCTTGTTAAAAAGTTCATTAAATTTAATACATTCAACATTATGGATGAAAAATAGTGAATTTCATATAGTGTCTCTTTTCGAGACAATATGAACAAAACAAATTTCATAGGCTTGGTCAAAAAAAAAAAAGACCTCAGAATGATGTCAAAATCCATGAAAATTTTTTTTCACCTTTCATAGTTTTTTTTTTTTATTTAAATGTCGGTAAAAAAAAAGCAAATGTTGATAAGATAGTGAGAGTCGCAAAACATTACCTGTGGCCCCCAATCAAGCTTGAGCCCCCTCATCAGGAGGGTTCATGGATAGTGCATGGACACTCTGTACATTACACAGAAAATTGGCTCTTTTATCATATAATAAAAATTCTTAAAATTCTTAAATACAAAAAAAATACTGTTTTCTCATTTTGATGTATCTGTTCTTTCTATAGAATATATATGCAGGCTGTCAAGTTATTTCATATTAACAAAGGTATAGCCTAACTCGGGTAGTAGCTCCTTCATCCTTAATCCCACAAGGAAAATTTCTTTTAAAAAATAAATATGATTTGTGTTTTTAATTTTACAGACTAGAAAGAAGAATTCATTATAATTTCTTGTTGACAAATTTTATCTGTTAAATATTTCTATTGTGATACATCTTCACAAAAATTTCTGAATATGGTACTTTTATACCAAGATTTCCCAACTGTTTTTGTGTCATCATCCACTTTCACATGGAAAATTTTTTCACTATGTATTAAATATTCAAAAGCATCCAGTGATGTGCATATTGTGTTTTGATGGGTAATTTTCCTGCCTTGATAAATTCAAGATGATCAATGTGATAAAAGAAAGTAAAAACAATTTTATAACTAAATATCCTGAAGCCACATCTTAATTTTACTGGCAAAGTTGTTGTTAGTCTTTGCTTGTCTGGTATATATCCGAAAAAAAAATGTTATTTCTTCTAAAGAACAATCTAAATGTCTTAACTATAGAAAATATCAAAATATTCCTTATTTGGGGGATGTTTATATATCTAGTAATGTAACCCAGTTATTCCCAATTAATGTCCTGATTTTTTTTTAATACTATTCCTTTGCATATCTCCTTCAAATATTTTTGGGAGGGTAGCATATGTTGGGATATCTCTTTTTATACTCAAAATCCTGTATCAAGCACAATTACTTTCAGTTGCACACAATTAAATCTTTGCTTAGTTGATATACCTAAAAAGTAATGTAGAATAATTTTGATGCATCATTATGGTAATATGTCAATGCAATTCTATTGATATTTTGTTATCACAACAAATCCTGTAATTTTTTTCTCTCTTTATTAAATGTTATTTTTAGTGGGTACATGTGTTTTAGTTGCAATTCCTGTTAATAATTTCACTGTTTAATAAAATAGAAAATTGAATAGCAAATGAAATATATATATATATATATATATATATATATATATATATATACCCACTACAAATAACATTTATATTAAGAAATAATGTTGGATAAAATAAAAATCATTTCAAGAATTACTGTTTACATTTTGAGTATGAAACTTAAGCTAGCAAATAAAGATTTTAGAAGTTCCAACAAGAAATGTGCTTTCATTAAATAGGTAATTCAATTCTTGCTCTGTCAGGCTGGTCTCCATCGCCAAACTGGTAGCACCACACATTGCCTATAAAAGTGGTTTCCTTGATGGAAAAATGGGGATGCAGCTTCAATTTCTGTTAGAAGTACAATTTTTCTTTAGTGGGATCTCTCAAGACAAACAGGAATAGCAACTCAAACATTTGTACCCACTGAAAATAATTTTTGTAGTAATAATAAATAATGTCAGATAAAAAAGAATCCTTTTTAATAGATGTGTGTATATAATAAAAAATATAGTTTTAAAATATGCTATATTTGGGTTAAAACTGTTCAATATCATAAATAGTGAATGTGTAAATATAAAAGAAGACACTGACCTCAACACTGAGTGGCGACTGTCTGTTTCATGCTTAAATGTAACTTTCAGACCTGAAGATTATATTCAGTCATGAACACTGTTGTCATTCGGCATTAACCTTTGTGCACATTCTTTCCCTTCTCTTTATCTCTCTCTCTCTCTCTCTATATATATATATATAATTATTTCAGTTATTATTATAGTTGAAGTAATAAAAAATGTCTGATTAGAAATTAATCCATTAATTTAACTCTCTCTCTCTCTCTCTCTCTATATATATATATATATATATATATATATAATAGACAGTACCCTGCCACTGAAATAAAGAAAAAGATTACAAATCTTGAAAGTCTTTTACATCAAATGAAAACAACCCACTATCAATAGAATTTATTTCACTTGAGGTTTTCATGTGTTAAAAATATAAGGCCACTTTTGCCACGTGATAAAATCTATTTTTGAATTGTTAACAATATAAATGCTACACAAGCTATCTATCAACTTTCTACCTTCTTTACTTTGAAAATGATTAATAATAGTGAACAATACTTGTAAAATTATACAGAATTTTGGCAAGATCTTGTTTCCACCCAATATCTATTGATATATTCAACATCCCGAGAAACTTACTAAAATGTTTAACAGACATTCCTTGTCAGTTCTGTTTAATAAAACATGTTCAAATGAAGGCTTACTACCTAAATATACTATATTCAAAATGTCTGTATCTGTATCCAAGAACATGGGAAAACTTTCCATAATCATTTTGTTTATCATTTTTCATGTCTTACATCGTATTTCTACCTAATTTTGAATGTGAAAAACAAAACAACGATGACTGTAACTTTTGTATATTTTTCTTAAGAAAAATCAAATCTTTGTTCATTTCACTTTTTTTTTTTTTTTAATGCTCATAAGGGCATAATATGCATGGTCCTCTCATCTGACCAATGGGCACTTCTTTATTCAAGAGAGATGATTTTTGTGTTATGAGATTGTTTTAGAAATCCTTTGTACTTCATTGAAAAGTTTAAGTGTAAAATTAGTGGTTCTAATGTTTTCACAAACACACACACATATATATTAATGGTGAATTTACCTTGGTAACTAATTCGAGTGGATCCTAGGAATATAATAAAAATGATCCACAAAAAGTGCTTAGTGTATTAATTTACAGAGCAAATAAACGACAATTTCGAATCACCTCATCATTAAGTGTCTGAATCAGGATTGACAAAACAGACAGCCAACATTCCCCAGATAAAGTGGTCCAAAACTTTTTACTTTATATATATATATATAATCCTACGTCTATGGCATGACTCAGTTTCGCGCATTATGCAATCATCAGGTGCATATTTCAAATATTTCAGATGATTGTAGAACACATGAAACTCCGAGTCGTGCCATGGATGTAGGATAATATGTATATTTATTAATATATAGAATGCAGTTCTGTTCATATATTGAGCACTGTTTTATTAATACCTGAATAATAATATTATACATATGTCTACCCTCCTCATATATATATATATTTATTAATTATGTCTATATATATATGTATGTATGTATGTATGTATGCCGCATTCACCCTAGTCGGGTTGAGCCGGCTTCCTCCCTGACGGAGCAAGTCTCATTGGGATTTGTTTAAGGGCAGGGTCCCAAGTCCTACGCTGTTATTTAACCCATAACTGGAAGGAAAGGACGGATTAATACCTTTCCCAAGGGTACCAGCGCGCAAGTGACTGCAGGGCATTCAACTGGAATTCGAACTCGGCTCACCGATTTCTCTTTCCGAGCCGATATCCACTGCACCACAACGCACATCCGTCACAATATGCTTACAGCACCTGATATTCCCAAGCGGTCACCCATCTAAGTACTGACCAGGCTCAACGTTGCTTAACTTCGGTGATCGAGCGAGAACCGGTGTATTCAACGTGATATGGCCGTAAGCGATATATATATATATATATATATATATATATATATATATATAGGAATGGTTCAAGGTTTTTATATATATAGGAATGGTTCAAGGTTTTTATATATATATATATATATAGGAATGGTTCAAGGTTTTTGGGAATGATCAAGATGTAATTATAATAATATTTAGCGCTACCACATTGTGTGGTATTGAATACATTTTATCTTGGTTTATTTTAGTAATTTTTTAACAAGTTCCTATTTTGAGTATAATAAGCTCTTAAAAATTTACCTTATGTAATATTATAATTCTTTTGCAACATGCTAATGCAATACTAAATACCATGGGTACTTCAATTCATGGTATTTAGTATTGTTGAAGTTATGGCTAACATTTTTTGTCAAGAATTACAAATTGTTTCATTCAATTTCACAAACCAATTGATGAAATTTGAATAAGCTGATTTGTTTAGAAAAATTCTTTGACAAAAATCCCCCTTCGCACCCTAGTAAAAACAACTGTACTTTGTACCCCTTTAGCTGTTTGCGCTTCTCCCCCAAATTTGGTTTTGATTGGTCAGTGTATGGCTATTTTAGAAGGTGTGATGAACTGATAAACAGAAGTCACAGAATCTTATACACAGAAGGTGGATTTTATAAGAATGTTATTTACAAATTCCCATGTCTTTCAGGTGCTTGTATCTCCAAAAAACAACATTCTTACAGTAAAGTGACTTGCCACTTATCGGTAATTAGTGCAGTTCATGCACATATGGATCATCGCATCATAAATAATCAAATATTCTTATTAACTTCAGACAGATTATAGTAGATAATGTCAAAATGCACACGAAACACTGCAAAGAAAAACTATATATATATATATATATATATATATATATATATATATATATATATATATATATATATATATATATATATAATATATATATATATATATATATATATATATATATATATATATATATATATATATATATATATATATATGTGTGTGTATAGACAAAGATACACACCAATAGATAAATATTAATCAGTTGTGAATAGAATAGTACTCAATGCTGTATAACAAAGCAAAATATATATTAATAAATATACATCTTATCCTATGTTTTACGCATGGCTCTGAGTTTCATGCTTTTTAGCTGCTGTCAAGTGCATATTATACTAGGTCTTTCTCAATTTGAATTATTTATTCAATGAATAATTCAAATTGAAAAAGGCCCAGTATCATATTGACAATTGCTAAAAAGCATGAAACTCCAAGTCTTACCTAAAATGCAGGATAACATACATATTTATTGATATATATATATTATTAGCAATAAATATACATTTTTTTTCTTGCTGTTTAGTACAATTCAGAGTTTCATCCATAAAACAATCATTGGGTGCTGATTAAAAATGCAGTACCTGAATATTACAGTGTGCATGAAACTAAGAGTTTTACCAAATGGTGAAGAAAAAATGTATATTTATTGTTGATAGTATAAATTTAAATTTTAATCCTGTTATATTACATTGAGTACTTTTATTACTACCTGCACATATTGTGTAATATATATTTATGGACTCTCCTATCAATTTTGACGTATGAGTGTCTAACTCAGACCACCACACAGAGAATTGTTTAGAGTGGTGAAGGCTTGTGTAGCACCATCCACACTTTTTGGAACTGCTGATAACAAACAATTAGTGCAGACATTTGCCACAGATCACATGAACAACAGACCTGTTATTTAACCCATGACTGGTGGGAAGGGACGGATTAATACCTTTCCCAAGGGTACCAGTGCGTAAGTGAATGCAAAGTGTTCGATTGGGATTGGATCTCTGCTCACGGATTTCCCCCTCCAAGCCGACATCCACTGTACCACAACGCACATCCATCAATAAACGCTTACAGCACCTGGTATTCCCAAACAGTCACCCATCTAAGTACTGACCAGGCTCAACGTTGCTTAACTTTGGTGATCGAGCTGGAACTGGTGTATTCAATGTGATGTGACTATATATATATATACTTTTCACATCATCTTATATAGCCCCCTGTGCATCAGTGGCATTACTGCCTTGCTTTGGGTGAAACGATTAAAATATATATACATTGATACGCATAAGTATTGGATACATGTTATTTTCTGTTTTAACTCAACTTTATTTTTGCCATTTTGTAGTTGTATGTGGAAGGGAAATTAAAAAATCATGGTTGAATTTATTTTTTTTATCAAAGTTCAAAATTACCCTATGCAAAAGTATTGGATATATATATTTGTTGCCTAGCCTCTGCTTTGTTTCACTGCATCCAGTCGCTTTCTGTAGTTGGCCACAAGTTTTCCACACTGATCCACCGTTACTTTACCCCATTCTTCTTTGCATAATTCCTCTAATTGTTTGATATTTTGTGGATTCCGCCTATAAACTTTAACCTTCAATGTATTCCACAAATTTGCAACTGGATTCAAGCCAGGCGACTGACTTGGCCAATTGAGAGGACTAACACCATTATTTTCAAACGATTCCTTTGTAAGTTTTGCGGTATGTCTGGGGTCATTGTCGTGAAGCATGAAATTCCGACCATATCCTAATGAAGATGCAGATTTCTGAAGGTTCTTCTCTAGAATCTCTCTGTACATGCTACCATTCATTCTACCATGGATAACTTGTAACTCACCAGTGCCCTTGGATGAAAAGCATCTCCATATCATAATGGAACCATCCCCGAACTTAACTGTGGGGATGGTATTGTGCTTGTTGAAGGCAGTGCCATTTTTTTGCCAAACACTTGTTGTTGTATTCCTTCCGAATTGTTCAACTTTTGTTTCATCCAACCAGATTACCTTTTCCCAAAACTGCATATCTTTCTTTTCATAAGTTTTGAGAAACTTTAATCGGTCTTTGACATGTTTGGTTTTCAGTAAAGGCACTTTTCTTGGTGATCTTGAATGAAAGCCTGTATGATATTGAGTTCTGCTAATGGTATCCTTACTTACATTAATTCCAGCACCTTCAAAATCAGTTTTAATTCCAGAATGAGTAATGAAGGGGCTTTTTTGCACATTTCTGCTGATCCACCTTGAAGTCCTCTCATTTATTTTTCTTGGTCTTCCATTTCGTGGAAGGTTTGCAGTACCATACTTTTTATACAGTTGCCATACTTTTTATACTTTCTGATGATATTTCCTACTGTACTTAGTGCTAGATTCATTTCTTTGCTAAATTTTTGGTAACCTTGGCCTTCTTTGTGACGTTCAATGATTCTATCTCACATATGTCTGGATAATTCTTTAGTTTTTGCCATTTTTAATCCTTGAATTGAAGAATGCACATCAAAGAGTCAGATGATTAGTAGCACTATTTTGTAAGCAACTGTTTGCTTCTCTGATTGGTCAGTGATAACATTCCAATACTATTGAAAATTTGAATATTTAAAGTCTTTTAAAATACAAAGTTTTGATTAGAAATTTGAAAAAAAGTGTCATGTGTCCAATAGGGTAATTTTGAACTTTGATAAAAAAATGGATTCGACCATGAGTTTTTAATTTTCCTTCCACATACAACTAAAACAACTTTGAGATATTACTTACTCAGGCAAAATGATGAACATAAACTAGAGCTATAACAGAAAATAACAGGTATCCAATACTTATACGTGTCACTGTATATATATATATATATATATTTTTTTTTTTTTCAAGAGAATAAGGTACAAAGAAAATATTAACAATGTTTAAAACATTGATTTAAAAGTGCTCAATATAAAAATAGAGCTATGAATATTTATTATAAATTATAGTTTAGAACATATACAAATAATTATCTACTACAAAGTGTACATTTGGAGAATCAGAGTTGGAATTCTGTAAAAGATTGTAAAGGACCAGACCTTATCTTCTTCCGTTAAATCTGTCTTTAAAATTTTTGAACATGTCCATTAATCATCTCTCTCCTCTACCTCTTTCCTCCTTTTGTTAAAATTCTAACTTCCAACTCTGATTCCCCATTTTCTATCCCACTTATCTCTCACACATAATTTGCCAATTTAGGGTAAAGAATTTTCCATCTCCCGTCACACTACCTGATGAGACATTGTCCTTTCAATGTCGAAACAAAATGTACACTTTGTAGTAGATAATAATTTGTACATGTTCTAAACTATAATTTATATATATATATATATATATATATATATATATATATACATACAAGATAGATCTGTACTATACATCAATGACTTTCATTAATTCTACTTCACTCCAGCCAGTTGTAACTTTTGCTAAACATCTTAAATTCAAATATATATATATATATGTGTGTGTGTGTGTGTATAATTATAATTCTCTTTTCTCTTGTCTTTTTTTATTCATTTTGTTTCACTTCAGATACACTGTATCTGAAAATAATTTACACACATATATATATGTGTGTGTGCATGTATGTATTTTTAATTTATTTGTTTACACATTATTTTTAATACATACTTGTATCTGAGAAGATGCTCTGTTTTTTATAATTAAATAGTATGTTTATTTACATCTACTGGCCTGATTAATGGTGAAATCTTGTTAGGAAAACGTGTATCCTAACAAGATTTCTTGATTGTTCAGGCCAGTAGATGTAAATAAAATTACTGTTTAATTTTAAAAAACAAAACATCTACTCAAATACGAGTATAACATTTAAAATAATATTTAAACAAATAAATTGAAAATGTTGAATTTCATAAAATTTTGTGTGTGTGTATATATATATATATATATATATATATATATATACACACACATATATAATAATCATTTATGGTGATGCCTCCACATTTGACTTGACTATGTGATAATCATAATTCTTGAATTGTTCTTCAGGAATTTTGGAGAAAAAAGTTACACATAGCTAGAACTCATTGTACACCTGTAATTTTATTAATGATACCCTACAAATAGGCTATCGAAATACGCTAGGGTTTTCATTCATAACTTTTTTTCTCACTGTTGTTTTTTTTTTTTTTACTGACTTTTTTCTATTTTGTATTATTTTGTAGTTGTACACTAAAGTAGTTTTTTATTATTTCGAGATAAAGTATTTTCATGATTATATGTTTTTGTTTTGTTATATTTCATTGTCTTTATATTATTTTTGATCACAAGACAGTTCTCTTTTAAACTGATGAATAAAAATCAAGATTTTTTTTCCAGAAATTCGACTCGGGCCTTCATCTGTCTCTGGAGATAATGGACACACTTTGGTCATTTGAGATTAGTAAGTTAAGTGCCATTCATCATACATGCTTGGGTGATCATATTCTTGAAAAAGACATAACTGATGGGACAGAATATTATCCCACAGTAGGTTGCCAACCTAAGTTATAGAGCTGAATCTGTCCTGCTATTTAACCCATAGCTTGAGGGAGAAGAGATGGATTGTGTAAGTGAATGCAATGAATTCAACTGGAATTCGAACTCAGCTCTGTGATTTCTCATATCTGAGCCAATATCCACTGCTCCACAAAGAACACTCGAGATCTTCTATGGGCCATATCCATTCAGGATGTAGCCGATCATAGCCTTCCATATTTCCCTATCTTTAGTAACCCTTAATATTCTTTCTTCTGTTACCCCTCCCAAACCTCATGCTTAATTCATTTGCTTAAGTCCATCAAGTATGTTACATTTTGCTTTCCCCTGTCTCTCTTTCCCTCTATCTGACCTGTGAGTATCAGATTCTCCAAGCCCTCCCTCCTAATTACATGTCCCACGAATTTCATGTGTCTTTTTGTGATGTTAAGTATCGGTTTCCTTTTGGTTTCCATCTTCTTGAAAATCTCATCATTGCCCATATGTTCGATCCATTATATCCTCAGCATCCTTCTGTAGAACCACATTTTTGTTGCTTCAAGTCTCTCCTTCATCTTTGAGGAGATTGTCCAGCATTAAAAAACAGACATAACAATCCAGTACTATCTTCTTCATTTCCTGCAAAATTTTCCTGTCACTCAATACTCTACTCAGCTTCTGGAATGCATCCTTGTCCGTGTCAATTCAGCTTCGAGTCTCAGTGTCGAACTTTCCATTTTCTTTTAGAACATTTGTCAGGTATTTAAATTTCTGATCATCAAGTGATAAAACTGGAAAGTATTCTCTCCCAAGAACTGACCTGGGTAAAGGAGACATTGTGCTGCTCATTCAACAAATGATCCACCCACAGGGGTCAAACTTACAAGATCCAATGAAACCCAGACATGATATTATGCAGCTGGCTAAGCTGCAAGAGTTGAACAAAAATGGTCAATATTTACAACCAACCATCTTTGGGATGCCAATCTGGATTTTCTGTTTGCATTTATAGTATGGATTGTTTTTATATTTGAATATGGTTGCAATGTATATCTACAGGCATATTTTTTTAATGTTGTATCATTTTCAGTTAAATGATGGACAAACAAAAATGTCTATCTCGGTTAGTTCACATCTGTATTTTATTAATAATTGTCTCTGTTTGTTTGCATCTGTCTGTCATTGTCGGTCTGTCTGCATCTATCTGTTAATGTTAGTCTGTTGTCATATATTTATTTATCTCTGTCAGTATCAATTTTAGTTTGTTGACATCTCTCTCTATCTATCTCTGTTGGCATTTGTCTATCTGTCTGTTGGCATCTATATATGTATCTATCTGTTTCTGTCTTTCAGCATCTCTCATGCTTCTTTCTCCATCCACTCTATTCTCATCCTTCTCTTACCCACTTCCTGACACCCCCTATAACCTGTCACTTTTTTTCCATAGCTTTCCTCCTATGTAACCCCCTGCAAAACAGTGGCAGTAAAATGCCTTGCTTGGGTCGATATAATTATTAAAAAAAATTCTATTTATCTATCCCAGTCTCTGTCTTCTGTTATCTCTATATTTTTCTATATCATTCTGTTGGCAACTATGTATCTTGGTTAGTTGGTATCTATCACTATCTTTTGTTATTTATGTATCTGTCTATCTCTGTCTGTTGGCATCAATCTAGCTTGGTCTGTTATAATCTATCTATCTATCTATCTATCTATCTATCTATCTATCTATCTATTTCAGGATCATCAGGCTCTTTACATAAATCTCAATCTATACATTTATTCATCTCAGTCTATCTATCTATCTCTTCTGTTGTCATCTATATATCTGTGCTTTTGTGTCTTTATGCAAATCTGTTTTTTTATTAAATACCATTTTCTGTACATTGCAGTGAAATATGTACATTGCAATGAAATATATTCATATGCCAGGCTGACATGCTAACAACCATTACGGAGTACATGCTCCAGGCCCTTGATGAGTCAGGCGAGGCTTGTGCTGTTGCTCTGGACATCTCCAAGGCTTTTGACAGGGTTTGGCACTCTGACCTTCTATGCAAGCTACGGGGTTATGGTGTTACCGGATGCTTGCTTGATCTAATCCAATCTTTTTTAAATAAGTGCAAAATGAAGGTCGTCCTGAATGGGTATTCCTCTGGCCTTGAATACCTTCCCGAATATCGGTAGAAGACTGATAGGACAATAGTTGGATGTGTCCGAGGGTTCACCATCCTACAGCACAAATGCTGGTGTCCCTCAGGGCTCTATCCTGGGCCCGATGCTCTTCCTTATTTTCATAAATGACCTCCCAGATGAGATCAAGAGCCAAGTAGGCATCTATGCAGATGACACCACAATTTACTCCCGCATCAGGAAGAAACCCATCGTGGCAGACAAACATAAACTTGTTGCTGACCTTGAACGGGATCTACACTCTGTGGTGAATTGGGGCAAGAAGTGGCTTGTCAATTTCAATGCGACTAAGACCAAGCTGTTGTCTGTGAATCATCACAGGCAACCTCTCCTGCCTCCCATAAGCATGGACCAAATGAGTTTCCCTGAGAGCAATACACTGTGCCTCCTCAGCTTTACCCTCTCTTCTGATCTCAAATGGAACCACTACATTGAGTCCATAGCTAAATCCACTGCTAAGAAGGTTGGGTCACTGTGTCAGGCCAGGATGTTTTACCCGCCTGAATCCATCCTGCATATATACAAATCAACCATTCGTCCGTGCATGGAATACTGCTGCCATATATGGTCAGGCGCCCCTGCTGTTCATCTCAGTGTTCTTGACAGGATCCAAAGGAGAATCAGTAATGTGATAGGTACCGAATTAGCGGCTCGACTACAGCCACTTCCCCACTGACGAGATGTAGCCTCCCTTTATCTGTTCTATAAATACTTTCATGGCTTCTGCTCCAACGAACTTAAGTCACTGGTGCCTCTGCAACAGGTGTTTACTCATGCAACCAGATTGGCAACTGGGTCCCACCCATTCACAGTTAGAGTAATCAAATGCAGACGACAATTCTACTCCTGCAGCTTCTTCTCTCGCACTTCCCACCTGTGGAACTTGCTTCCATATTCTTGCTTTCCTTATGGCTACAACCTCCAGGAATTTAAATGCAATGTCAATACTCCTATATTAACCACTTGACTGTAGTTCTTTCACCACCCCATATATCTTTTCCTTTCTCTCCACCTTTGCAACTGTCATCACACCTGTATTCCCATCCTTCTCTTGCTTCTTTCTAACTGTTTCGTCTTCCTCTTTACTCTCTTCTACTTAATCTTTTTACTCTTATGTAGCCCCCTGCACATCAGTGGCATTACCACCTTGCTCGGGGTGATACAATTAAAAAAAAAAATGTATATTTTATGATTTTTTTTTACAGGAAATATGTAACCTTTTAAATTTTGTATGATTTCCAATTTTTAAAAACTTTCTTTTTATTAGTTAATTTTCAATTTGGAAAAATAACTTACTTTTTCATTTCAAAATTCCAATCTATATCACCTGAAGAAAGGCTGGAGTGTACAATGACCGAAATGTTGCAAATATGTCAATAAAAATGAGAACAACAGCCTGAAAAATGTAAATAGTGTAAATGTTGTCTATAACTTCATCTATAATACCCAAGTTTTGGCTGTATTCTTTCCAACCATCTTCAGGTTGTAAAATTCATATATTCTGATTTCTGCAGAAACTTTCAAGAATTTGCATCATAGAAAATGATGCAAATTGATTGATTTTTACATCTTTGTAATGCAAAAATTGATTTTTACATCTTTGCTATCAGTCAAACATGGACACCTGAAATTGGTTGGAGTAAATGGTCAAAATATTGTCTTAACAATGATATTTATAACAATTATAGATTAATTAGATTTATCAAGAAATTATTTGAACCTGATCGAACATTGATTTGCCTTATTTTTAATTTGAAAAACTCATTTATTTGATTTTTCAGTTGATTTTATTTTAATTTTTGCTGATAGGTGCCTGACTAAATCTTTCCTAGCAGATCATTTTTTTACCTCAGCCTGGTAAGTCACTGAACAATACACCCCTTTATACCCTTGCATGTGGTATTCAATTTAATTACTTGACATTGCCACGAGGCCAATGTGGTTGCTTTTATATCAGGTTCTTTCTTCTGGATGACCATTAACATGCCTAATGGACTCTATCTACCCACTTGCTTTTTTTTACATAAGAGTTCGCATACTATTTAAATTATCTGGGGCTTACGGCCAAATCACGTTGAATACACCGGTTCTCGCTCGATCACCGAAGTTAAGCAATGTTGAGCCTGGTCAGTACTTAGATGGGTGACCGCTTGGGAATCCCAGTTCTGTAAGCATATAGTGATGGATGTGTGTTGTGGTGCAGTGGATATCGGCTCGGAATGAGAAATCGGTGAGCTGAGTTGAAATTCCAGTTGAATACCCTGCATTCACTTAAGCACTGGTATCCTTGGGAAAGATATTAATCCGTCCCTTCCCTCCAGTTATGGATTAAATAACAGGGTAGGACTTGGGGGACCCTGCCCTTAAAAACAAATCCCAATGAATCTTGATACTTGAAAAAGAAAAAAGTATTATTAGACACAAAACTTATATAAAAAAACAACAATAAATTGTTGAAAGAAAAAGGTATTACCAGCAATAAATAAAATAAAAATTTAGTTGGCAATAAATGACCCACTGAGGTTGATATGCCATAAAAACAACCAACCAACATTATCTGGACTAGTGTCCCCATCTTTATTGTTATTTGCATGACATTTTGGCCGTTGTACACTCCAGTCTGCTTCAGGTGCTAGGAATTTCAAACCAAACTCTTTATGTTCAATGGGGTATATCATTTTCATTCGTTTGTGCGAAGCCTCTTTGGTAGTCACGATTACTGAACATTAGGTTTATAAGTCCCAGAAATTCAGTTGGTTAGTTCTAGTGACTTGACCTAAAGAGTTGTGTGTTCAATACCAGGTTACATCATTGGTGAACAAGTTGGAGGGAGATAACTCATGACTACCAAAGAGGCTTTGCACAACGAAATGAAAATGATACTACAGTGAGCATAATAAAGGGTTTGGTTTGAAATTCCTAGCACCTGAAGAAGGCCAGAGCATGCAATGGCTGAAATGTTGTACAAATGACAACAAAGATGAGGACAATAGTCCAAATAATGTAAATAGTGTAAATACTACCATATCTCAGAACTATAGACAAATACATAAGAGTTTTTCTTCTCTTCCACATCAATGGCTGGGGATGTTCAGCACTGAAGTCAACAATGAAAAAGGAAGATGAAAACAAAATTCAAAGATGAGAACAATAATGTCAGAATGTCAAATAATTTCTTCTCATTGGTCTTGGAAGGGATGCATCCTTTTGTCATCTTGCATGTAGTATTCAATTTAATTGCTTGATATTGTCACAAGGCCAGACGAACTTAAGTTACTGGTGCACCTGCTACAGAAGTTTACTTGTGCAACCAGAATGGCAACTGGGTCCGACCCATTCACAGTTAGATCAACCAAATGCAGACAACAATTCTACTCCAGCAGCTTCTTTTCTTGCACTTCCCGCCTGTGGAACCCTCTTCTATATTCTTGCTTTCTCGATAGCTACAACCTCCAGGAATAAAAATGCAATGTCAATACCCATCTCTTAACCCCTTGACTCTAGTTCTTTCTAAATCACCCTCTATATCTTTTCCTTTCTCTCTACCTTTGCAACTGTCATCACACCTGTATTCCCATCCTTTTCTTGCTTCTGATATCCCAGTAACTGGTTTGTCTTTCTCTTTACTCTCCTCCTATCTAATCTTTTACTCTTATGTAGCCCCCTGCGCATCAGTGGCATTACTGCCTTGCATGGGGTGAAACGATTAAAAAAAAATATATATTTTATATCAGTTCCATCTCCTACACTAATTGACTTCACCATGGCTGAAGTTATTCAACATTGAAGTCAACAGGGAAAAGGAAGGAGAAAGACAGAACTTCCACTGTTCTTTTTGATTGGTTAAACAGTTGAGGCTGGCTTCTGTAAGTTATATTAAAAAAAAAAAAAGAATGAATACTAGTAGTAGTAGTAGTAGTAGCAACAAATAAATCACTGAATTGTCTTTTACTGACGTTTAGAAATTATGTAAGAGTATTAAATAATCTATATATAAGGCAATCTGTGAGTCTGTGTGTGACTGTTCCCTATGCATGCCTACATTTTTTAAGCTATGCCATTCAAACTTTCTAGGGACACATATCTACAGGGAAGCCAGGTCGACACATACTTTTTGAGTTTAAGTTCAGCAATTTTTACCTTTCGCACATTTTGGCCAATGGAGCAGATTGTTTACATTTGTTCTGTCAAACATCTAAGATCTAAGATGGTTGCTAGATTACGTCACAGAAATCAAATCGCACGTGTCAAACGCGACTAAAAAAAAATGAGCCTTTATATTTAATTTTTATTCCGACGTTTTAAAAAATTCATTTGGTCAACAAAAAAATGTGAAAATTTTTCCCCATAATTTTGAAACAAAAGAAATATTTTTTAAAAAAAGTGTTTTTTCATGCAAAAACAAAATATGTAAACAAAAAAGGGTAAATTTTCATTTTAGGACCCAAAGGCTAGTATCCCTTCAAATTTTTACAATAGTCTTATTTCCATGCAAATGTATATGCTGAACTCAAATCAGCAATTAAATATTGAAGAAACGAACCTTCTCGCTCTTTTTGTCAGCCATTACCGGCTTAGTGACAGTCATTCACTGCAGAACGATTTTAGGCGTAGGAAGAAAATTTGGGCCTATTTACTTCCTTTACAGAAAAGTCCTTACAGAAATTAGTAGGCGATTTTTTTTTTTTTTTTTTTTTTTTTTTTTTTTTTTTTTTTTTTTTTTCTCCAGTACTTAATTTCAGAAGAAAGTTATTGACATTGAAGCAAGAGAAAAAAATAAGTTATTTGCGTGTATAAAATGTTATTTGTGTGTGTTTGCGTATATAAGGGATATTAGCCTTTGGGTCCTAAAACGAAAATTTACCATGTCTACATTTTTAAATATTCTTTGAAAATTTCTGAAATTCATTTAGTCAACAAAAAATGTCAATATTTTCCCCAGTAATTTTGAAACAAAAACAAATGCAATGTTGTTTACAATGTCACACAAAACATCAAATCACGTTCATGCAAAACAAAATAAAATAGATTTTTTTAATGGAATTTTTTAACAATTTTTAAACAACAATTTTTTATATAATTATTTTTTTATATAACTGAGTTTTAAAGTGAGGCAGCGACTACAAGCGCTTGAAAATAGCAACACGCTGCATTAATCATCTAATTAAAAAATGTTCTGAGTTGCACGGGCAACGCCGGGTTATGATGCTAGTTAATAATAAAAGAAAAATTAAAAGTTAAGTTACAAAATTACATTTGTTACATTGTTGAAATTACTGTTCTCATCTTTATTGGCATGTTTACGACATTTTGGCCATTGTATTCTCTGACCTTCTTTTGGTGCTAGGAATTTTGAACCAAAACCTTTATTTTGATCACTGGGGTATATCATTCTCATTCCATGTGCAGTGCCACTTCCAGATGCCATATTGTTATCTCCCTTTAACTCAACTCTCTAAGTTATTTGTTCACCAGGTATTAAGCTCACAACTATTTGGGTCTAGTCACTGGATCTAACCAATGCATTTATCAACTGGGTCATGCGTACTTGAGTGGCAGTAGCATCACACATGGAATGAGAATGATATGCTCCAGTGGTCAAAATAATGGATTTGGTTTGAAATTCATAGCACGTGAAGAAGGCTGGAGCATACAATGGCTGAAATATTGTAAACATGGCAATAAAAATGAAAACAAGTCTGAATAATGCAAATAATGTAAATGCATCTCAGAAGTATAGACAAATATATATATATATATATAAAATATATATATATATATAAAATTACTTTAAAATATAGATAAGAATTATAATTGACAATAAAGAAAGAAAAAAATTGTTATAAAAAAATAAATAAATATGAAAAGCCCACTGCTTAGAATACATCGATTAAGCCGAGGAGCAGGAATTTAATATCTTCAGAAATTTGTTATCCAGATATGGTGAGTTCAATCCTAGGTAGAACTACACTTTTTTTTAAAGTAACACAGGAATAGTAATTTTATGACTGAATTTCTTTTTTATTATTAATTATTTATTATTTTGGTTTCACACTCCTACAAGATAAGAAAGCAAATGATAGGAATAATGAATAATAATGGTTGACAATTCTTCACTTAATGATTAAAATTAACTACAAATGAAGATGAAAGTAAATACTGATCAAAATGAATAATAATGGTTGACATAGGTTCATTTGATAAAAATTGTGATAAAGATATTGCTATTACTTATTATAATGCAATTTAAAATATATATATATATATATATGACAAAATAAAGTGTTAAATTATACTTCACTTCTTTTCAGTCATTAAGTTTTTATTGTCTGTTGTTTTGCATTTCTGAAGTTTCTCTTGTGCCAAAAGAGATATGAGTTCAAATGACACTAAGAACCTATCATTTAATTTTTATTCAAGTAATGGGAATAGTGTCACAAACAATTTATTCCAATTCCTAATGAAAAAACTGCATGGTTCCCTCTTCAGTGTAAATCCTCTTTGAGTCTATTGCACTTTTCCATCCATCCTCTGGAGAGCATCTAAGCGCTGCTGCAGGGATTCTTCTTGGATACACCTCAACTCTGTCATTACCCACTCTTGATGACCATCATGTTTGAGCTTAGGGAAAATAAAAAAATCACACTCAGCATGCTCAGGTAAAAAAGGAGGTTGTTTCAGTATGACAATTTTCTTCTTGGCATTGTTGCAGTAAATCAGTCATAATTTGTCCTGCCAAAGATTAAAAAAAAAACAAACAAATTCAATGGTTGCGGAAAGCTAAGATTACAGTTACATACTCCCAAGATAGATAGATAATAACACAATCTGCTTATCCCTCTTTCGCCCTGAGCCCACACAGCAAACCCCATCCCGTTTCTTTTCAGACAGACTTTGTACCTGCAAAATAACTTAATTTTAAAAGAACAATTTTTTCCCTTGACAGGAAAATTATACCTAGGCATTTTTTGTGTTTTCAAAAGATATTTTTAGAATTTTAGTAACACCCAAACTTATTAAATTAGATTTATACTTTCATTTTTTATAGTGATCAGGGAAGCTACTCCATGGGACTTGGTTCCACAAGAGTAGAAGCTGCTTGAAGGGAACTTAGATTTCGCTAAAGAAATATGAAAGTAATGAGGATGGTTTGATACAATGTGTGTGGCATGGTTGGTCTTAGCTTTAAAGGTTAGGATTGGTGAAACTAAGAGTGGGGAAAAATAATGGTATTTTGTGGGAAAAATAGTTGAGTGCCAGAGTTCGCAAAGCCATTCTCTTGAGTTTGTTTTGCAGATAGATTTTTCTGTTTGTTCCTATGAGAAATAAGAAATCTTGAGTGTTAAACTGCTAGGATTGGCATGGATTTCTTCAGCAAGGGTTTTGTGTATTTTTTTTCTATAGATAGGTGTCTTGAAGGGAGATTTCTCTGGTTGTTCCTATAGGGAATGAGAAATTTGAGTCAAGCTGTTAGGATAGACAATATGTTTTTTCTGGAGCTGGTCCTTGAAGGTATCAGCAGTTGAAAAGGAAGAGTCGAAGTATAGAGGAGAGCCCAATAGAGTTTGGCCAGCATTTTTGTGAGGTCTGGGATTTCAGATTGTTCCCTTCTGATTACTTCCATTGCTCTTAATGCTGAATCAAGCAAAGTAAAGAAGCCCCCACATGCCGCCAACAAGCGATATAATTTTTATAATTTAGCTTGGCATCTAAAAGTCTTAGCATACTAATTCAACATTGAGTGTAATGAAAACTTGAATAGGTTAAAGAAACAGCATTGCAGGCACAGTTTAATTGACTTTTGCAGGGCTTGTTTAAGATCACAGTAGTTATATTCTAATGTTCAATACCAAGAAAGACACATGGTCAAAAGAAGTAGAGTCTTGTTTTTTGAAAATTTGTAATTGTGATGGATGGATGTTATGGTGCAGTGGATATCTTTGAATAATAGTTCTTGCATTCGCTTATGCGCAAATATCCTTGGAAAAGGTATGAATCCTTTGTTTCTCCCTCCAGCTATGGGTTAAATAGCAGACTGGGTTCTGTAGCCTTGACAACTAGTCTACCATAAATAAAAAAAAATGGCAACCTACTGCAGGAAAATCTTCTGCCAGTGAGTTATGTCTTTTACAAGACATGATCATCCAAGCATATATCATGTATAGCATTTAAGTGACTGAATTTATGAAGACATTTCCGGTTTTGCATTATTTTTTTAACTATCTCAATATATCCTTTCCTAGAACTGCTGTCAAACAATGAACAACTTCTATCTATCCTCCTTATCCTCAGACCTCATTTAGTAATCCTCTACCTTGAGTGACTCTTAATCCTAACAAATGTCACACTGTAATGCAAATTGTAACTGTTTCTACCTTCAAATTTATCGATGTTATGGTTATTATTGCTGGGTTGGTTTTTGGTTCT